>JARHVA010003280.1:1687500-2075257 GCA_037957365.1 Torreya grandis | reverse complement strand
AAATGATCACATTTTTTAGAATTAAGTATTGTTCTAAGGAGGATTTCATGTAATCTAAAATTATCTTTCAATAGATATTTAAGTCTAAGGTTCTTAAGTCAAAATATAATATTTTTGGAGAATAGTGCCATCTCTTAATTGAATGGGATCTCTTATAGAGAATATTTTCCTTCAAACTCAGGACAATAAGCATTGAAATATTTTTGGTCCCTATCACCTAGTGTATGAGTCAAATTAAACTTTGATGGAGCATCCAATGGTAACCTATGTATTTTAGGAGTGGGTGGTGTATTTTTGGTTGTGAATTAAATTTATTGTAGGCTTCACTATGGAAATTTCTCCAGTTACCAATAATTTAGCTAAAGCATGGGCTCTTGTTTCAAGGCTTAAACTTACAATTGATTTGGATATTAAGAACATTGAAATTAGAGGATATTCCATTATGATCATCAATGTTGTTGATAAGAAATGAAATATTAATTATAAATTTAAAACAATTGTTGATGAGGTTCATTGTATTCAAATTTGCTTTACTTATTTTGTCTTCCAATACTTTTATAGAGAGATTAATCAACTAATGGATGTTTTGGCAAATTTTGGTGATAAATCCTTATATAATGGATAATATGTTTATTTGAGAGACCTAAATAATTTTCATGGAATCACATATTTACTCCATAAGGATAATATAATATCCATGATGATACCTAATCACTACCTTTTCATCATCATCTTTCTTCTTTATGGATGCACCTCAAGATTTGGATATGATTGTTAGCATTAATATTTGTAATGGATAAATTACATTTAATTATTTCTCTCACACACTTGAAGTCATTATAATTGGAAACATTGTTTTTGTGCTCTATTAAAACACATTGATTTTGCTTATCACTCATGTCCCCCATCTACCTATGTATGGTTTCTAGTTCCAAGGTGATTCTATGGTGAAAAACATTGTCAATCTAGAAAAGGGGCAAGTGAAAGATGAACAAAGATAAAAATTAAAATGGAAACAAGTAAGAAATGAAGTATGAAGAGGGAGTCTACTAGGACTAACTTCAAAATGCCTTTGTTAAATGGTAATTTTTAATCTAATTTTAATTAATCTTCTATGTTGGCATTTTTATATGTTAAGAAAATAATTAGAGATGATGTTTGAACTCTGATAAATCTTAGAGTGAAGAGGAAGTGAAAATATATGTTTTCATTGAAGTTAAAAACCATAAATTTTGATGATATGACCAATGTGATCATACAACGGGATGTTCATAAAATGCATAATCATACTTCCTATAGATATTAAAACTTAATATTTATAGCATCTCAGTCCTGTATATTTGATAAATATCAATCAAGGATGTACCCTTCAATTATAGACCTCCCTATTTCCAAAAGTCTTACATTTGTCATCTCACCATGCCTAAATGCTTATCCCTTAGTCTAATATATATCATTATGATGACCTAGGTCTCTTACACTGCATGAAATGTTTAAACCCTAATAAAAATCCTTTGCTATTACTTGTAGATCCACACCTATTTTCTATACTTATGGACACCACGAGCCATAAAGGGACACTATCGATGATAGTACTATCTATTTGCCAAAAGTCATTAAAATTAAATATGTTTATAAACATATGGGTTTGGCCTATTTATCTTAGTTAACCCTAGTGTGTGATATTTTATAAAGGTGTGGTATAAATATAAGTCTAATCCTTCTCATTTATCATTTAGAAAATACCAAGCAAACACATACCAACACCCATTCAATAAATTTTACAATTGAGTTATTCTACCCTATCGATCCATTTTTATTTATCATTCATAGGATAAAATCATTAAAAGGCCTGAATCATCCAAAGAGTAGCCCATGAATAATATTTGTCAGGTTACAAGTTAGATCATTACATGCATCTTCATATAGTATATTGCACTCTTGTGCACACACACTCACACACATAGGGGAATAAATATATAAGTTTGAGGCACTCCCTTGGAGTAATGGATATTTAAGAAACGTTTAATGATAGATAGTTAATTGAGGTCAACTTGACATCATGAGCACACTAACCTATTTTTGGAAAACTCTTTCTATGGGTGAAGAAGGGTGAAGAGGATAGGGTTTCATAAATTAGCAAGGAGTGGACAAATTGTATCCCATATATGAATATATTAGTATAAAGGTGATATAAAACCTAGAATAATGAAAATATTTACATCAAGATCTAATCACTATTCTTGATTAGATACCTATGTCATAGTTAGACACTAGCTTCGACGGTAGTGTCCATATTTAACATTAGTGTTTGTGGATACATAAGTAAAGTTTCCAAAATCAGATTATTGATATTAAATATTGATCCTTCATACTTTCAACCAATTTCTAATGTAGGATTTGTTTGCACATAGTAAACCTAAGTATTATTTGTCTTTTATATTGCAATCGATTAAATATTTTTCAAATTTGGTACTTTATATATTTAGCATATCTCATTATTGTAATTTATAGTATTCATTTATCTAAGTTTTTAATTAATTAGTATGCTATAGATTAGTTTATCACCCTTATGATTGAACTATTTTTATATTACTAACCCTATCCCCACTATCTCAATTTAGGGTTAAACATTATAGTAGATGGGACATGATATGTATGAGTTATGATATAATACTACTTTTACAGAATCTATTTGGTACATTATATTACCCATTGCATGTGGACCAAAGGTAGTAAACTTTGTTATATGGGTAATGTATCAACAAACATGTTTGAATTTTCATCTTGGACATCACTGGTTGATAGATAAAAAAGAAATTTCCATTACTAAAAATTAATGCCTTAATTTCCAACATAACAACAAATAAATCCATGTCCCACATGATGGAAAAATACCAACAATTTCTTAATAGATAGTTACCAACAAACACCAAATAATTGGAAATAATTTAGTATAAATAATTTTGGCAAAGAAAGCCACCACCCAGTACCTTATCTCCTAAATATGAAAACTTTTTTGACTGGTTGTGTCAACTTTCAAATATTACAAAAATACAAAAAAATAAAAAATTCAAGAAAATACAGAAACATTCAAATATTCAAAACTACACAAATATTCAACATTCCCATGTTTATTACCTCCTTAGCATCTATGTTGTTTTCATTATATTAGTAGATAGCATATCAATTCTTCCTATATACACATATGTTTCACACATATTTTTAAGTTTGATACATGCATACCTAAACACATGATATATGCACTTACAAATGTTGGACCTCTCCTCTACCCTTGTCATATAGTACATTAGGGGGATTTGCTTCTTTGATCATGATTGACACAAGTTACATATCCTTTATTATCATTTATACATTATCATGTTTGAGCTTATATATTAAATCTTACACATATCTATATGCATGCTCATGTCTTTCATAGTATAATTAATATGCTATGTTACATAATATTTTTTTCTAACACATATATCTAAGGACTAGTATGATATGTTTATGATGGTTGCTTATGATTCATATATTCATATTGTCGCCTACATAAGTGTATTCCATTGATTTATATTGTCTTTATTTTGAGACTTTTGAATATGTTCCTTTCTCATTGACCCTTGTGCCATTGTATGTTGATTGGACAATTGAATAATTCATTATATGTTTCTTGAAAATTTGAATATGTCATCCATTTTGATTGTGTGACATTTAAACACACTCCCTATATGAGGTCTCATTGGACCATTATTTTTAATTACATTAAGTGATTTTGTGTGTGTTCTTAATTGTTTTTTGAGCTTACATTATTACTCTCAAAATGTTCCCATGATCCATATCATGCTTCTTAAGACTTGATATGATCACATACTATGAACTTAATTAATATATATACTTATAAATGTTATCCATATATGTTACATGATTCTCACATAGATTATACAACTTCCTTATCCTTCTGAGGTAAGATGCATACCAAATACTATTCCCATCCCCTCAAAAGGGGGCATATCAATGGGGGCATGTCATAGGAGCATGACCTCCACATTTTCACAATTTTCATATTTCACTTGGGGCATGTCATAAGGACATGACCTACACACACACTTTCTTAATATGTACATATTTCAATGGGGGCATGTCATAAATACATGACCTCCACACTTGCACAATCTCTAGTTTAGTTTCATGATTAAGATAAACACTTGGGTCTTAATACCATACATTACACCCATTCCACATAGATTTGAAATTATGTTTTTAAGATTTCTGGTACATATATTCTAGATAATATATATTATAAGTTCATATGTGTTGGGCCCTCGGTTTTGAATCTATTTTGTCTAAGTAATTTTTGAAGACAATGGTGTAGAAGGAAGCATAGGCACAAAAAACACATGGTGTAGAAGATTGTGGCACATAGAAGGTAAGTTATGTGTATCAAGGAAACATGAAACATGGAAGAACTGATAATGTAGGACTTACACAATAGTGAAAGACTTGGGTGAAGGCATGAAAATCAGAGATGGTTATGGAATAGTTTGCATGAACATCAGAGAAGAATAGTCAAGCATGAATCTAACACCAATCAATGGGAAAATAGGTGCACGAAAATGAAGATATAACATAGAGCATATAGGGGAAGTTAGGTCTGATTCTTTAGGAATTAAATGTAAACAAATTTCCATGACTCATTATTATTAATGGTCATTGGCGAGTCATTTTTATGTAATTAATTTTGTAAATGAATAGTTGGGGAAAACTCATGTATAAATACCCCTTAATTTTACTTAATGTTATTGTTCATCATTGTAATCTTTTTTAATTTTTTAAATATTAGATATGACATATGAATTTAATGAGATGTATCTATTGTGTTGATGAAATACTTATGAAATATGTTCATGAACATAATGGAATTATTACTATTTTATTCCTAGTTTGTGCCCATCTTCTTTTATTTGATTAGTTAAGTAGGAAAGAATAGTTAAGATTTATATGTGGAACTAAGTATGAATTTAGAACTAAGTGATTTTTCAAGCACCCAAGATTAAGAAACTATATGAATATAACACCACATGATGCAACCAGCGGGAGCTGGTACCAAGTTGCATGCTTTGGTTGAGTGTATGAGAATATTTTCTCACATGATGTACTGGTGTGCTAAATCATTGGAACTCTTTTTATCTTATACACGTAACTAGGGAAAGATATGATAGACTAAAGGAAAAGATCCCAAAATTTTGGTTCTATTGCCAGGAACCATTGCACTTGTTCACATGATGGTGGGAAAATGCTTGAATGGCTATCTCTATAAAATATCAAATGTTGGGTTGCTACTGTAGAAGAGAATTTTTGACTTAAGTATCTTGAACTAGGAATATCTATACATGCATGGTTAGAACAACACCTTTATGACTCACTCTTTGAATATTTATCTATAGAAGTGCCCATTCACTTGCATGGCTAGATTTTAGTATATACGTAAGACTATTCTAGGAACTAGAGATGAAATATATCTTAGTTAATAAAGCATCAGTCAAGCTTAGAAAGATTGGGAGTACCTTCAACATCAATAGTTGATATTTGGTGGTGAGGAACACTTAATAGTTATATTTTGGAATATACAATCTTTACATACTCTTATCCATAAGAATCCCAATTTAGCTTCTTCTAGGAGCCATGCAAAAGGGATCTCAGGTAGTTTTTATATACACATAATATTTTTAAATTTTATCAAATACTAATGCTTTACATCTTTTAGGAACCCATTGAGACTCAATCTCTTTAAGTGCATGCCCTAAAGGGTGCACCAGGAAAGGGGTAGACCTTTGGTGCTTCACAAGATTGTTGTCCCTTATTACCACATTATTACCAATCCAACCAGATCCTAAAAACCATTCCCTAAGCTATTACTCCTCACTTGGACACTCCTCCAATATTTTTCCTCTTTCCATCCTTCTTTTCCTCACCTTAGTACCTTTTTATTAGTTAGTTGTATTGGGTCAAATAGGTTGACCCTATATGGTTTTTGAGTATTTTCACTTGAGAACTTTATTAGCCCTTCGGCTGACCTATCTCAGGACCTAGTGATTTATCTCTCAAAAAAATATAGGGTCAAATGGGTGAAATCCTTATAATTGACATATTCAAAAGGATTTAGGGTGAGATATACCTATAAATATAGGATCATTTCATCATTATTTAAATATTCAATTAAAAGTTATTATTCTCTTATGCTTCTTTATAATGTACTCTTCCACCATTCTACTTGTGGAGTCTTAGCTTGAGGTTTCTACTTGGAGAATCTAGTCTTGTGGATAAGTCTTGGATGCTTTGGCCTTTCTTATTTATCCTTATAAACCATAACAACCTCTTGTGAAAACCATTTGGCTAAGGGAGAGATTGAGTCTCGATGTGTTCACATTCAGGTAAGTATATTCTAACTTTTTTCTCCTTTTTTTAGTAGATAAAAGTAGCATAAGTATTGGCTTGAATAATATTACTCTTCATATTCCATGTATTAGGGCCTTACTCATACTTAGCTTAATTGAGATTCTCCTATGCATGTTTTGATTACTTCACTAACCCCTCATATTATGCCACATGCTTTGGTGTTCACTAGATTAAATTTACTTTTTTGCTATTAAATATAGAGTGAAACATTAAACCTAAGATTATTTTAGGGTTATTGCATGATTGTTTTAGACTGTAGGCTTTGGTACCCTTCCTAACATGGTGTATTATGAAAATTGATCCTCTGATTAGGTCTAATAGATCCCCATATTGATCGTGTTCCCACTTAACAAATGTATTCCCGATCAGAAGTATATGTATGCTTTATCTTCTTCGAGCCAAGACTGATTTATAGACACAATGCATTTGTAATTGCATACATTCTAGTGAACCTAATGTGAACTAACCCTTGTAGAATTTTTTTCACTTTATTTCATTCTTTTTCATCATTATTTTTATCATATATTTTCTATGCTGTGTCGACTTCATCGACCCAACTCTAATTTCTATGCACAAGTTTTCAGGTATAGGCTACTAGATTTAGTACAAGATTTTAGACTTCCAACCTAGACTATTGGATTGACCTAGTATATTTTTAAAACTTTCAAACATCCCTATTCATCATACTAGGTCAACCCAATTAACCTTGTACATTTTAGACACTCAAAAGTAGGTTTATGTAAAGCTTGATCCACCCAATTGACCTAGTTAGTAGAATTTGTAAGTATATATCAAGGTTCTTAAATAGAAATCTTAATTCTTTACATCTATGATCCACCAAGGTTCCTTTATATCTCTATATCCCTTTCTTTACAGTCTTTCTTTTTATATTTTTTAGTCTTTAAAACTACCCTTACACAGTCAACTAGATTGACCCTATAGACCTAGTTTTGTGTTCAATGTGTTGTCTAGATAACTAGGTCAACTCTACCAACACTATTCATTTTTAGACCTTTCTTTCATAGTACAGGATCAACCCTATCAACCCTATTCTATATTCTATGCATACACTATTGATTATATCAACATCATACCTTATGTCAAAGTTAAATTTAACCTTATATGCTAGTAATTAATTCACACTTTGATTTTTTGTTGCTTGCATGCTTAGAATAGATCACATAGTTTAATTAGGTGGTTTTTCAATAAATTATTTAGTTTCAATATTTTATATTTTATGCACACATGTCCAAATCATAAATACTAAATAAGCATTTAACATTTAACTAACCAAGACCAACCTACTTGTATTTCATCACCAAGGGGAAGTTGAATTGATGTTGTAGTCAAGTATAAAGCATGGTTAATGGTATATTATATCTAAACAACCAACACCCTTATCACTATGGTGTGTGAAGTGAAGGGTTAGGCCCCAATACCAAGCCTGTATCATTACCACTACAGATCCCCAATAGTCCAAACTACTTGAAACCATCCTTAGATTGATTTCTAGTTCCTTACTTACAACCAACTTCCCATCACATTCAAAATCATATTATTAATATTCTAATATATACTTAGGTTGAATAACTAGTTAGCTCTTTACTTTCCAAGTTGATTTATTATTATTTACTTAATTGTATTTTGTATTGCAAAAACTTGCATTATCCAATGTTGGTGCAAGTTTTTATGTTGTGTGCCTCAATTGGGTTGGCCAACATTAATCCAATTGAATATTTATTTCCATTCAATTATTAATTTTATAAATTAATTTCAAAAGGTATCTTGTTTTAATTCATAATCTGTTATAGGCTTTTTAATCTTCCTTGTCTACTATACTAAGTTGACCCAATCAACCCTATACATTTTTCCAGCTTCTGTTCATTGTACTAGATCAAATCAATCAACCCTATACTATTTTTAGACCCTGATTACTCTTTTTATATCCTCTATTTACTATACTAGATTGACCCAATTGACCTTGTACTATTTTCAAACCTTGTTTCCTATGTTAGGTTGACCTAGTCAACCTTGTACTGATCTGACTTCCCTATTTTCTAATCTAGTTCTCTATTTTTCCTTATTTGCATTTTTTTCATCTCTCTTTAATCACAATGAAGTTTATTATTATAATCTTCTTGGATAAATTAAATCCATTTAGATACTATATGGTATGTTCATTTCTCCCTCTCTTTTCCTCCCAAGAGCACCATCACTCTTGGGGCACCTCTTCACCTCCTTCATACATGAATTGTAATATGGTGAAAATAAAACCTCAAGATGAAGTTGATGGATCCAATCCTTTCCTTACTTACCAAGAAAATTTTCATCTTCAAAATCTTCAAACTAATGTGGGAGTAATTGATACAAGTTTATTAACAACCCCACTAATAATACTTATTCTAGTAATCCTCCCCCCAACACCAATTTGGGGAGCAATCATACCAACACCAACCCACCTCCTAATACAACTCAAATTTTAGCCCAAGTTATCTAATAAATGAACATAATTCAAAATTCTAACACTAACCAAATGATGCAACTTCAACAACATCTAGTTAATGTGGCTAATCAACCTCCAACTATCCATCCTCAAGCTAATCCTAATTACATTCCTCCACCTCTTCGAGATGCCTTAGGAAATGTTATTCCTCAACCCATAATTAATAACAAGATGATTCAAACTATTCAAAATAAGCCTTTGGCCTCCTTCATTATTTTCATTTATATTGGTAACATATCTCTAATTATCAAATATGATGGGACTAAAGACCCTGCCTCATTTCTCAAAACCTTTGGCAACCTTTATAAAGAGTGGTTCCAAACTAATACCTTCACCACAACTAAACTCTAAGTCAAAACCTTCACTGGTGATGTATTATAATGGTGTAATCAACTACCCCAACATTCTATCTAGAAACTTGAATATTTGGTTAATCCTTTGGTTAAAGAGTTTCAACATAATGATCTTCTTGAAAATTGTCTTAGCCACTTCATCAATGCTAATCAATCTCCCACTGAATCAACTAATGAATTTATTAAAATATGGAAATCATTATCCCATAAAGGCAACCATAACATGACTGATGATAGCTTATTCAAACTCTTTATCACTGCTTTAACTCCCACTATTCAATAAGGTTTGAACCTTTTCTCCCCAAACACTTAATGAAGCTCTTGACCAAGATAAATTTCTAGACTTTATTGTTAATCAATTTGAATCTAATCCTAAACTTCTTAAATCATCTTTCCAAAAATCTAATGTTATCACTAGTAATACTCCATAAAGCAAACTAGGAGTTTTCAAAACTGATATTCCTTTACCTTCTCATACACCTCTTTCGGTTCAACAAATGAAATATTTTTTACTACCCTCTAAACCTTTCATCTATCCCAATGCTCCTCCTAAGTGGTATGACCCCAATCTATTTTTTTGGTTGCATGCCAACATTGGGCATTATCATGAATCTTATAGAGGGATCACTAAATTTGTTGTCTCCTATATGCTTGGTGATTCATTCAACCATGAAGCTATGATCAATCTTCATCATCAAGATTACATTGCTACTTATTAAAAATGACAAGCTTTTACAACTTCTACCTCAATTAACTAAAAATATCCTTTAAATAATCAATCAAATACCAAGGATGTTTTTGCCATTGACATTGATTATGACCAATATTTTAACAATTTTCATTATGTCAATAATATTAAGATCAATTATTGCCATAAATTAGCTCACGAAAATCCCATTATCAAGCCTAAGAAGCCATCCTTGGAGGAATAACTTCTTAAATATACTACCACTACTCATCTTGCTTCAAAATCGTAAGAGGAACCATCTCCTCCTTTTGATCTTCGAACCATATCTATTCCTCCAAAATTTAATTTACCTCCTAAACCTCATGCTGGTTATTCTAAGTCACATTAGAAATTTATTGAAGAACTCATCTCTATGCCTTGTAAGATTCCATTTATGGAGTTGGTTCATACTTATCCCTATCATTATAAATTCCTTATGCAACAACTCCAAGAAATTAATAATCCATCCTCCTTTGATGAAGAACCACCTTTTATGGAAACTCAACCTACCAACATAAATACCATTGAAACTATTTGTCCTTCTAATCCCTCTATTGAATTCCTTGAAGAAGACATGATTAGTGATGAAATTATCTTTTTTGTTGATGATCCATCACTTTTCATCAAACTAGCCATTAATACCACTCTTATCCATAAATTTATAGTTGATGAAGGTTTTGGTATTAATGTGACATCTTTATGGCTCATCCAATAACTTGGGTATAACAAAGATCATCTCAAGAAAACCCATCTTGCTTATCATGGTTTTGATAATACAAATAAAAATCCACTTGGTTGTATTTGGCTTACATTAACCATTAGACCTAAGACCATTCAAACCAAGCTTATGGTATTTTATCTCCCTTGATCTTATAACATACTCCTTGGTAGTCCATGGACTCATCGAATGAGGTCCATTGCTTATCCTGGTAACCAATGCATTAATTTTTTACATAATGGAAAATGATACAAGCATGAAGTTGATCCCAAACCATGGAGTATTCTGATTCCCAATCCTAAATCACAATATCATATTCTTACCATTCTTAATATTAATAGTGTTCTTTTAATTGAGTTCATCAGCATGAATCTTAATTTACAAGTTACTCTTACATATTTTTATGATGATGATCCCAATGATTTGAAACATACTTGAAATACTACCAAGTTACGTCCCTATATTTTGTAATGTATTCCTCCTCTATTACCCAGGTATTATACTATTCCTTTTATTGATGAGATTACCAATTTTAACCATCCATATAATGCTCAAGAGCCTTATTTACCAGAAGATGCCTTCACTTGTAATGATTTTGGAGTGGCCAAATTATTTCAAGATCCTCTCATCATGTCTCCTTGTACATTCAGTAATATCAAGATTTCACCCTCTGAAACTCCCCTTGATTCTCAAGCATGTAAAATTTATCCAACATATGATGATGACTATATAATGGCCCAAGCTCAATCTAGAGACATGGATGTCTAGCATTACTAGAAAACCTTAGCCTAAATCCATGCTTTTAATTAAGATGTTCATACCATTTTTATGGATCATACCTTAGATCCTAAGGGTCATGTGCCTCCTACCAATTCTCCTTTTATTGATAATCCTTGGGTGGTAGAGAAAATTATACCTTTTAAACCTCCAAAAATTTCTACATCTCCTTTACCACCTATCGATATAATCATTACATCTAATCCTTCTTCCATTACTAAACCCATTGATATTCTAACCCCTTATGATCCATCTACTTCTTCTACTCCTTAAATTACACCAGATGTCAAGGCAACCAATGTTCATTAGATACATTCTGAGTATGATCACCATGGCAATCAAATTCTAGATCTTGAAGTAGATGTTGAGTATTATGGTCCTCTTCCTACCTTTCCTATTTACAAAGCTATCCTTGAGTTAATTTATACCTGAGAACCTCAACTTCCTCGATAAAATCATAAACTTGGGAATCTCAAAACTAAAACTTCTTGCTTCAATAACTTTGTTACTAGAATTGATCCTAACATAAATCCAATTTCTACCTTTCCCAATGTAACATACCACTTTCAAGATGTCAATGCCATGCTTATTAAATAAACCACTCACATTGAATATGGTAATCCATATTGTCCTCAACCAATTACTATCTTTCATGAACTCTCACCTACTAAACATGATACTTTTAGCTTATTCTTTGATAAATATCATGAGGTTTTTTCTTGGTCCTACGAGGAAATGGATGGCATTAACCCTAGAAGTGTGGTGCATAACATCATTACTTATCCTAATGCCAAGCCTATGTATATAAAAAAAATTCCACCTAAAGTTTCCACTTTATGTCATAAGGAAATCATCAAACTACTTAATGCTAAATTTATTAAACCCATGGACTATTGTGAATGGGTTTCTAACATTATTCCCATGTATAAAAAGTTTAGTATGGTCATTTTCATATGTATATCTTACCCTCACTTGTCCCTAAGACAACTTCCCTTTAACTTCAATAGATGCCATCATTGATTCCATAGCTAGTTAAGAAATGTTATCTCTTATAAATGGGTTTTTGGGATATAATCAGATTCACATTGCCCTTGAGGACCAACATAAGACCAATTTCACCATGGAATGGGCACCTATTACTATGTCAAAATGCCCTTCAGTATTAAAAATGTTGGAGCCAATTACCAATGAGTGATGACTCACATATTTCATGATCTCATCCTTAAATTTTTTGAAACTTATGTGGATGATCTCATTGCTAAATCCAAACATCATGAGAATCATTTTTCTAATCTTTCTATCATCTTTGATCACCTCTTTAATTATAAAGTCACACTCAATCCTTACAAATGTGTCTTTGGAGTCACATCTGGAAAATTGTTAGGATTCTTAGTCTCTCTTTGTAACATCGATGTTGACCCAACCAAGATTAGTTATATTATCCACATGCCCATTCCTTGTTTTATTATCAATATATGTAGTTATTTAGGTAAAATTGTGGCAATTAGATGATTCATCCCTGAAATGGAATATTGAATTCACTCCATCAGTTCACTTCTCAAGAAAGGTACTACCTTGGAATGGACAGACCCATGTAAAAAATCCTTTGATAACATGAAAGATTCTTTGCTTCACCCACCTACACTTCATCCTCCTTCTAATGATATAACTTTGATTCTATATCCTTATTCCATAGTTATTTTAGTTGGGGCAATGCTTACCCAAAAAGATGATATGGGAAGAGAGTATGTTATCTACTACATTAGCTGAAGCCTCATTGATTATGAAGCATGTTATACCAAATTTGAGCATGATTTCCTCACCATCTATTTCATAGATTAAAATCATCACCACTATATGCTTTACCAAACTAATTATGCCATTGTTCATTCTAACCCCCTTCATCATTACTTCTCCAAAGCATTTCTTCCTAGAGATATAATTGATAAATGGATGGTCCTCCTTATGGAATTTGATCTCCGCATCATCACTCAAAAATTTGTCAAAAGGTAAGTCATATTTGATCAACTTGCTACAACTCTCATACCAGCCAGCTCTTCCCTTCAAGATGATCTTCTAGATGAGAATATCCTTTACATCAAAGGTTTTAATCAATATATTTCTCTTAAAGATTATTTTCATAGCTTTATTACTGATCTTAAAGTAAAAAAACTTGATGAATCCACTACTCCCTTTCATACTACTAAAACAAAATTAGTTATTAAGGAACTTCCTAAAATCAATGTTGAGTTGCATGAGGATACTTGGACCCTTCACTTTGATGGTGATAAATTCCTTCAAGGAGCTAGGTCAAGTTGCATTCTCACAAGTCCTCTTGGTAAGATCATTCCTTTAGTTTTTCACTTCACCTTTGATGTCACCAATATTATGGTTGAATACAAAGATCTTATCTTAGGTATGTGAACTTATCTTGATTTAGACATTCAATACCTTCATGCTTTAGGTGATTATCAATTTATTTTCCTCTAAATCAATAGTGATTATCAATGTAAAAGTGAGAAAATCATCACATATCATAAAATTGTAACCACTCTTGCTAAGGATTTCATCTTTTTCACTATTGATCCTATTCCTAGAGATCAAAATTCCTTTGCTAATTCTTTTGCCTCTTTAGCATCTCTCTTTCATCCCCACCAATTCCTTTTCGATCCTACTTTTCTTATACAAATAATAAAATCTTCATCTTCTACTCAACCACCAGATTCACTTATCTATCATATCAAGGTTATTACCATTCGACAAAGCCCATGGTACCAAGACATCATTCAATTCTTGGAACACTAAACTTATCCTCCTAATTTATACTCTCATGAAAAGACATGTATTCATAAACAAGGTTTCAAGTATATATTTCAACACAACATCGTTTATTATAATAATACTGAAGGTACCTTGTTTTTTTGTGTTATGCAAGATGAGGTCCTTCCTCTTCTTAAACAAGTACATGGGGGCATTTATGATGGCCATCGCAGTGGACATGCTACAACCCTCAAATGCCTATGTATGGGTTAATTTTTGCCTAGTCTTGAAAAGGATGAAATCAAATATATTAAAAATTATAATCCTTGCTAGCTTCACAATGATCTAATCCATTTATCTCTATCTAAAATTTAAACTATCGAATCTCCTTGGCCATTTTACACATGGGGATTCGATCTCATTGTCAAACTATGTCACTCCCAAGATGGGCATGTCTTTATCATCATTGCTACCAAATATTTTAACTAGTGGGTAGAAGCCATGCCCCTTGTTAATGTCATCCGTCCTACCATTTCCAAATTTATTGTTAATAAAATCATTTTTCATCTTGGTGTTCCCCATATCACCATTTTTGACAATGGTGGTAACTTTAAAAATAAGCATGTTAAATAACTTTTTAATAAATTCAAAGTCAATTACAAATTCTCCACACCTTACCATCCATAATGCAATGGTTAAGCTGATGCCACTAATAAAATTCTCAGAAAAATTCTCCAAAAGATAATCTGTGAAACCTACATAGATTGACATCTGCATATTTACCCTAAACTTTGGGACTATTATACTAGCATATGCACTACCACTAGGGCAAATCCATTGTCACTAGTCTATGGTTCTGAGTTAGTTCTTTCTTTAGAAGTTAAGCTTCCCTCTATTTGTATATCTCTTCATGGTATTATTCACAATGAATAATTACATGAATCTCATCTTCATGCCTTAGATCTTCTTGATGAATTTTGTCTTTCTGACTTACAACATAACTATGAATACAATGCTCACATTGACAAAGAACATAAAAAATGTGTTAAAGTCTACACATTTAATGTTGGTGATCTTGTCTAGATTAAACCCATGATAAATAAGGTAAATACACCCAAAAATGGTAGGGCCCATATTTAGTTAAATATATTCTTGGTCCAAGAACCTACCATCTTCAAACCAATGAAGACCACGTTTTTAAAGAGCCCACCAATGCACAATTTCTCAAAAAGTACTTTGCCTTAACATTTCCTTCTTTTCATTATTTCTATCTACATCTATCTAACACTTTTTGCAAGTTACTTACATGGGTCTTTCCCTTTACAACAAGTTCCTTCCTTTCACAAACATTTTGTCCTCCCTTTTTGTCATTTGTTTTCTTGATGTACCATAGTCTTCTTTATCTTCTTGCATTTTCTCTTTTTGACACCCCTTGGGTTTTTATTTTGTGAGTTTCCTTGTAAGACAATGGATAGGACCTGACACTCCTCACAAAATTACCACCTTTTACTTTTTTTTTTCACTTATAATTTTTTGTTTAATTTTTCGCACCCCTTGGGTTTTCTTTTATGAGTTACTTCATAAGACCATAAATAGGACAAGACACTCCTCACAAAACTACCATATTTTTGCTTACCTCACTTTATCTTTCACTTGCTTGTTGGTACCCTCTTGGGTTTCTCTTTTATGAAGTTACAGTGTAAGATCATGGATAGGACCTAACCCTCCTCATAAAGTTACCATCTTTTCATGTTTTTATATGATCATTGTTCTCAAACTTTAGATTTTGCTTTTTTTATTACATGGAATTTTCACAACAATCTATGTTAGCATGTTTTTCATCCATTTCACTCATTATTATGATAAGGAATCACACTTTGCTTTCATTATATCCCCTTTTTCCCTTTCTCACATTTTTTATAATTTAAAGTAATTCAAATTATTTCATAATTAATTCCTCTTGATTTCCCCTTCCTTTCACTCCAAATTCGATAAAACAAGGTTGAAATAAAGATAACACTTTTATTTCATCTAGATTTATGAGACTCTTAGACCCCATGATATTTGAAGTTATCTCTCTTAGCAACCTTGTCCCAAGTATTCAAATGAAAGTCATCTTTATGACTCATGTTTGGTTTTCCAAATCTGTATGGAGGAGGAATATAAAAATCCATCTATAAATTTAAAACCCAAATCATTTGTAAAAAAAGACAATGATATTAAAAAGTTAACATACAAATCTCAAAAGTTAAAATCATACCAAAAGATGTGATTACAATCACATTTCCTATTTCTAATTGAAGATCAAACTCTATAGTTGGCCTCACATAGAGTTGATGTCCTTTGGGGTGAAATAAGAAAATAGATTGGAATAGGAGAATTCAAAAAATTCTATGGTGCTACCTACTTTCTCATGAAATTACATAATCTTTGTAGTAGAGCAATGGCTCTGTAAGGGATCCTAAGGAATGGGGAACACATTGTGGGGAGGTAGGTCCATTTTACTTTTCATGCATATAGCCTTCATGGGATGATCTATATACTTCATTTTTTGATGTAAGACTTGTGTGGCTAAGATAAGTTCTTTAGAATCCTTAAGGTCGAAAGTCCTCTTGTTTTGACAAACCTAATTTTAGTGTCTTGACTTCGATAAATATTTCCTCTACCTTAGTTTCTCCTTCATTCTCCCCTCCACCAATTTCATTTCTCCCCTTGATGGTAAAATTATGATTCCAAATATATTTTCCCTTCTTCTATACTTACTTCTTCTTCATCTCTTGAAAACATGCTAACACTACTTTATTTTAGTTTTATCTATCCTTAGATCAAAACATGTTTGAGAAAATATGGATTACTTTCTTTTCACCAAGATTTACATTTTTAAACTTGTTTTACTTTGACTATACCATTTTTCATTTGTTGTACTATCTTACTATTATGGGCACCTGATTTTGTACCCTTTTTCCATTGCTGAGTGAGGTTAGCTTGTTACTTCTCACTCGACAATGTTGTTTTCCCTTTTATGCACCATTTTTCATTGCTGAGTGAGATAAGGATTATTACTACTCACACATCAATGTTGTTTTACCATTTTTTTCTTACTTTTACCATTTTTTTTTATTACCATCATTTTTGACATGTATCCTTGGTTTGACTTCGTAAGTTTCCCCTTTTTACTTAAGTTTTACTTGTTTGAGTTATTTGGTCTTTAGTAGCCTTGTATTTTTGGTTACCTTATTTACTCTTGTTTTTGACTTGGTCATTTGGTCCAACATAACATTTGTAACCCTAGCTTGCCAAATTTCCCAAGTATGTCACTTCCTCATAACACTAGCTATCTTGGCTTTTCTTGTGTTTGTTTGTTTTTGCTCTTTAGTTTTGTATTCTTTGGTTTATCAAAATCAGTCTCTGTGCCTTACACAATCAAAACTAAAAACACAACAGACAACCATCCAATGTTAAATGTATGTCAAGGTATGCATCAAATTTACTTTTTAGTTATTTTAATTTTCACATTTACTTTTATGTTATTTACTTTTTAGTCATTTACTTTCAGTTATTTTATGCTTTAAAATAATGTAACTTTTTTTTATCATCAACATAATGTGTTCATATGTTCTTTCTCAAAGCACCGTCACCTGTTTCACCTTAGTGACACATGATACTATTTGAGTGGAGCATATGTATACATGTAATATTTTTAACATCTATCAAATACTAATGCTTTACATGTTGCAAGAACTCATTGAGACTCAGTCTTTTTGAGTGCACACCCTAAGGGGTGTATAGAGAAATGGGTGGGAAGACCTTTGGTGCTTCACAAGATTGTTATCCCTTATTTCCACATTATTACCAATCCAACCATCTCCTAAAAACCATTCCCTAAGCTATTACTCCTCACTTGTACACTCCTCTAGTATTTTTCCTCTTTCCATCCTTCTTTTCCTCACCTTAGTAACTTTTTGTTTTTTGGATGTACTAGATAGACTAGCTCACCCTTGTACTATTTTTGGGTATTTTCACTTGAGAGATTTGTTAACCCTTCATCTGACCTAGCTCAATACCTAGTGATTTATCTCATGAAAACATACAAGGTTGACTAGGTCGACCCCATACAACCAACATATTTGAAACGATTTAGGGTGAACTCCACCTATAAATACAAAATCATTTCATCATTATTTCAATATGCAATCAAGATTTATTATTTGCTTGCACTTCTTTACAATCTTCTCTTCCACCATTCTACTTGAGGAGTCTTAGCTTAGGGTTTTGACTTGGAGAATCTAGTCTTGTGGATAAGTCTTGGATGTTTTGGCCTTTTTTAGTTATCCTTACAAACCACAACAACCTCTTGTGAAGCCCCTTTGCTCAAAGGAGATATTGAGTCTCGACGGGTTCACATTTAGGTAAGTATAGTCTAACTTTGTTATCCTCTCTTTAGTAGATAGAAGTAGCATAAGTATTGGCTCGAATACTTATACTCTTCATATTTAATGTATTAGGGTATTACTCATACTTAGCTTAATTTAGATTCTCCTAGGCATGTTTTAATAACTTTACTAACCCCTCATATTATGCAACAAGCTTTGGTGTGCACTAGATTAGATTTAATTTCTTGTTATTAGATATAGAGTGAAACATTAAACCTAGGACACTTTTAGGGTTGTTGCATGATTGTGTTACACTATAGGCTTTGAAACCCTTCCTAGTGTGGTTTATTATGACAATGATACCCTAATTGAGTCTAGTAGATTCCCATATTGGTCATGCTCCTAATTAACAAATATATTCCCATTTGAAAGTGTAGGTATGCTCTATCTTTTCTAAGCTAGGATTGATTTATAGACATGATACATTTCTAATTTCATACAATTTTCATTAGATATTAAGAAGCTTATAGTTGACTCAAACGGGTAAACTCTCCTTCACATGAATAAAATAATTGATGGGGAAATGAAGGGGCACATATTAATATAAGATTGTTAGTTCAACATGGTAGTTAATTAGTTAGAGTTGTATAAGTGCATGTATGATGAGGCTAGGTGAAGGGATATGATTGGAAGTAATCTAAGAAGGGGCCAGGATGACTATAAAAATGTTGTGAGGATCCATAGGGAGACAAAAATGCATAATAAGGACTCCCTAACCATAAGACCACACCCAATGCTATCACAAGTGTGCACAAAATAAATAAGTCAAGCATTTTTAATTATAAAACCAAATCTAGATAGGCTCAATTCCCCACCCATAATGGATGCTCATGCCTTTGAGTTATATGATGTTATTTTTAGAAATTGGGATACAGATAATGTAGAGTCAGAGTCTAAACCTGTAAAATAAAATTTTAAAGTACATAATCAAGATATTATTTTTATATTAATTTATTTCCTATTACAAGTCAACCTTATGGCTCATTTTGGAATCCCTGGTGGACCAAGTATAGCTAGTGGGTAGAGTGTCATCCCTTTCATAGTTAATCAACCTACTTCTATGTGTAATGTATCTGATGTTTCTATTACTACATGAGGCATGAAAATAAGTACCAGTGGTGGTTCATTTAGAGGATTTGAAGGTGATGTAGGAGGCATTGGTAGACCTCCCACACAAGGTTTAGGAAGAACTCAAGGTGATTCATAATATACTCAATTTCCAACACCAAGTTTTCCTACAATATACTATAAGATGACACTTCATCTACCTAAATATCATAGTTAAAATGTTTTTAAACATGTTCATAAGTTTGAACTTATCTAGTGAACATGAGGCATCACTTCTACTAAACAGAAGGTAACTCAGTTTGCCACTACCCTTTTAGATCATGCACATAAGTGGTACTAGAAGTTTGATCCACAAAAAGATATGGTTAATTAACAGTAGTTAAAGGAAACTTTTCTCCAAGATTTTGAATATCAGAGTATTATTTTCGTAAAGGATATTTAAAAAGAACTTACTAAGAGTGTGCATGAGTATGACGCACATTTTAAAATGTTTATTTCTAAGTAATAATTTGAGATAAATGTGACATAACATGTCCAATGGTTTTTAGGAGGCTTGTTACTTATTTTCTAATGTACATTGTCTCATAATACCTTTATTGAACTACATGAGGCATTGGAATCTACCCTTCACATTGAAGCTATTAGAAGTATAGATACAAGGATTAATCCCTTTATAGAAGCCCAAATTACTACTATGGCATATTAGTTGGATAAGCTCATTGAAAATAGTGCTCAAGATACTCATAGTGGCTTATTATGTGTTGAGTATGAAGCTAAAGGTCATAATAGAAATAATTATCCCAAAATGATTATTTGCATCATGGTAAATCAATATTTTGAAATATGATAAGAAGACCATGATGTGAGAGATTGCCTCTACTTTAGTGTGCTACTAAATCTAAGGTATCATCATATTGTAAAATATGAGATGCATATACTCATGGTATAAATGATTTCCACTTTATTAATGAGATTCATGAGGTAGGAACATGTGGTACTCATCATACCTATGCATCCAACAAAAGGGATAATGGTAGAGGTCAATCCTATATAGGTTGTGATCATGGGCATAAAAGTGGTTATTTTCTACCTAGAACTTACTATAGATGTATATCTCTAGAGCATTACCAACATGAATGCACAATGTATCCAGCTTGTGCCTCTTATAATAATGATAATCATTTATAGGAATGCCCAGACCTATATGTTACCATCATAAAGGAACAAAATGAGAAGGGTGATAGAATGATATGTATTTAAAAAATCAAAATACTCAATGGAGACTTCACCCTACTAATCCAACTAGTCCCAAGGCAAATGTTAGTAACACAAAGTGGTGTTCTTTTCTATCTATTTCAAATCCACCTATTGATAAGGTTTAATGGAAAGAGACACATGTGAATTAATACCTAGATGCTATCAATAGGAAAAATTATTATAGGATATAATTAATTTAGTGTGGGAATTACAAGGTGAAACGTAAATCCATAAGGATAGAGATGCTGCTATGTGTGATGAAATATAGAAAGCTTTGGTTCTCCAAGACTCAATGCATGATGAGTTTCATGAATTATGAAAGCAACTTCTTGATGAAGACATCATCCCTATTTTGAGGAATTTATTGAGCCATCAAGCACCAAATCCTACAAAGGATTATCGATTGAACCATTCACAATGACAAGAGGCTTATGTCCAACCCAATATGGTGTGTGATAAAAAATATATTAGTAAACATAACTATTTATGGTTGGATCATTAAAAATATATTATTTGACACTTGTATAGAGGTAAATGTATTAACTAAGGATGATTTGAGAAATATGGCAAGCCCTCCTTTGTAAATTTCTCCTCATGTAATGTTCATTGCTAAAAAGATTCATTTACTACCCATAAGAGTTCTTAAGGATGCCACCATTGAAATTTTATGTGTCATTTTCAATGTTGGCTTTGACGTAATTGATTTGGCTAAAGATGGTGATTTTATGGCTCTTTTAGACCATCTACAGTGTTATTTAAATAATACTAACTTGAGCTTAAAAAAATGCTACATAATTTTTGAAAATGATGATCAATGTATAATGATTCCTCTCAATAATGCTCAAGGACCTCATTTTATTGAACCAATTAACATTGAAGAGGACCTAAATCATATTTATAATGTCATAACTTAGGTAACTAAGTGTCTTGATCCTAGTATACATGGTATATTACATTAGGTGGATGCATAATCTATTTAGTACGCTACCAATAATGATTTTAAAAATTGGGCTCACAAAAAATATGATCTTACAGGATGAATTTATGGTATCATTGGCAGTTGAGAGGATGTTTCATGTAAGCTCCTTAAGTGACATAATTTTTTTTCCTTATTCATGATTATTTTATGGATGGACCACTCTTGTAGTTAGATCAAACACCTAGGTTTCATACTCAAATATAAGTATGGGAGTATGTGTAGTAACTGAAAACTTTTTATGTGTTTGAATATGAATGGATGTGCTCCCTTAGGTATGTTCTTTAAGGGACAACTCCTGATGGTGGTTAAATCACCATCACTATTTGATAACTTGGGATTAAGTATGCATAGCCATGTCCTATCATTTCCATCATGATAATTGTGTTTCTACCATTCTAAGTTATGATGGTATTAATGCTATAAAAGATCATCTTGAGGCCTGAAAAAACCTTTGGAATATGATGAGACATCTTTGCCTAAGTATTTATGGGTTCATGCATTTTATGGTACTCTATGCACTTGAAATAGATAATGGTACAATCATCAATAATGATGCATAGACATGGATTCCTAGAGTAATATTATAAGTAATATGATTTTAGCAATATCTTACTCATCACCTCACATAGATTTACACCTATCGCTACAAACCATCTATCAAGTTGTTATAGGTGATCTAATGATAGTTGAAGACTACATATGACATGTACATGGCATGTGTGAGAATAGCTTGTACATTTTCCAATAATTTAATGCTCTTGCTTCATCTTATTCATAGATTGACTCTCACCAAACCATGTATTGAGGGAATAAATGTGGAAAGTGTTGACTATTTTAACCACAAGTTAAAATAGGTCAACCTCCCTATAGTCAAAATATTTTATAGATGTCTATTAATGTCCTATGTGGTGTGTCATGGTGTTATTTGATGTTATTTAATGTGTCATCACCTTGGTTATAGTGAATTTATTTCCTAAGTCATTCTATGTCACTTAAAGTGCATATTAGAGCTATTTGTGAAGGTTGTACAATTTTCCTAGGTATCCAAGTGTTAAAAAATCTCTTCCAACATCAATAATTTTATATAATATCAGTCATTATTAGTCCCTAATTGAAAATTGTAGGTACTAGGTTGAAACAAGAATAAAAGTGATAGTTTTGGAAGTTTTAGAAGTTGTATGGCTGCTATAGGAGTGTGACACATGTGGAAGGCTTGTGGGATGACTCTTCAACTCCACTAGACTTACCTCCATGATTTATCAGATCTAAAAGTTACTAAATTGGTCAAAAATAGTTCTACTCTTCCATCACTCTATTAGGCATACAAAATTGGTCAACAAGTTTCTTCTTGGTACAACTAGTATACGAGGTTCTAGGTTAAATGTTCTTGGTGGTAGATAATACACTTGGTACAATTAATTTTCATGGTAATATTTTAAGTATTGGCTTCCTATGCTTTATGGACCATCATTTAGAAGTTGATTGTCTATTTTTACATGTTATTTCCCATACCCTATATGTTTTCCTCTTGTATGAGCATGTATGTAAAATCAAATTATTGAAATTACTTCCAAAGGATGTGGTAATATTTCCCTCATGGTTTTAAACTTTGGTTTCATTTTTGGAGTTGAGTTTATAAGTCAAATATCTCAAGTTGCAGGTAAGGGCACCTTGTTATGTTATAGATAGGTTTTCACCATTTGTAGAGTTTTCATGTCATTATGGTGGATCTAGAAGATGGTGATATGTTTTATCTCATATTTTAAATGACTCTTTTCACCCCATTACTTCCAATATCATCTCCAAAGGTTCCCACATGGAGATATAATCAAGAAACATAGAATTCAATCAACTTTTTACATGATTATCATATACAATCAGCTAAATGAGGTGTATGAAGCTTTGAAAACATCCATATAAAGGTAATGAAACATTTTAAGGTGTTTAAAACATACTTATAATAATAAAAATTAATATAAACCACTACAAAGACTTGGGTTTGCATGTGATAGCTAGTTTTCCTACATACTCAGGTCTACAACATTTATGTGCACCCACAGGTGCCATATAGGAGATAACCACATGAAGTGAGGGAATTTGATCTTGTTTTAAGTAACTCAAAGTGTAAAGGATAAATTTATAAAATTTTATAATGTCTAGGAGGAGCTATAAGATCATTCACTATGCACACCACCATATCTCACTCTCACTGCCCTATGTCACACCTTCATATGCAACCACAGAGTTTTATAAGATTGTAAGGTGAATGTTTGAACTAGTACATGAGCTTTACATAAGTTTGGATACATGGAGGAGATCCATAAAATTAGTAATTGATGTCTAATATCAATTGTGAAACTAATTCATCATATATTACACCTCATGCCTGTTGTTCCCAAAATTTGTCACTTGCTTTTGTGGACAACATACCAACCATTTTGGTCCTACAGATCAAAAATCTCTCTTTTTTTTCTCAAAAATATTTTGAGAAATTAAGTTTTTCAAATATTCAAGCCTTTTTAGCTAAATAACTCATAGGTTCAATAGGCAGGCTTGCTCAAAGGGAAGTTTAAAACACTTAAGGCATTTCCTTAGTGTTTTGAGGTTGGTTCAATGCTAAAGGTTCAATCAAAAGACTTAATGATGGGCTTCAAACAAATGGAATGAACTAATGAACCATTAAACCTTTTAACTTAGAAATGTTCAAATTGGTTCAAAGGTTTAAAGAAGTTCAACCATTTCAAAGAGTTCAATGCGTTTGAAGACTTCAGCAAGTTCAAAGGTTCAACGACTTCGATGGACTTAAAAGAATCAAAGGATTCAAAGAGTTAAGATTGAACCATTGAACCTTGAACTGAAATGGTTCAAAGGTTTAAAGAAGTTCAAAGTGAAAACAAAAGCTTTGAGTGAATCAAAGAAGTGGAAGATTCCAGATAGAAGTTCAATAAAATGGTTCAACCAAAGGGTTCAAAGAAATGGTTCAACTGAGGAAGAAAAAGAGAGCGAACACATCCCTTTACAAAACATTAAATCAACGAACCATTGAACCTTTGAACCAAAAGGTTCAAAGGTTCAAAGGTTTAAAGTGGTTCAAGTGACCAAGTGACCAATAACATCCCCATAGACATCAAATTTACGGTTATGAAATATCCATTGATTTTCAAATATGGCATGGACATGAGAAAAACCTCAGTGACTAGCTGAAGAAAGAGCTGAAAGAGCCATCAAAAAGTGAGAAGATAGATTAAAAGCTTAGATCACTGAGGAAGAACAAAATGTGGCAAGGAAAGAGAGAACAACTATAGGAAATTCAAAAATATCTATAGGAGAGTTATTTCTAGTAGGTGGAACAGTCCACCAGGTGGACATCAAAGAGTGTGACCATTCAAAGGTGTAGCCTATTTTTATCCCTTTGAGTAAAAGTGAATGGAAAACTGTGTAAGCATCATAAAGAAGACCAGACAACCCATGCTTAGGAAGAGACATTTGAGATGATTTAGAATGCCAAAGTCAAAGCCAATGACCTATTCCCACATGGCCCTTTCACAGATATTTAAGGCATTCAATTCAACATGGGCCATTTTCATGAAAATAAGCACCCAAGTCTTTTTTGGAATGCTATATATTGTAATCTCCAATTTTGTATCAAGGGGATCTCTCTATTATTAGAAGTAAAACTCTACCCAAATTGAAAGGCATTCCTGAGACTTTGAGCTCAGACTGTTAACCATATTTTGTTATTTGAATGAGAAAGCAAGTGACCTTTCAGAATTTGTGTTGAAATGGATTGTGTTATCTAGGAAATTGTTCTTATGTCTATTTCATAAATACAGTCTTGTCCATTTTAGTCAAATAAGCAGAATTAGTTGAAGTAATCTAGAAGGTGTCTTGAAGCCAACTGTGGGAGACTTTGTGCTACCATCATTGTCTTCAGTCTATTTGTTTCATGTTTTACTATAAAGGATATTGGTGAGACTTTGATCTTCCATTACCCTTCATAACCTTTCACCCTGTTGTAGTTGAGGTGGATAATTTGTGTTACACTTCATCCTAATGTGTTCTTTCTTCTTGTTTTAGTGAGAGAAGTAATGAAAGACTTTATGCTTTTATGGGTTTATTGTGGTTACAGTTACTACCCAAGAATAATCTTGTTATTGGCTGAATATCACTTTTGAAAGAAGAGAAGTACCTTTAGTAGTTACACCAGAATTCTCCTCTATTTTGTGAACATCATCTATAAAAAAGAGAGATGGATGGTATGATTTCACTCCTATGTGTATTTTCAGCTTACACACACACACACACACACACACACACACACACGCACACGATTGTAGGGAACCTCCCCTTGATGAGAGGAGAGATTTATCTCATTTTGTTGTGGTAAACCTACATAACTTATTGTATAAGTCTCCTTATGCTAAGGTTGATATACCTATTTTACCATCAGTTAGCCGGTGAAAAAATATTCACCCAACAATGCCATATCTTTATAATCCCATTTATAAATGTTCATCGATATGTAACACTGACAAAGACATGAAAGTGTGACTAGAAGTGTATGAGCATGATAAGATCTTCCTTAAGGTCTATAAGGATTGAGGATGCCATAAAAAGAAAAAATTAGGTTATGGAGTGAAAGGAAGACTTGAGATATATATGCATTTGTAGAGAAAATAATTTAGGGATAAGTTACCTTAATCCCTCTGAACAAAGACCTAGTCCTTATGTTGATCTTTTTCATGATGAAACTCTTTGAGGTGATAATTGGTCTAAAGTTCCATTTATCCAATATAGGTGAAAGGGAAGTGTTTGGATTAACAAAGGGTTGTTTTTTCCAATGGGTATGATGATATATGACTCCTATTCCATGCATTCTTGCACTATAGAATGAAATTATTCTCTGTAGTGTTGTAAGTCTAAGGAGCTCTTCAATGAATTAAGATGCAATGAAGGTGTAAATTTTGAATGAAGGAATCCATTTTATTATAGTTGACAATATGGATCCCTAGTGGATAATAAAAAGGGTTGATATTCAAAATTTGATGTATAATTCCACCTACAAGTTTCCCCTCGATCACAAGAATGGACACCTATAGGTTGGTTATAGGATGATCATATAAGTTGGACTAGATAGTGATTATGTGGATCCCAATAAAAACATAGTATGAATAAGTGAAATGATAATATGTTTTATAAGAATTTGAATATGATATTATATCATGAAACAATGACTAATCCTATAGTGCACACCTACAAGTAGGTACCTTTTCTGAGTAAGAACACAATGTACAGTTGACTATTGATTAGGCTTATCAAGTGAAATGTATACCTTGAATAATTTAGAATAGGTTTACAATATGAACATGTTTGGATTGTACCAAAAACAATAATTATCATCTCATTATTATTAAAATAATGGAAAACTAGGCCAAATATGTTTTCATGAAACCTACATGAAGCATACAGTCTGTCCATCAAGTCTAGTTTAATAGAGAGATAGGCTCAAGAAGTTAACATGCATGATGGGTAATTTGTGAGAATTATGAACACATTCAATATGATTATTTCCATCTCATAAGAGACTCTCATGTAAGAAAAATATAATGAAATCCATACTCAAGATGTACTTATAGTCAACACTCAAAAATCCTTCACAATTAGTGATGCTCAATAAGTCTACCTTGAGTTCATGACACTTAGAGATGCTAAAGGTGTGACCCAAATTTGAAATAAATAACATAGGGTCTCCAAGACCCAATTTAAATCCCCATATCATTGTTTTTCCTTGATAAATAGGGGAGATACCCTTTTTTCTATCTTAGATAAAGGGTACTCTAAGAAACATGAAGTTTACATGCAGATGTAAGTAGATGTAAAAGATGAGTGAAAGTGTTAAATAATTGGTAGTAATGTGTGTAAGGTTGATACAAGTATGTAAAATTATATAAAATTCCTTGAAACTATAAAAAAATGCATAAGTCAAGTTTAGGCATTAAGGACATAGTTATGCCTTTAGACCTTGACTAGGCCTAATATCTTAAAGAGGTGTAGTCAACATTTATAACCCTAAGTGAACAATCAAAGGAATTGAAACACTTTTATGAGGAGATATGAAGTGGGAGACAACATTTGGCTTGTAGAAAAACCTCACAGAATAGTCAACTTTGGCTCAAACCAACTCAGACCTACATAGAATGGGGAAAGGAGCTCAATAAGGCAAGTTTGAGAGTTCACACCTACATGGAGGCTTAGCACGAGATTCTGAGGAGTTGGGAGATGTTGAAGGTGGCCTTGAACAAATCATTTATGTAATTTTTTAAAAAATTGGATTTCAAACTTGTATGAATAATCTTTAGATGGAAAATTATTCTAAACCTTATAAAACCCTTGGTAGTGACTCGATTGGGAAAATGAAGGAGAGGAACCCAAATGAGATAGAATTAGAAGGAAAGTGATTTGATATTTTATAAGACTCCCCAAGGCTCCTTACTATCCATTTTTATTTCACCTTACTTATATAGATAGGGTGGAAAATGGATTTTATTGACTATTTTTGGTGTCTTGTAGGTATAGAAAGGTTTTAAAGGATGTAATCCACTTTTTGGGGAATAATGGGAGTTAATATAGCTCACAATATTCATATAATCACACAAGTACCTTTTCTAACACCTTCATCTCAGCTAGTCAAAATTGACACAGTGAAGAAGGAAATGAGAAGGTGTAAATTCCAAGTTGGTGACATTTTAAGGTCTACCTAATGTATGTAAAGGCATGAGGGATCCTGAAAAGTTTCAAAAAATCCTCTATATGGATTAGATTGGATAACTAAAAATAAATTTGGTGCCAAGTGTGAAGGGTGAGTGAAAGAGGAGTTATTTGGACTATAGGAAGTGATAACTCATCTCTAGAAGAATTTTGATGATTAGTAATACTTAAAATACATGTTTGGAATTGTTTATAACCCCTCCATCTTATTTAAATAATCTCATCTATCCCTATTCTATTGTGGAGTGCTCAAAGAAGGTCAAATGATGAAAATAGTTTCTAGGCAAGCAAATGAAGAGTCCTACACCACATTTCATGAGTTCCATGACTTTGAGGGACATTTTTACTATGATACCTTGCATGGTATATTAAATATTCAATTATAATGCATATTTAACTCCTCCTCTTATCTTGACACATGTGCTAGTGACTTTTGGACTTCATCCTTCTCACTTCTCTCTCAAATTTTATAAATATTAGCCATTTTGGCTCTTACAGGCTAATTCCACACTATGTATGGTGAAGCCATACTAATTTTGACATTTTAATTTTCCTTATAATAATAAATTAAATCTATTTTGAGTTCATGAACATTTGTCTATGTGTGAAAAGTGATGTATGGTGATGTTAAGTGACAATCTGCTATCATTGCTTCTCCTTATCCTCTCATGTTTATGCAAGAGTTCCTATTCTAATAGGTAATATAGAGTGTAGATAGTATGTTAGGCTCCTTCCAAGTGTAAAATTATTCTTAGAGTGTACAATTTTCCCTCTGGTTCACTTACCTTGTGTTACCTCATGCATATCACCTCTATATTAAAACACGTATGTTATAATCTCTTAGGAATTTGAAGTTGGTTTATAGGTCTTGTTTCTTTGTGAAATAAGAATGATATTATTATGGAGATACTTATGGTGTATCATCCCCTTAGATTAGTTTCATTTTATGTAAAATTATATCCCTTTTACCATAAGTAATTATATAAGTAGGTGATAATAATTTCAATATAAATTTAGGGAGCTAGCCCTTAAACCTAGAGGTTTAATTCTACTATAGGCAAACCTACATACCTAGAAGTATTCCCATGTTTCCCAAATATAGAGGAGGCTTGAACACCAACCTCTAGGGTGAAATATTTGGTGATAATTAAAAGGAAAACAAAAGGTTGTGTACCAAGTTGACAAAGGTACCAGTTCTGACCCACAAGATTCATCCATTAATCAATTTGATTTAGATACTAAATATGGAGCACACAATGTCCAAGACATCATACAGACTAACCAATAACTATATTTAGAGACATTCTAGATGGTTTAGAATAATATTGGAATAGATGAAACAAACAAGATGGAAATTGTAGGGAATTATTGATTTGATACTAAGATCACCAAGGTTTTTAAACTCTTATAGGAATATCAAGTCATTTTCCCATGTAATTGCATTGAGATGAAAGGAGTTCATCCTCTTCGGGAAAGATGCACATCAAGTTAGTTAACTATGCTCAACCAATCAAAAAGAGACCTTATTGAATGAATCCTAAATTTTTCACTCAAGTTAATTAGGATATTTATAGTATGTTATGTGATGGAGTTATCTCTCCTATTGATGAATATGAATGGGTGAGCCCCATGGCGATCAGTATCAAGAAAGGAAACTACATTCACATTTATGTAGACTATCAAGTACTTAATGCTCCTTATGTAGCTAACCCTTTTACAATGCCTTTCACTATGGAAATTTTAGAATGAATTATTAGGTGTGAGATTTATACCTTCGCTAATGGTTTTTTTAGTTATCATCAGGTCTAGATCATAAAAGAAGATAAATTGAATGCCACCTTTGTAACTAAATGGGGTTCAATCACCTACAATGTGATGTCTTTTAGTTTAAGTAATGCTCTAACCATGTTCTCATGTATTATAGTAGATTATTTTAAGGATTTATTCATAATTTATTTTAATTTTACTTGGATGACTAGACCATCTATGGTTTAGTGCATGATTATTGTGTTAAACTTCACTTCATTCTTGAGTGTTGCCAACAACTTTAGATTTATTTGAATCTAAAGAAGTGTGTCTTTGTTACTCATTTTGGTTTATTGTTGAGTCACATTATTTATTATTATGGAATCCAAGTGGATCCAACTAAGTTTGTAGTCATTATTTGACTTCTAGTGCTAACCACATCACACAAGGTTCATGCCTTCCTAGGACACATAGGGTACTATCAAAAATTCATTTGAGGATATGCTAATATCACAACACCACTAGAGGAACTACTCAAATAGAATGGTCAATTCTTACGGACAAATGCTAACTAGTAGGCATTCACAAAAATCAAGGACAAGCTAATCACTAACCCTATTTTTTAGTTTTTAGACTAGACAAATCCCTTTCATGTACATGTTGATGCATCAAATATGGAAGTAGGCACTATCCTTCCATAACCTAGTGAAGGCATTCTTGATCATCCCATATACTTTTCTAATTAGAAGTTCACTCTGATTGAACAAATTATTCAACTATAGAATGCTAATCCTTGTCTATGGTGTACGTACTTTAGAGGTTTTACTAGTATTTTTTGGCCACCTTTTTCAATTTATTTAAATATCATAAATAACTTAAATACCTTATGAATAATATGGTGTTGTATGGATGCATTTGCCAATGGATTATTCTATTTCAAGAATTTAAATTTTTTATGATGGTGAAACTAGGTAAGGCTAACTATAGACAAGACCCCTTGTCACATGTTGAATTTAGTGAACTAGCATGTGCCATTGAGGATGAATTACCTAATGTGAAAACTTTTTAAAGTCACATGCATGCCTAAGGAATTAGAGGTAACCTTTATAAAATTAGATGAGGTGAAGTATTATGATGTTGAGTGATGCAACACAAGTGCATTAAAGTTATTTAGTAGGTTCATGAAGGTGTCTTTGGAGGACATTATGTCGATTATGATATAATGCATAAGGTTCTATTGTTTGGGTTTTGGTGGCCCACTTTATTTAAGGATGTCAAAGCTTATTCATGACATTTTGATATCTATCAACATGTGGGTAAACTAAATTGAAAGGATGTTATGCCCCTTCATATGATACTCACTTATGAACCCTTTGAGAAATGAACCACTAATTGTGTTAGCCCCATTACTCTAGTGGGAAACATATTGGTGTGCACTATATCATTACTGCCACTAACTATCTCACTCACTAGGCAAAAGCATCACCAACCTAGGATTGTACTACTACAACTACCACTATATTTATCTCGGAGAATATTACGACAAGGTATATATGTCCATTAAGCTTGACTAGTGATCATGGAACTCATTTCCTTAATAAGACAATCTACATCATTTTATCTAAGTTCATGATTGTGCACCACAAGAATATACCATATCACCCTCAAGCTAATGGTACATTTTAAGCTTTCAAAAAAATATTGGGTCATACATTGATGAATTTTTATAATATTGGTTACACTAAATGGAATAATTACATTTCTATATTATTATGGGCATATCAAACCATGTATAAATGGTTAAATAAGAGTACTCCTTTTAACTTTGTCTTTGGTGTTAAAGCCATTCTCTCAGATGAGTTATTTATACCTTATTTATGTATTGCATGTGTAGGTTGGATGATGAAGAATATTTGAAAGAATTCTTGGATGTTTTACTATAGATGGATGAAAAACATTTTCTTGTGCATTGAATTCAAGGAGTGGAGAAATGAAAACATAAGGCCTAACATGATAGACATCTTAAGAATGTGACTATTTTTCCTAGTATGCATGTGTTAGTTTATGACTCCAAGTTCATGTGTCAATCAAAAAAACTTCATGTCCATTAGGATGGTCCATTTATCATTCATAGCATTCGTCTCATAGGTATGTGTAAGTTTAAGAGGTTAGATGGATAGTTCCTTACAATCTATTTTAATTGTAGTAGCTTTGCCTTTACCATTATGAGTGGTGTTCCCATTTTGTTAATAAGGTATGTGCCACTAGATTAGTTTAGGATTTCGGCTTGTTTTTCAATAAAGCATGGCATTGGTTACACTCCTTTTGCTTATATTTATATTAAAACTTGGTTATTTATTATATTATTTTTCATGTCATGGAGGACAATAGACATCTTTTAGTGTGTTTTAATAAGTATGAGTGAAGTAAAGGTAAAAAGTGAAAAAGACACAATGGAAGGAAATGCATGTAGAAAGGGGCACATAAGGATAAGTATATACTCAAGATGTGACACATAACCATTATAAATGATTCATGATATAAAAATTAGGTTCTCGCCTTAGAAATGGAAATTTTTAAATTCTTTATAGCTATCATGCACTTACAAAAAAGCACAACATGGGACAGTTGAGTTAAATGCAATAAAATTATATTGTAATGGCAAGTAAGTGAAATGGACATCATGGAAATACCATTATAAGTATTAATGAGTTAAATTATGGATGAGGTCATGGGTAATTAAATGTGGGTTACCCATCAAAGCTATAAAAAGTTAACCAGTCATCATTTTAACACTTTATTATTGTAAATTCATAATTTATAGAGACAAGTAGAGAATTTTTAAGCTACTAGATGAGTGTTTATAAAAATTTAGTGACCAATTTGTAATTGTGAAGTAAGTTTATTTTAATTAATAAATATATTGGTAGATTAGTGATTAGATAAGTGTAGTTGAAGGAATTTTAAGTTGTAGGTGCTAGTGTCTACCATTAGAGGACATTAAAGTAGAAGAACCAAGGAGATTGAAAATAGTAACCATGTATTCTTTTAGGAGGATTGGATGATCATGCCTCAACATTTAGGCTCCTTGGAGGTTTTTGAGACCAAATAAAAAGGCCCAAAAAAGCGATCCCTTACCTATGATTCATGAGGAAGAAGAGTTTGAGGTCATATAATCACAACTAGTGATGATAAGGGAAGTACCTAGTGAATTTGACATGCAAGAGTAAATATTTCCGTAGTAGACAAACAAAAAAAAAATTAAATAATCCAAGATGGCACATGATATGAATAATAAAATAGTAGTACCACCCCCACCCCCTATATTAATTAAAAAAAATTAGTATCCTAAGTCAGTGTTACACACAATGAAATGGGAGTTTAATGTGTCGACCTACCAAGTATTTGACTACAATCACCACCAATCAAAGAATGGAATAGAATTACATCAAAGTTATAGGTTTGAGCAAAAAAACACTATAAATGAACTCATATATGACCTTACTATTTTTAATCATCTCAAGAATGTTATATTTTTTTAGCTTTTCAATCTACCTTATTTTGACATACTTATGGAGGTCATGCATTTCTTATCTCACATGTTCATTAAGATTACTTTTAATCCATCGGGCATAGAATGAGGATAAATGACTAGATAATTATCAAAGTTATAGGTCTATAATTCTCAAGAACTGAGCCCAATGGATATTTGAATGATCAAGAAGAAATCAAGAAAACTATGGCGGTGCTTGAGTACAAGAATCAAGGCCACTAAATATACATTTCTAGTCTTCAAGATCCCACCCTTCAGGTAGTTGTGTACTTGGATATGACCAATATAGGGGTAGATAAGTGGAAATAATTATATATGGTGCACTTGTATGTATACAACTAGATGGATTAAGGGGTAAATTATAATTATTCCTAATATTTTGTAGAGCAAATTTTTGTAGATGCAGAGAAGGCCCACTACCTACAAAATAAAAAGTTTAACTAAGGCATGATTATATTTCTATTATTATTTGATGATATTTGTGTATCAAAGTACATTAGTGGTGAGTTGAAGTGGGCTTACCCTCCATAAAATAAGTCTCTAGCTGATCAGTTTAAATTGTTCCCATGCCCTAATGTTATTACCTATAATCACAATTCTAGATTGAAGGGATGGTATGATGTAATGAAAGAATATATATTAATAATGAGTGGTGCATCCCAAAGGACTTACCCATGTAGATAAGGGACCAGCCTAGTTTTTAGTAAAATAACACTTATTTTTAGTGTGCATTTGGATGATCTTTGTAGATGATATATTTGGGTGGATTAAGCTACCCTATGATTTTACTACTAGGTATTTTATGAAATATTTAAATAAAATATATGATATGTTCCCTATGATGTAGAAAAAATTGATATTGAGATCCACACTCATTTACAATCATATGTATATCTAGGGAAGAAGGATTATAGAGAAAAAATGGACTCAAATAATACTAAAATGAAATCCCAATAAATCTTGGTTAGGGACCTCATTCATTTTGTCATGTCCCCTTTTTTATTGACATGTTATGAGTTCATGGTTAGCCTATTATGTGACCCTTGTAGGCTGATAGGATGGTTAGAGGGTCTTGATGGAGATTGGCTTGGCTTCGTTTAGCAAAATTTTTCCAATTGGCTTTCGTTTGGGCTCGATCAGACATGTATTGAGAGAGATATTAATATTTGATTGATTTAATCAAATATTAATTATTTGGTCTAATTTTAATTTAGAAACCCTAATTCTAATTTAAGAAAACCCTAATTAGGGCAATCATATCTTTTTGAGGGTATAAGGGTTTCTCATGAAGGCCATTATTGATTATGCATTGATTATTGATTTTTGATATTGAAGAATTCTTCTGTGAAGACTGAGCCAAGGGTTCCAGGATTCCATCTACATTGGAGAACATTAACTCTTTAGTGTGTGCGATTTAGAGGCTATGAAATATCAGCTGATTGATTGCCAAATTGAGAGATAGCTTCATACAGAAGTTATCATAGAGGTTTACAGATTTGAGAGATAACTTCACATAAAAGTTATCATAGTATTTCAGGTATTTATTTATTTAGTTTTTTGATTCAATAAATTATATAGATAGAGATCTTCTATATTAGAGCCATATATTTTCAGATCAAGGGTTGAAAATAAACAGGTTGTGCTTAATTGGTGGCCATACAAAGTTTGTATAGGTCCGTATAGATCCATGCAGACACTGACCTCGACAGACAGAGACCCCCAATGATCGACATTGGCCGATTGAAGACCGACATCAGTGGAGAAGGGCTGACAGTGACCAACATCGGTAGTATATCGACCAACACTGGCAACTATGTGTTCGACACAGCAGGCCAAGACATCCAAATTCTAGCTTAACTTCTAGATTTGTAAAAGATCAGGGTTTTAAGACCATATTTTAATATTCTTTTATATGTATGAGAGAAGACTATAATTGTAATTATCTGAACAAGCGATAAGATATTTGATTGGCAAATAAGAGATTTACTATGGTTTATTGTTTATCTAAATTTATTTTGCAAGATTATATCTTTGTTTAGAACTATTTATGTTTCTATATTCCCTATTTGAAGGGGATATTACAGTGGTATCAGAGCTAAATCTTGCCATCTTGAGGGTTTGACAATATTATGCAGCCACAAGAGTTGGGACCACACAAGTATAACACATGTAGTAGAGCCTTACTTGAAGGTACCCAGGTGTTAGATTAGCCATCGATCATCATGAGTGATAGGCATGAGGGTAGCCCACCCAGGGGCCACAGGTATGATGTTGATTAGGACACCATAGAATTCCAACATGCTATGATGACAGGCCAACAGTAGATGAATCAGACACTACAGGCACTTACTACTATGATAAGAGGGATGAACACCACTAATAGATAGAATGGGGAATAAGGAAATAATAAGAGTGTTATTGTTAATTAGAGACCATAGCTGACCCATTCCAAGACCGCTAATAGACCTACATGGCCTACATTTGTACAGGATGAACTAGAGGCTCCAGCAGAAGAGGCGGTAGGTGATTTCCTATTTACAAATACCCTCATGGATGTAATTGATGAGTGGAACTTATTAGGTCCTCATGTTTAGGAGAAGATGTCCTTTGATCATTTTTTTACTCTAAAGAGAGAGCACTATAGATTAGTTAGATAGGACAGGAGGCCTAGAGTTTAATTTAGTGAGCTGAAGAAGGCTACTGGCAAGCTTTCTTTGACTACTTTTGATGGCAGCGGCAAGAGTACAGCTCAAGCTTGGGTTCATAAGCTTGACACCTTTTGGCATTGAGACCAATGACAGAGATAGAGGCCATAAAATATGCCACTTTGCACTTGGATGGAGTAGCACATGATTGGTGGTACCATGGTATGGTAACACTTCAGCATAACCAGGTGACAGAGTACCAGGACTTTGTGGATAGATTGGTTGAGTGGTTTGACAGGAAAGATCTTGAGGTTTACTTTTGATATCTGGCACAGTTGAGACAAAATGGTAACTTGGAGTCCTTCATTGGTGAGTTTCAGAGATTGGCAGTCATGGTGCCCAATATTTCTGAGCATAGATTGGTAGTTCTCTTCATGGAGGGATTGACAGAACCATTGAGAGGTTGGATCAAAGCCTTTGATCCTCCTTCATTACATGTAGCTATGAAGAAGGTGCATAGTATGGAGATGGTAGCCCCATCCCATAAATTTAACTCCAAAGGTACTTCTTCTTCTAGAGACCATAAGTGCTCCAATGCAGATACAGAGAGACCAGATTTCAACATAGATAAATCAGGTGTAAAGAATGATTCAAAGGCCAATCCAACAACACCACCTTTGGATCATAAGGCAGTTAACGATCTATGAAAGAAGAAGCTTTAATTCTACTACAAAGGTCCATATGATATCCATCACGATTGCCCTTTGAGGCCTAAGGGCAAGGTGAATCATGTGATGTGGGCATATTATGAGGATTTAGATTTAGAGGATTCCAAATAGTAGAATAGTTTTGAGGGGGCAGAGGCAGAGGCTTTAGAGCCTGATGTAGAGTTACAGCTTCACATATAGGAGGCACACCTATCTAGCATTCAGTTGGATGAGTCATTCAGACTCCATGGAGTTTTGGTAGGGCAGAAGGTCATCACCCTTCTTGATACAGGAGCCACACATAATTTCATAGATGCTAGATTTGTGGAGAAGTGTGGACTCACTACCAAAGATTTTGAGGGCATCAGAGTTAAGGTAGTTGATGGTCACACTCCTAGGTGTGAGCGTATGATTAGAGACCTCCCATTGCGCTTGAACAACTATGAGTTCAAGGCTGATTATTATGTGGTGAATATGGGGGATATAGACTTAGTATTAGGTATGAAGTGGCTTCATTCATTTGAGGAAGTTACTCTTCATCTCAAGGACATGGAGGTTCACTTTGATGTTTATGGGAAGACACATATTCTTAAGGCAATACGGGGCAACATCTTCAGATATATGTTTTTTCATCAAATGGAGATGCTCATACGACATGACATGATAGAGTGCAACGATGAGTGCACATTGGCACCAACACAGGAGAGATATGAGGAGGAGCTTGGTCTTGAGGTGAGTGCAGTTTAGAAGTTATCACATGTGGTAGGGACTTAGCTTTTTGTTATAGTTGGGTCACAGGTTGATGATGATATGACTATTTCTAGCCTTCACAATCTAGATTTATATATTATTCAGGTAAGGAGTTTGCTTGAGTTGCTTGTTGATTTTCATTTATGGATTGGATGTTGGGGTGCTTATCTTAGTACTAGGGATGGACATGGCATGGAGTTTGATTTGATTGACAACAGGGTAGATCATGACTACATTTGGGATCCAGGTGGATTGATGGGTGTATCATTCAGTGATTGCTTGAGGGCAAGCAATCTCAGGAGGGGTGGATTGTCATGTCACCTTTTTTATTGACATGTTATAAGTTCATGGTTATCCTATTATGTGACCCTCATAGGCTGATAGGATGGTTAGAGGGTCTTGATGGAGATTGGCTTGGCTTCGTTTAGCAAAAAATTTCCAATTGGCTTTCGTTTGGGCTCGATCGGACATGTATTGAGAGAGATATTAATATTTGATTGATTTAATCAAATATTAATTATTTGGTCTAATTTTAATTTAGAAACCCTAATTCTAATTTAAGAAAACCCTAATTAGGGCAAGCATATCTTTTTGAGGGTATAAGGGTTTCTCATGGAGGCCATTATTGATTATGCATTGATTATTGATTTTTGATATTGAAGAATTCTTCTGTGAAGACTGAGCCAAGGGTTCCAAGATTTCATCTACATTGGAGAATGTCAACTCTTCAGTGTGTGCAATTCAGAGGCTATGAAATATCAGCTAATCTATTGCCAAATTGAGAGATAGCTTCATACAAAAGTTATCACAGAGGTTTACAGATTTGAGAGATAACTTCACATAGAAGTTATCACAGTATTTTAGGTATTTCTTTATTTAGTTTTTTGATTCAATAAATTATATAGATAGAGATCTTGTATATTAGAGCCATATATTTTTAGATCAGGGGTTGAAAACAGGCAGGTTGTGTTTAATTGGCAGCCATACAAAGTCCGTACAGGTTCGTACAGATCCACACAGACACCGACCTTGGTAGACAAAGACCCCTAGTGACCGACATCAGCCGACTGAAGACCAACATTGGTAGAGAAGGACCGACAGTGACCAACGTTGGTAGTATATCGACTGGCACTGGTGATTGTGTGTTCGACACAGCAGGCCGAGATGTCCAAATTCTAGCTTAACTTCTAGATTTGTAGAAGATCAGGGTTTTAATACCATATTTTAATATTCTTTTATATGTATGAGAGAATACTGTAATTGTAATTATCTAAACAAGTGATAAGATATTTGAATGGTAGATAAGAGATTTACTATGGTTTATTGTTTATCTAAATTTATTCTACAAGATTGTTTGTGTTTCTATATTCCCTGTTTGAAGGGGATATTACACATTTGTTGTTTTATATGTTGAATCTAAGGAAGAAGACATCAAGGAGTGGTGAGGATAATAAATAAACCATTCTACCCCCATCATATATTGGAAGATGATAAAAGCAAAAGAGTCTGAGACACAATGCCAACTAAAGTGCACAACTAGAAAAATCAAAGTAATAAAAGATTAACCCTTCACCACCAAGATATAACATTCCTACACATCAAAGAAAAGGCCCTGATTCCATCACATAGACATTTATTGCTCTAGAACAACGTATTTCAACACCTAAGGATGGGGAATTTGTGTTGAGAGGAGTGACTCTAGAAGCACCACAAAATATAGGACCTTATCCTAAGGAAGAAGAGGAAAAGGAATCCCAATGCAGCTATAAAATGAGCCCTCACCAATGCATAAAGAAGAATCCACCCTTGATGACACACAAGTGGATGTTAGGAGTCCCACTAGTGAAAAGGGAGATGACATAGATATAGCTTTGATAATTGGTCACCTCTATGCTGATACAAGTCACTAAGAGGATGATCTAGATATAGAATACTTGAGCATGACCCTACTAAAGGGAAGGGAACTATTTATGAATCTGTGCAATAGGAGCCACTAGATATCGGTGCAACTCCTTCCATTCATTCATAGTATCAACAAAATGTACCTTAGGACTTGTATATGTGGGAACATTTTAACAAGGAGGACTCAACTAAATAGACTCAATGATAACTTTATTTTTATACTTATATACATGCAAACATACATACATACATACATATATACATACACACACACAAATATATAATGAAGAGTGTCATTTTGAACTACCTATGAATAGTATTATTTTAGCATTGGGAGAGGTAGAACTTATTGATACTTATTTGGTGGATCCCTAGTAGTGCACAACTTCTGAATAAAATCATGGCCCTTTTGAAATTTTCTCACAAGGTGACAAGGTAGAATGCCCTATAATATTTTTATGTAAAATAGGTGAAGAGGAAGCATTAAGAGGTCATTTTTCTATATCATAATGAGTTTTTATATATATAGAGTTTCATTGTGAACTATCTATGGATAATATTATTTTAGCACTGGGAGAGGTGGAACTCATTCATACTTTTTTGGTGGATCCCTAATAGTGCACAACGTCTCAAGAAAGTATGATGATTTTGAAAAATTTTCATGAGATGACAAGGTATAATGCCTCATAATATTTTGATGTAAAATAGGTGAAGAGGAAGCATCAAGAGGTCATTGTTCTATATCACAATGAGTTCATATAAAGGATATAACTTGAAGAGGAGTTATAAGAGATCAAACACCAAATAGAAAAAATAACAGTGGATAGAGTGAAGAATATAATACTTTACAAGTCAATTCAATTATATGAGATGGACCTTGTGGATGGATTTCCTCTTACTAGAGAGGCCATTGATAAGCTGGGAATCTTTGTGGAAATATTATTAATTATTTTTAAAGACTAGGACAATTTTTAATGAGAGAAAATCTAGGCAAAAGAGTTTCTCATTGAGGCCATTGAAGTTTACAAGATATTTTTTTACTAGAGTTGGTAATACGATTCCCATTGTTGATGGGGTTTTTGTCAAGCTAGAATGACCAACCCTAATTTTGGAAGCTTCACATGGATGAAATTCAAATCCATCAATTGGCCAATGACCCATTAACAATAAAGGATAGAGATGAGTGTGCTAAATAATTTAAATATGTGGAGGCCCTAGAAAATAAAATAAGTGCTCACCATCAAGTATTGAATACTAGTTTTATAACACTTTGAGGATAGGTTTTGACGTAGGTTACTTTATTATAAGATGTTCATAAGGATGATTCTACATCACTTGAGAATTTAACCATTTAATCAAGAGAATTTATGCAATAAACTAAGGAGACTAGTAAGATTAAGGAAGTAATCAAAGAGATCACTTCCAATCTATATAATGCATTGAATCATTGGGAGGAAGTGAAGTGTCAAGTTGAATAGATGAGACTTAAGATTTTGACATCAAAGGGACCTGAGCGTAATGCATAGTCTGGGATAGACTATTGACTTAGTGTGGGGTGATGTTGGGACTTCAATTTTGAATCTATTTGGCTAGGTACTATTTCAAGACAATATCAAAGAAGGAAATGTAGGCATGAAAGAGACACATCATGAAAGGCCATGGTGTATAAAAGACAAGTCACATGGAATAATGAAACATGAAACATGAAACATGGAGGAACCAATAATTTAGGGCTCAAATAATAAAAAAAGAATTGTAAAAAGGTGTAGAAAGTAAATATGGTTAAGGAATGACTCACATGAATGTCAGAGAAGAATAATCAAGTGTGAATTTAGCACCAATCCATGGGAAGATAGGCACACGGTGATGAGGATATAACATAGGGAGAGAATATAGGATAAATTAGGTATAGGTCCTTAGGAATTAATGTAAATAGATTGACATGAATCATTACTATTAATGGTCATTGGTGAGTCATCTTTATGTAATCATTCCTGTAGCTAAATAGTCAGGGGAAAATCATGTATAAATACCCCTTAATTTTACTTAGTGTTATTGTTGATCATTGTAATCCTAGAATTGTTGTAATCTTGGATATGACATATGAATGTAATGATATAAATTTTTTGTTTTGATGAAATACTTATGTTTTTCATGTATATAATGGAGTTGTTAATATTTTGTTCTCAATTTACACATAACTTATTTTTCTTTGATTAGTTAAGTAGGAAAGGAATAGTTAAGAGTTATATATAGAAGTAAGTATGAATTTATAACTAACTTATTGTTAGATCACCCAAGATTAATAAACTATATGAATATACCACCATTGATGAAACCAATGGGAACCAATCTTAAGCTATGTGCTTTAGGTGAGTGCATGAGAACCTTTTATCATGTGATATGATAATCTAATAGCTCACTGGAACTCTTTTTATCTTAGGAACACAACTAGGCAAATATATTATAGACTAAAGGAAAATATCCCAAAAATATGCCATGTTATTTCACCAAAAACTATAAATTTACCAATTATACTATTCAATAGGACACATCAATTATACTAGGGCATACTATTATCGACTCTTTTATGCTACAATAATTGGTTAATTTTATAGTTTTAAGTAATTAAATCATTTAACATCTCTATATTTATAGGTTGGAGTGATTAAATCATCCAATCTCATCGTATTTATAATATTATTTGATTAAATAACTCACCCTCATTAGATTACATATTCACACTTGAGTTGTGCAATAAATATTTAGTGATCTCAATGGTTATGTCACAACTCAATCTTACATTGTACTGGGTGTTTAATAAATTCAAATCTCCCTCTTTAATTATCTAAGGTTAAAGTTTGAACATCTTCCCCTCAAATGCTTCATAAGGAAGAATCTTTACCAAGTAAAATCATTAAGAGGCTACATGGTTTCATTAGCACACATGTGTACTCTTGTGCACCAAAGTTAGGATTCTTCAAAATATTATCAAATAATAACACACACCCAGAATCAATGACACTAATAGGAAAGGATAGAAAAATTAAATTAGAATGAATAAATCTTGCTTAACATCATATTTACCTTCTCATATATCCATTCCAAGATTCAAACTTGTGTGATTTAACTTGAAAATGTTGATTGTTGGATTACTTGTGATAGCTTGAGAATGGCTTCCAAAAGGATATGGATATGGACAATGGCTTTATGAGTGCTTGAATGCTAATATGGATGCTTTATGAGAGTGAAAAATGGATTGATTAGAGGATTTCATTCACTTCTTCATTGGTCTTGAGAATGGAGGAGTGGTTTATTTTTATAAGCATATGGGGGGGAGGGGGGGTGTGGTGAAGATCTATGGTCTAAATTTAAATTTGGGCCATTAAGATCTATGGTTGAGGAATTTCTATAGAATTTTTAATTATATGGAAATATTTAGAATAGAAAAAATCTATAGGAAGGGGGATAAATTGGATATATTTCTAGAATCCTCAAATTTTATAAATCTCCCCATAGGGATTAGGTGTTTAGAGAAGGCTAGTGTAGGGTGGTGGGTGGGTAGTTGGGATTTTATTAAATTTAAAATTGGCTAGTGGGATTAGCGAGTAGGTTAGTAGGTATTAGGATATATTAGAGGCGTAATGAAGGGATTAATTGGTTTTAGGATGGGGTAAAGGTTACATGGGATGTAGTAATGGGTTTGGGTATTGGGCCAAAGGTTAGTATAGCTAGGAAATATAGGAATTAGGCTAAATTAGTGGGAATTATGAAAATTAGTGGGGCAAGAATATTTTAATGCATACACCTTCTTTAATCTCTTTATTTTTAGGTATTTCAATTTTTTAAAATTTAAGATTATATGCACTTTATTTACACTATAACTTTCACTTGGTTATAGATCATACATTAGTGAATCACTTAAAGTGGGATAAAGAAAAGGTAAAGTGTGTTTTGCACAACCAAGTATGAATTTATTTCCTTTAAAATAGTAATATCATCCTTATGCATTACTATATTAATAGGGGAAATGTAGATAATAAAACTAAATATTTATAATATCCCAGTGTTGTACATTTTATAAATATCAATTAGGGATCTACCCTTTGTTTCTATACCTCCCTACTATCAAAATTCTCACATTTTTCATCTCAATATGCTGAAATTATTATATCTTAGTCTAATTCATATCATTTTGATGACATAGGTATCCTATATTGAAAATAAAGCTTAAACCCTAATAAACACCCTTCACTATCAATTTCAGATCCATATCTATTTTCTAGCCTTCTAGATACTATTTGCCATAAAGGGACATTATTGTTGATGGTAGTATCCAAATATTTATCTAGTGTTTAATTGTAAAAATTAATCCAAATTATGAATGTTTTGAAACCCATCAGTTGGTTTATTTGTCTTAATTAACCCTACTATGATGCATTTAAAAAAAAAATGCTACATGTAGTAGGAATTTTGAGCAAATGGATTAAACTATGTAATTTAAACCACCCAAAACATAAAACTATATAAGTAAGATATAGAGCCATTATAATCAAATGAAAATAAATGGAAACACAACTCAAACCATCACTCTAATCATAAAGCTAATTTCTCCAAACCAAGATCAAACTAATGAAAAACAATAGGATTAGATTGAGATTACCTTAGACTTAGATTTTTGTCATTATGTTGGCATGATTAAGGATGTTGATGATGGATTCAAGAATTAAATTAACATGGAATTAATATATTTCTTCTTGATAGCTAGTTGTTTGTGATTGCTAGTTAGTTAGCCATGGATACGTGGCTTGTTTATATAGAAAATGGAGGGAAGAATCAATGGATATAATTCAATATTTGGCCATTGGGATCAATGATTAGGGATTTTCTATGGAATTTTAAAATCCTTGTAAATATCTAGAAGATAGGCTTCTATATGGGGAAGGCTATGTTTAGAGAATATTCTAGAATCAGAGGATTCTAGAATCATCTTAAATATTGACTAGGATTAGGTAGGGTATTAGATATGTATTATGTGGGTGATTAGAGATTAGGGGTGTAGGAGAGCCTAGGAATAGTCTTAGTAGGTGGGTAGATGGGTCATGGGAATTTAAAATTATTAAATAATGGATAAGTGGGATTATGATAAGATAATGGGGGTTTATGAAAATTAATGAATAAGTGGGGAATAATAAGGTGAGTAAATGAGGAAATGTTTAGGAGGGGTATTAGATAGATGATTATGATTAGGCTAAAGGAGAAAAATTAATAGGATTAATTAGAATAATTAAGGCAAGAAGATTTAGGTGCATACATTTTCCCCCTCTTTGAAAGGGTATTGTGAGTGGAGCAAAGTGGAAGGAGTAATGGTATTTTAAGGAAAAACCATGTCGTGGATGAATTTTAATAGATGATGTTAATGGATATGATGCCCCCTCAAGGGGACATGTGATGAAGCATGAGACAGATGACCACTTGAAAGAAGAAATGAGGGGTGGGATGTGATGGATAGATGAGAGGATGGAATGCTATATGTGAGATATATTATTAAGAAGAGGAACTTGACTTGATTAATGAGCTATAGAGTGATGATTCCCATAGAAAAGGCACATGTACATGGAGTGAGAATTGACTTTGTTATAGTTGTTGACACATCCTAAGGTGGAATAAACCATAACATGATGATGATAGGATAAAATTCCATAAGCTTAAGACATATCCCAAGCAATCAAGCATGTAAGGGAGATCTTGTTGGCCAGAATAAGACAAAGATTTTATAAGATTGATGAGTATGTATACACATAATATTTTTAACTTTTAACAAATATTGATGCTTTACATATTGTAGGAAACTATCAAGACTTAATCTTTCTAAGTGTATGCCCTAAGGGGTGCATCAAGAAAGGGATGGGAAAACATTTGGTGCTTCATAGGATTGTTGACCCTTTTTTCCATAGTATTACCAATCTGACTAGTTCTTAATACCTTTCCCTAAGTTATTTCTCCTCCCTTGCATAGTCATCTAGTATTTTTCCTCTTTTCATCCTTCATTTCCTTTCTTGGCACCCTTTTAACCTATTCAACATACTAGGTTGACCTAGTTGACCTAGGATAGTTTGTGGACCTTTTCTCTCATTTAGTTTGTTACCCTCCTGACCAACCTAGCATAAACCTAGTGAGTTAGCCCAAAAATGTGCTAGGTTGATCGGGTCAACCTAGCATAGACAAAATTATCAAATGATTTTAGAGTAAGTTATACTTATATATTCAAGTTCATTTTAGTCATTATTAATAATATGTGATTAAGAGTTATTATTCGCTTATGATTCTTCATAATATACTCTTCTACCATTCTAATTGAGGAGACTTAGCTTAGGTTTCTTATTTTAGAGAATCTAGTCTTGTGGATAGGTCTTAGATGCTTTGGCCTAACAAAGTGTTACTTACAAACCACAACAACCTCTTTTGAATCCTTTTTTTCTAAGGGAGAGATTGAGTCTCAATGGGTTCACATTCAAGTAAGTATATTCTAACTTTGTTCTCCTCTCTTTTAGTAGATAAAAGTAGCATAAGTGTTGGATCAAATAATATTATTCTTCATATTCCATGTATTAGGGTGTTACTCATATTTATTTTATTTGAAGTTCCCTATACATGTTTTGATTGCTTTGATTTACTAACCCCCACTTTGTGCCACAAGCTTTGGTGTGCACTATATTAGATTTAATTTTCTTGTTATTAGATTAGTGAAATGTTGAATCATAGGACACTTTTAGGGTTGTTATGCAATTGTGTTAGACTATAGGCTTTGGAACCATATCTCACATGTAGTGTTGTGACAAGTGATCCCCTAATCAGGTCTAAAATATCCACACATTGGTCATGTTCTTTCTTAATAATTGTATTCTTCCCAATTGTAAGTGTAAGTGTGCTTTATCCCATCCAATCTAGGATTGATTTATGGACATGATTCATTTCTGATTACATACATTCTGGTGAACCTGACATGAATCAAACCCTTACAAGATTTATTTCACTTATTTATTTTCTATTTGTCATTAGTTTTATCATATCTTTACTGTGTTGGATCTACCAAGTCAATTGAGTTATTTATCTTTATGCATAGGTTTGCAGAAATAGGTAACTAACTCTACCAACTCAACCTAGTACAGGTTTTAGAATTTTAAAATTTTATTTAGAAAATTGGATTGACTAGCTAAACCCAGTGTAATTTTTTAGATTTTCAAACTTCCTATTCAATTTACTAGGTTGACCAGGTTGACCTAGTGTATTTCTAGCACTTTTTCAATAGGTTTTTGTATTGCTTGGTTGACTAGCTCAACCCAATTTGTAGGTTTTTGATAGTTTTCTTCAAGGTTTCAAATAATCAATATTCTCTATTTTCATCTCTAAACCACTTAGGTGAGTTTATACTTATTTATGTATTTTTTTTCTTTACTTTCCTTTCATAGTTTGTAGTCTTTAAAACTGCTCTCACATAGTCAACTAGGTCAACCATGTGGACCTAGTTTTGTGTTCTATGTGTTCTAAAATAATTAGGTTGACCTGACTGACCTAGTTTATTTTTAGGCTTTGCTTCCATAGTACAGTTTCAAACCTATTGACTCCATTCTATATGATTGTCCATGTAGTTTCTCAACCATACCTTGTTTCAAAGTTGGACTTAACCATATATGTTAATCACATCTTTTTTTTAGTTGTTTGCATACATAAAATAACTCACATAGTCTAATTATATGGTTTTCAAATAATCATTTAGTTTCACTATTTATATTATTTTACACACATGACCAAACCATATTAACATAAAAAAAATTTAAACATTTGACTACCCAATCCAACTTACTTGGATTTCATCACCAAGGGGGAACTTGACTTGATGCTATGGTCAAGTATAAAGTGTTGTTAATGATAAATGTTGGCTAAGCACCTAACACCCTTATCACTATGGTATGTGAAGTGAAGGGGTAGGTACAAATACAAATCCTATATCATTGCCACTATAACCCCTTTCATCTTAAACTTACCTGAAACCAACCTTAGATTACTATCTAGTACCTTGCTTATATCTAATCTCCCTTTACATTGAAAATCATTCTTAATAATCTCATCAACATTATAGGTTAACCAAGTAGCTATCTTTACTTTAAAGTTGTTTGCTTTCTCTTTGATCAATTGTGTGTACAAAATCTTGCATTATCTAGTGTTAGTGAAAGATTTTGCTTTGTGTGCATCAATTGAATTATCCAGTGTCAATTCAATTGATTATGTGTTTCCTTACTGCACTTATTTTATTAGATTAAGTTGTAAATTATCTTGTTTCATTTCCAAAATTGTTATCAATCTTTTCCTCTTCCCTTTTCACTATGCTAGGTTGACCTAGTTGACCTTGTACTTTTTTTTGCTTTTATACACTACACTAGATCAACCTAGTCGACCTATTACAGTTTGCAAGCCCTATTTCTTAAACTAGGTGGATCTGGTCAACCTAGTTCTATTTTTTGCTTTTATTGTTTTTCAATCTCATTTCTAATTTCTCTAGTTTTTCATCTTTTTCATCTCTATTCACTCAGAATGAGGTCTCTTATTAGAATCTGTTTAGACAACCTAAATCCTTTTAGATATTACATGGGATGTTCATTCTTCCGTCTCTTTTCCTCCTAAAAGAACCATCACTTTTGGGGCACTTCTCCTCCTTCATCTATAAACTATAACATGGTGCAAATAATATTTGAAGATGAAGTTGATGGATCCAATCCTTTCCATACTTATCAAGACACTTCTCAAGCTATCTAAACTAATGTGGGAGTGATTGATACAAATTTATTTAACAATCCCACTAATAACCCTCCTTTTAATAATCCTCTCCCTAACACTAATTTGTGGAGTGATCCAGCCAACACTAATTCACCTATTGATACAACCTAACTCTTAGCTCAAGTCATTCAACAAATGAACATCATGCAAAACTCTAATACCAACCAAATGATGTGACTTCAACAACAGTTAATCACTATGGCTAATAAACCTCTAGCTATTCATCCTCAAGATAATCCTAGTTACATTCCTCCACCTCTTAGGGATGCCTCAGGTAATGTTATTCCTCAACCCATAATGAATAACAAAATGCTTCAAACCATTTAGAATGAACCTTTATCTCCATTCATTATATCTATTGATATTGGTAACATAACTCCAGCTATCAAATACCATGGGACTAAAGATCCTACTTCATTCCTCAAAGCCTTTGGTAACCTTTACAAAGAGTGGATTCAAACTAATACATTTACCATAACTAAGTTATTAGTCAAAACCTTCACTGATGATGTATTATAATGTTATAATGAAATTCCTCAACATTCTATTTGGCAACTTGAAGAGTTTGTTAATCCTTTGGTTAAAGAGTTTCAACACAATGACCTTCTTAAAAATTATCTTAGTCACTTTATAAATGCTAAACAATCTCATAATGAATCAGCTCATGACTTTATTAAAAGATGGAAATCCTTAGCTCATAAAGTTGATCATAATATGATTGATGATAATGTATTCAATTTATTTTTTACCATTCTTACTCTCATTATTCAATACAAGGTTTGAACCTTTACTCCTCAAGCTCTTAATGAAGCTCTTGACCAAGCTAAGTGCCAAGACTTTCTTATGAAGAAATTTGAACTCAATCATAAACTTATTAAAGGATCTTTTCAAACATCTAATGATATCACTAGAAATACTTCCCAAACCAAACTTGGAGTTACCAAATTTGATGTTCCTTTACCATCTTATACACCTCTTTTGATTCAATAAATGCAACAATTTTTACTACCCTCAAAACCTTTCATTTATCCCAATGTTCCTCCTAAGTGGTATGATTCCAATATATTATGTTGGTTCCATGCCAATACTGGGCATTCTCATTAATCTTGTAGAGGGCTCACTGCATTTTATATTTCTTATATTCTTGGTGACTCATTCAACTATGAGGCTATGGTCAAACTTCATCATCAAGACATGCTTCTACATCTCAAAAATGACAAAAATTTAAAGCTTCTACTTCTAACAATCCAAAATTTTCTTTAAATAATAATCAATTAAATATCAAGGATGTTTATACCATCAATACCAATTATGATCTATATTATAAAAACTCTCAATATGTCAATGCTAATAAGGTTGATTTTCATCATAAACTAGCCCACAAAGATCCTATTACCAATCCTAAGAAACCATATTTAGAAGATAAATTACTTAAAGATACCATTACCACTCAAGATGATTCAAAAGTACCTGAGGAACCTTCCAATACTCCCACCACATCTATACCTTCTAAACCTCATTATAGTTCTTCTAAATCACATTGGAATTGTCTTGAATAACTCAACTTTATACCTATTAAGATTCTTCTTATGGAGTTAGTTCACACTTCACCTTATCATCATAAATTTTGTATGCAATAACTTCAAGAAATTGAAGATCCATCTTTCATAAATACCACCTTCTATTTATTCTAAACCAATTAACGTCAATACCATTGAGACTATGTGTCCTTCTTACAAGCCTTCCATTAAATTTCTTGAAGAGGACATGATCAAGGAAGAAATTATTTTTTACACTGATGATCTTCATCTCTTTATCAAAGTAGCCATTAATACCACCCTTATCCAAAAATTTCTATTTGACAAAGGTTCTAGTATTAATGTTACATCCTTATATCTCATTCAAAAACTTGGTTATAATAAATATCATCTTAAACAAACCCATTTTACTTGTTATTTCTTTGATAAGACTAATCAAAAGCCACTTGGCTGCATTTGGCTTTTGTTCACCATTGGACCTAAGACTGTTAGAGCCAAGCTTATGATCCTTGATCTTCCTTTATCTTATAACATTCTTCTTGGTCATCCATGGACTCATTAGATGAGGGCCATCACCTCTTTTGGTAATTAGTGTATTAAATTATTACGTAATGAAAAATGTTACAAACATAAAGCTGATCCCAATCCATGGAGCATCTAACTTCCCAATCCTAAGACTCAATATCAAATTCTTACAATTTCTAAAATAAATAGTGTTCATTTTCCTAAGTTTATCAACATGAATATTAATCTTCAAGTTACTCTTGCATATTTTGATGATGATGAGCCCAATGAGTTATATCACACTTCCAATACTAAGAAGCTACCCCCATATATTTCAGATTGGCTTCCTCCTTCTCTTTTACCCCAAGATCATAATGTTCCTATCATGGATGAGATTACTGACTTTCCCCCTTCATGTGATGCTCAAGATCCATCTTTACCTAAAGATGACTTTACTTTTAATGATTTTAGAGTGGTTAAATTATTCCACAATCCTCTCACCATGTCCCCTTGTACATTTAGAAACATTGGGATTTCACCTTTTGAAAATCCCTCTAATTCTCAAGCATGTATGATTTCTCCAACATATGATGACAACTATATCATGGCTCGAGCTCAATATAAAGACTTGGATTTCTAACACTATCAAAATATTTTAGTCCAAATTCATGCCTTCAATCAAGATGTACATACCATATCTACATATCATGACTTAGATCTTGAGGGTCATGTACCTCCCACCAATCCTCCTCTTATCAATACTCCTTAGGTGGTAGAAAAAATTACACCTTCTAAACCTATATGTGCTCTCACATATTTTTTACCTCCTATAGATCCTATCATTTCTTTAGATTCGTCTCCCATCATTGAATCTATCAACACTCTTGTCTCTTTAGATCCATCCTCTTCATCTACTTCTGGCATTATACTAGATGCTAAGGTAACCAATGTCCACCAAATTCATTTTTAATATGATCTCCATGGCAATAAAATTCTAGATCTTGAAGTAGATATTGAATATTATGGTCCTCTTCCTACCTTACCTAGTGAAGAAGATATTCTTGAATTAATTCATGCTCGGGAACCTCAACTTCCTTAGTAGCATAATAAAATTGGAAATTTCAAGAATAAAACTCCTTACTTCAATAAATTTGTCCCTAGAATTGATCCTAAAACAAATCCAATTTCCACCTTACCTAACATACCCTACCACTTTCAAGATGGCAGTGCCATACTTATAAAAAAAAAAACTCATATCAAATATGGTACCCCATCTTCTCCTCGACCAATTATGTTTTCTAGAGAACTCTCACCAATTAAGCATAATAGCTTTAGCTTATTATTTGATAAATATCAAAAGGCATTCACTTAGTCCTATGAAGACATGCTTAGCATGACCCTAGTATTATGGTTCATAACATCATCATTTATCCTAACCCTAAGTTAGTATGTTAAAATCAATGCAAATTCCTACTTGAAGTTACTAATTTATGTCATAAGGAAATCATTAAATTAATAGATGCTTTCAATTATGTATTTCAACATAAATTATATTCTCATGAAAAAACATACATTCATAAACAAGCTTTCATGTATGTATTTCGACATAACATCTTTTAATATCATAACTCTAAAGGTGCCTTGCTCCATTGTGTTATACAATATGAGGTTTCTCCTCTACTCAAGCAAGCACATGGGGGAATTTATGGTTGTCACTTTAATGGACATGCTACAACATGTAAATACCTATGTATGGGTTACTTTTGGCCTATTCTTGAAAAGGATGTAGTTGAATATGCTAAGAAGTGCAATCCTTGTCAGCTTCACAATGATCTTATCCATTCACCTCATTTCAAGCTTAAAACTATCAAATATCCTTGGTCATTTTCCACATGGGGATTTGATCTCATTGGTAAACTTCCTTTTTACCAAGATGGGCACATATTTATCATCACCACTACCAAGTATGTTACCAAGTGGGTATAAGCCATGCCCCTTGTTAATGTTACCAGTCCTACCATTTCCAAGTTCATTATTAACCAAATTATTTTCCACTTTGGTGTTCCTCACACCATTATTTTTTAAAATTGTGGTAATTTCATAAATAACCATGTTAAATAACTTTGTACCAAATTTAAGATGAATCACAAGTTTTCCATGTCTTATCATCTATAAAGCAATGGTCAAGTTAAGGCCACTAATAAAATTCTCAACAAAATTCTCCAAAAGACAATTCATGAAGCCTACATAGATTGGCATATTAATCTCTACCCTACACTTTGGGCCTATCAGACTAGCATTAGTACTACCACTGGGGTAACTCCATTTTCATTAGTCTATGGTTTGAAGTTGGTCCTTCCATTAGAATTTGATCTTCCCTCTCTATGTATATCTCTTCATGACATTATTTCCCATAAATAATTATGTGAAGGTTGCCTTCATACCCTTTATCTTCTTGATGAACATCATCTTTCTGTATTACAACATAACCTCCAATACAAGGCTTAGATCACTTGAAAACATAACAAATATGTTAAAGTCTGCATTTTTCATGTTGGTGATCTTGTCCTCAAGTTAGATTATACCCATGATAAAGAAGGAAAATATGCCCAAAAATGGTGGGGCCCATATTTAGTTAAAGACATTCTTGGTCCAAGCACTTATCATCTTCAAACTAATGATGGCCATGTTTTTAAAGAGCCCACCAATGCTCAATTCCTCAAAAAAAATACTTTGCCTAAACATTTCCTTCTTGTCATATTTTTATATATGTCTATCTAACAAATTTTTTAGGTAAATTTAGCACAAATCTCTCCTTCTATAATATTTTATTTCCTTTCACAAACCTTTAGTCCTCCCTTTTGGTCTTTTCATTTCTTTATGTACCACAGTCTTCCTTATTTTCTTGCATTTTCTCTTGATTTTCACACCCCTTGGATCTTTATTTTGTGAGTTGATTTGTAAGACCATGGATAGGACCTAGTATCCCTCACAAAATCACCATCTTTTAATCATTTCTTTCTCTTTTTACTGCTTGCCAATGCTATTTTGGCATCCTTTGGATTTTTATTTATGAGGTGCTTTGTATAAAGGATCCCTTAGTTTTTCTTTTCTCTTGCTTATTAGCACCCTCATGGGTCTCTCTTTAATGAGTTTCTTTGTAATAATGTGGATAGGACCTGAACCTCCACATAATATTACCCTTCTTTTCATTTTCTTAACCCTTTTTCTTAAACTTTAATTTTTTCATCTTTTGCTAGATGGAATTTACAAACAATCTATGTTAGCATGTTTTCCTCCATTTCCCTCTTTTCTATGATAAGGAATGACACTTTACTATCATTGTATCATCTCTCTTTTCCTTTTGTCACATTTTTTTATAATTTGAAGCAATTCAAATTGTTCCATGTGTCATTCCTCTTGATTTCCCTTTTCTTTCATCTCTTTATTGGATAAAACAAGGTTGAAGTCAAGATAACACTTTTATTTCACCTTGATTTATAAGACTCTTAGACCCCATGATATTTGGAATTTCTCTCTCTCATCCACCTTGTCCCATGTTTTCAAATGAGAGTCATCTTTAGTGCCCATATTTGGTTTTCCAAATCTGTATGGAAGAGGAATCTTAAAAAATACATCAAAATAAAGTTAAAATCCTAATAATTTGAAAATAAAAGGTAATGATATCTAAAAAGGCAACATATAAATTTTAAAAGTTAAATTTACACCAAAATATGTGATTATAAACACATCTCCTATCTCCAATTGATTCTTAAAATCCAAAGTTAGCTTCACATAGAGTTGAAGTCCTTTGGGGTACAATAGGCCAATAGATTGGAATAGAGGAATTCAAAAAACACTATGGTGCTACCTATTTTCTCATGAAATTACCCAATCTTTCTAATAGACTAAGGACTCTATAATGGGTCCTAAATAATAGGGAACACATCATGGAGAGGTAGGTCCATTTTACTTTTCATATAAATAGCCTTTATGGGATGATCTATATACTCCATTTGTTTACCCAAGACCTGTGTCGTTAAGAGAAATTCTTCATAGTTCTTAAGGTCAAAATTCCTCTTATTTTGGCAAACCTAATTTGAGTGTCTTCAATTTTATAAAAAGTTCTCTCTACCTTGGTTTTTCCTTCATTCTCCCCTCCACCAATTTAATTTTTCCCCCTTGATAGACAACTTATGATTCCAAATATATTTTCCCTCTTCTTTAAATTCCTTCCTCTTCACCTTTTAAAAACATGCTATCACTAATTTATTCTAGTTTTATCTATTCTTAGAGCAAAACAATATGTTTGGGTAACTTTGGATCATTTTCTTCACTTCATTTTACATTTACTAGAATTACTTTACTTTCCTTTTACCATTTATCCTAATTTTGTTGTCTTGCTATTATGAATACCTAAGTTTATACCCTTTTTCCATTATTGAGTAAGATATGGCTTGTTACTGCTCATTCGATAATGTTGTTTTCCCTTTTATTCATCTTTTTTCCATTGATGATTGAGATGTGGATTTTTACTGCTCACTCATCAATGTTGTTTTACCATTTTGTCTTTGTAGTTTATCTTTTTACCATTTGTTTTCATTTTGTTTGACCATCTTGTTTGACATGTATCCTTGGCTTGATTTGGTGAGTTTGCCTTTATTACATTAGGATAAATTTTATGACTTTTTTGATCTTTAGTAGCCTTGGGTTTTTAGTTACCTAATTTACTCTTTTTTGTTTAACTTGGTCATTTGGTCTAACATAACACCTATCACCGCAGCTTGCCAAATTTCCCAAGTACATCCTATCCTCATCCCACCAACTATATTTTAGTTTCTTGCATTTGTTTTTTTTTGCTCTTTAGTTTTGTATTCTTGGGTTTGTCAAAAGTAGTCTCTACACCCTACATAATCAAAATAGACAACCAGTCCATAATAAAAGGTAAGTTAAGGTACACATTACATTTAATTTTAAGTTATTTACATTGTTTAGATTAGTTTCCCTTTCAGTCATTTCCTTTCAGTTATTTTACACTTTTAAAATACTACAAATTTTTTTAGAATCAGTGTTATGTGTGTTATTATGTTCTTTCTTGAAGCACCATCCCCTATTACACCTTAGTGACACATGATGAGCTTTGAGTGGGGCATATGCATACACATTATTTTTAACTTTTGTCAAATATTGATGCTTTACATCTTATAAGAACCCATCAAGACTCAATATCTTTGAGTGCATGCCCTAAGGGGTGCACCAAGAAAGGGGTGGGTAGACCTTTGGTGCTTTGTAGGATTGTTGTCACTTTTTACCACATTATTACCAGTCCAACTAGTTCCTAAAACCTTTCCCTAAGTTGTTTCTCCTTCCATGCATAGTCTTCTAGTCTTTTTCCTATTTTCATTCTTCATTTCTTTACTTGGCACCCTTTTGACCTATTCAACATACTAGGTTGACCTAGTTGAACTAGTATAGTTTGTGGACCTTTTCTATGTTTTGGTTTGTTAATCTCCCAACTGACCTAACACAGACCTAGTGACTTAGCCCAAAAATGTGCTAGGTTGATGGGGTTGACCTAGCACATCTAATGTTATTAAATTATTTTAAGGTAAGTTCCATCTATATATACAAGTTCATTTTATTCATTATTAAGAATATGCAATCAAGATTTATTATTCACTCATACTTCTTCACAATCTACTTTTCCACCATTCTTATTGAGGATACTTAGCTTAGGTTTCTTATTTTGGATAATCTAGTCTTGTGAATAGGTCTTGGATGATTTGGCATAAAAAAGTGATCCTTATGAACCACAACAACCTCTTGTGAAGCCCCTTTGTCCAAGGGAGAGATTGAGTCTCAACAAGTTCACATTCATATAAGTGTAATCTAACTTTGTTCTCCTCTCTTTTAGTAGATAGAAGTAGCATAAGTGTTGGATCGAATAATATTACTCTTCACATTCCATGTATTATGTTGTTACTCATACTTACTTCCTTTTAAGTTCCCTATACATGTTTTGATTGCTTTCCTTTACTAACCCCCACTTTGTGCCACAAGCTTTGGTGTGCATTACATTAGATTTACTTTTCATGTTATTAAATTAGTGAAATATTAAATCATAGGACTCTTTTAGGGTTGTTGTGATTGTGTTATACTATAGGCTTTGGAACCCTATCTCACATGGTGTGTTATGATAAGTGATCCCCTAATCAGGTCTAGTGGATCCTCACATTGGTCATGCTCCTACTTAATAATTATATGCTCCCTAATCAGAAGTTTATGTGTGATTTATCCCATATTATCTAGGATTGATTTATGGACATGATTCATTTTTGATTTCATATAGAGTATAACTCAGGTTTGTAGTTGAATGATATGATGAAAGAGATGATAAACAAGACTAATATGATCGAATGGATAAAATATGAAGCAAAAAAATGGTTTGTATTGCGTCAAATTAATGAGACATAATATGATTAGTAGTGATGATTCCCATAGCAAGGAAACATGAGTGATAAATGATAAATTTACCAATCAATGATTATGGGTGAGTGATGAAAGAAATGATGGATGTTATGATATGTCAGGCCCAATCGACAGGTGTAGGCAATTGATAAAGAGAATAAGGAGATGATAATGGTCTAGTGATTGATCAGTAGATGGATTGGTTAATTATTGATAGTATATATCAATGATTTTACTAATGAGATACTTAGAATATTATGAGGGATATGAGAGATGCAATGATGGATGATGAGGAAAGAGGTGAGAGTGGCTGAGTTATCCTTGGGAATTAAAAAGTGGCCAAGTGTTGCCTACATAGTCTAAAAAACATCAGGATGATGTAGTTTTGATTAGGAGATGATGATGATGATTAATGATTAATGGATGATGTTAGTGATTAGAGGATATGATGTAGATGATGAGATGAGGATTATGAGCATAATAGAATGGATGGGTTGTGAGGATTAGATTAATGATGGAAATAATGATATTAGATGATTAGATAAATAATGAGGGTCTAGGAGATCAAGCCATCATAGTTTTCATAGGGCTCATCATAGTCTAATAAATTTTATAAATATAACACTTGGCAATTTTTTAACATGATATAATTATGACCAAGAGGATGTTGTGCCAAAGTGTGTGGTCAAATAGTGAACTCTACATAATTGAGGGAAATTATAAGCCTTATTATATCTATTGGTGCCATCATATCAATCTAATTTATTTCCCAATATATAAAAACATAAGAAAATCATAATATAAACATGATATATACATGATAAAAGACATGTAAACAAGCTAAATAGAACAAAGAAGTAACACACACAAGTAATTATATGCAATGTCATAATGTCTTATCTAATGATGGGATGAGTGATTGGGTGATGGGATGGAATAAGATGAACATGTTTTGAAATTTTATTGATGATATATATTTGGATAAGATATATACTTGAATTACACTAGTAACGATGATCTGGATAAGGTTATGGATTTAGAGTAGACTAGGGGTGATGATTAGGATTTGGATATGGATTTGGAATAGACGATTGACTAAGATTAGGGTAAGGATGTGGATTAGGTTAGGGAACTAGATTATGATAATTATTTTGGATGAGAATTAGATGAGGGACTAGGATTAGGATAAGGTTGTTGAGGTCAAAAGACAAGATGACTAGGATAAGGAGACATTTAAGAGCTAAGACATTTAGGTATGATGATTGTGATATGTAGGACATATGACAAGGTAACTTATATAGTTTTTGGATTTTATGGATTTTATATTTTTTTATATTTTTGATTTATTTCAATTTTTAGGGTTTTTTTTGGAGTATGTAGGTACACTACAAATGGGGTTACTAGTAAAAAGAATACAGATCCTAGCAACTAGGATAAGGATGGATGGATGAAATAATGGATGGGATGATAAAATGGTGATGGAAATGTAGAAAAGGGGATGAGGACAAAGGAAGAAGGGACTAGGGATTTCTAATGACCACATCATTAAGGAATTAGATGTTTATTTATCTAAGTGTCCATTAGAGGATATACCAAGATAATTCTAGAACATGTCTCAAGACACCTTTCTTGTTCATATAAAGGTAAATATTGGAAATAATGATTGATACAATGGATAGAGGAATAGGATATGGATGGGTAGATAAAATGGATAAAGGAATAAGATAGACATGGATGACATGGAGATTGATTTAATTTGCCCCCAAGTTTTGAGGTACAAAATAAAAAATAGATTATTTTACCACGATGCTAGAAACTGGTTTTCACCATTATAATTGGCCAATGAACCAAAAGATTAGTTTTCACTATTATATGAATGATTTTTTATTTTACTTTTTGACATTTTAATTTTTCTTTTATTTTTTAGCCATCTCAATTTATTAAATAAGGGTGAGATGCAAGAATGTTGATACTATATGGATCTTCAACTAACACCTATTCTAGAGATATGTGATGTTAGGATCATGTGATAGATGATATATTATTAGATGTCCTAGTGGCCTTTATTGACTCTTCATTTAACATCCTCTGGATATTTCAACTAGGTATCTTTGTAACCCCTACAATTTAAGGATTTAAGATATGGTATGGATGGGAGTATGTCATGATTATGATGATGGGATATAAGATGTTAATCAAGGATAAGATGGATGATATGATGGGATGGGGAGAAAAATGGTTTTTGATAAGTGCACATACCATTGGATATGGTGAAGGGAATTTTTTACATTGGTGCCATGAGATTAAGGGATATAAGACCCTTTGATTTTTTGCTTCTTTGATCCAAATATTATGATGATGGTTGGACATATTATTATTACTTATAAATTCCTAAAACTAGCCACCAATAACCTCTAACTAGGCTTTTGACCAATTTCTATAAAAAATGAACAATTTGGCCTAAAAATACTAAAACATGCTAAATGATGTGAACATGTCATATTCAAGTGTTGATTTTGGCCAAAGTATCATTAAATGAGGCAATGAAATTTATGAAGTAGCTATATTTTATTAGATCATTTTGACTCAAAATGACATTTTTGCACTTAGGTGATCTAGATTGATCTTTTCTACCAATTTTATTACACAAGACATGTGCCTTTGTTATTTTGCATCGAAAACATCCTAAATGGGATAATGGATCCAATGCATATAACATCACCTTCCAATTCCAATCCAATCAAATTTCTAGCCAATAATATGACATTCTAATCAATTTGATTAATTTATGCACTAATTGCCAATATTTGCACCAAAATTGATAAATCATGTTTAAAGCTAATCAATATGAATTAATATCTTAATTTAATTTTCCATGAAACTTGTTGAGTATTTATTTTTGTAAATTGATATTGAATAAATACATCATAAAATGACATCATTTATATAGAGTAGCATCCACAAGCCTTAAATGCATAAAATATTAGGATTAAGCCCTTCCATGCCTCATCAATGCCTCCCATGCCTCATCAATTCCCCTTCTTCCCAAATCATGATGAGGGTATTTATAGATTTTATTTTCATAATTAGATTAATTCATGGCCACACATCTTCATCTGGAGATGGACAATCATGGTTGATCCAATCCCTTTTGAAAAAAATAAAATTAGGAGGCCTCATAACCATAATTTTAATCTTGGATAGTATAAAGTTATAATGCTTAAATCATTCCAAAATCATTTTATTTTAGTGTTATAATTCCAAATTATTGAGCCAAGCCAAGCTGATGCCAAAGGTGCCAAGAAGAAATGAAGGTAGCCACACTCCATTGAAGAAGATCTCTTGAAGCACAAGCCAGGCAAGCCAAAGAAGGAGCCTTTCGGAGCAATCAAGGATTTATTTTTTGTGTTCATATCTCTCATTTATTTCCATTTTTATTTGTGTTTTCAAATGGTTTTTCCTCATTAAGCTCCTCTTAATTACTAGGCCTAGAGATGTTATGCTACTTAGTGTGTTTCTTTCATTTTGTATTCATTTTGGAAATAAAATGATACTAAACATCCTCTCTTAAGTCAAATTCCAAGTCTAGATAATGACATGCCCAGTGGGACTACACCCCATAAATCTAATTAATAAGCACCTAAAAAAAACTACTAACCATCTCCTTGTAGGATCTTGGAGTGTGGAAGTAAAGAAGGTGAAAATTTGAGCAAAAATCCATTTTTTTATAAGTCACAGTTTTATTCTCAAGATTGTGTAACCTGACTTGGCTACCAACCCAAATCAACTATGCAACTCGACTTAGCTACTAACCTAACTTGGTTGTTTAACCTAACTTGGCTACCAACCTAACTTAATTATGTAACCTAATCCAACATGACTCAACTACCAACCCAACTTAGTTATGCAACCTAACTTAACCTGACTCAATTGCCAAACTGAATCGACTATGTAACCTAACCCAACCCAACTTGGGTGCTAGCTTGACTTGATTGTATAACCCAACCCATCCTGACTTAGCTACCAATTTGAATTGACTATGTAACTTGACCCAATTTAACTTAGCTACCAACTCGACTTAATTTTGTAACTTGACCTAGCCTAACTCAACTACTAACCTAACCTGACTTAGCTACCAACTTGACTTGACTATGTAACCCAACCTAACCTAACTCGACTGTGTGAACCTAAGAACTCAATTTGTAAAGTTATTTTTTTCACTTAGAAAAATACTTAAAATCTAAAAGAAGTGTTGACTATTTTATTACAAGATTTACTTGAATAAGTGATAAAACAAGATTAATTAGTACTTTCACACTTTTTTTAGATGTTCTATAAGAATTAGATATTTTGACTTTGGCTTTAAAGAGGAAAATTTCCATGTTTGTGTTGAATATTTTGATTATTCTTTCAAAGTTTATAAATTAAAACTAAGGGGCTAGTAAAAAATATAATCAAACACTTTCAATTTGGTGCATCAAAATTAACCTCACTTTAATTATTTATAAACTTGATTGTTGATTGTGTGTTTTAGAAAAAAAATACGTGCATGTATGATCTCCCATCCATCCCCTTTAGAGAACTTTTGGGATCAAAAACACCATCTCATTGCACTTTAATCCTAGTCCAAGGCATAGAAAGAACATCATTTATAGCCCTCCCCAAAAACTCATAATAGTATTAGGTGATCTTGAGGTGATCATAAATTCTTTCTATTGTGTCATTTATTTCATGCATCTTGAATTGTGAGGGGGACTTCATTACCTCTCAAAATTTCTTTAGGTAATCCTTAACTTGGGAATTCATCTCTCAGCATTGTCTCCAACCCCTCTCCATAGGGGGGTATATTAATTGGGATCACCCCACTAGGATTAAAGGTTTGAGTGTATAAACCACCTCTTAGCACTAGGGATAAACCTAAGACATATGAACACATTGGACATCACACTACACTGAGAAAGTGATAGATGTAGTGGTTATAAAAAAGGTTAGACCTTTTTACAACAAGCCAAGTACCATAGACCTAATTGACGTGTTACTTCTCTTGTTTGCTAATGTGAAATTTGGTAGACATGGGATCCATCTAGAATATTAAAAATCTTGATTAGTTTTATTCAACCCCACTTTTCCACACACTTGATAAGAATTTGGATGATTTACTTGTATTTTGTCATTTTTTTCCTTGGTGTTTTGAAATTAAAACTAATGTGTTTGTTTATATACCATGACAAAGCTAATTTGTTTATATCTCACTCTTTTATCTTAATAGGTATTATGTTATCCATTTTACACCACATTTGTGCCTTAAATTGTTTTTCTAAATATGTTTATATGTGTGTTACTTATTTGATATGGGTACCATTATGCTACACACATCATTATCAAATTTGAGCCTTTGAGTCTTTGAATCATAACATTGATCACATCATTCGAGCATGCTTACATAATTAGGCTTCTCAAAAAATTTCAAAATTCATTTGACTTATAGTAAAACCATTGTTTAAATACCATGTCACATATGCCATTTGGACCTTGTTTATGTGTTTTCATGCTATCCAATCTTGCCTAGCTTGTTTGGTCAAATCCTAGTCTTCAACGTTGAGTTTTTAATTAACCTTGTCAAGTTTGGATTCAAACATTGATTGATTTATATTTAGGCCTCAATTTGTGGGGCTGATAAATAGATATTTATCTTTTGGGTTGCATAAATTTGGTTTATCGATTGTCCAAATTTTAAAACTATTGATTGTTTATTTTTTTAATGTCTATCCTCGTCATTATTTTTGCCTTTATTTGGGAAAACATAATGTTTCTCAAAAATACTTCTACCTTATGGCTTATGCCAAAAGATCATGTTTATGTTTGATTTCATGTGTTGTTTCTATGTCAAAATCATTTCCAAACTTGTTTGATTAAATTAAATTCACATCAATCCTATTATGCCTAGCTTTTGACATCATTTGGCTAAAATTCCTAGCATAACCTATTTGAGCCTAGATTTTGACTCTATGTTTGGATAAAAGACTTAACAACTCTTTTCCCTTTCCTAGTTTAGATCTTGTTTGAAACACTTTGGCCTAAACCTTTGACACTAATTTTTATTCAAATGCTTGACCTTTTATGTGTATGATATTTAACATTAGACATTTGATGTTAGACTATTTTATGCCAAATCTTAGCACAAACCATTTTGGAGATACAACTCCATTTTTAGACCATGTTCAAGATACAGATCCACCTTCAACTAAATTAGACCATGTTTTAACCTTTTATCCTTTAGACATTATTTTTCAAAGTTTACAAAACTCTAAACCTTTTTCATTTTTAGAGCTTACATCATTAATGTAGATATATCTAACTACACTTCTGGTGGAGTCACATACAATATGAGTTATGATAGAATGGCCTCATAAATTGACTATAACCAAATGCTTGCTTATGATCCAACATGAGACATTGATTGGTATGAAGAGATTTGTAAGGAGGAATTTGTTAAAGACATAAATATAGATAATGTTGTTTGGGATATGGATCCATACCCTCTTTACAATAATAACTACACAAAACATGATCAAGAACTAGCTTATGATCCAACTTGAGATTGGGATGATATGGTTTATGAGGAGGACTTAGATTCCTTGGCTTATGTGATCTACCAAACTCCATAATGCCATACCATTTATATACTAGGACATAGTCCTTTGGCTTGTGTGAACAACTAAGCTCCATAATGCCATACCATTTTTATACTAGGACCTAGTCCTTTAGCTTATATGAACAACCTAGCTCAATATTTCCCTATCATTATCCAATCACCAATCATTATTTGCCCATTACCAATAGTTCTCCACTTTAGAAAACCATAGCCAATCCAATCACAACCTCAATCGAACCAATCATTCAAAGACCAAGCTATGTTCAAAATTGGTATTTAATAACTCATTGGAAACTAAGGCCAAAAGAACCAACCAATCCAAGATGTTTTTCTTGAACCAATCATTTGTGATAAGTCAAATTGTGATGAATCACCTTTTAGTCTTATACCTATTATCAAAAAGTCTCACTCTGATGATATAGTCTTTGTTGAGTCACTTCTTAATGATTATAACTACCTCTGGGAAAATCATTACCTTGACCATATTCTTTTTTTTCAAGAGTCTTCCCTTGATAAGCCAATCTCTATATTTTTATCTCTTGACCTTTTCCTATCACTGAAGAGTCTCACTTTGACAAACTAGTCTTTATGGAACCCTTTATGCCATCATAGGCTATTACTTATCTAATAATAAAAATTCCTGAAGACATCATTGTAATATAGTACCCATAAAATGAAGAATTAGAGTTAGAGTCAGAATTTATTTTTGAAATGACATTATATTTAACATCAGGATCATAATCAACATTGGATTCAAATTCAATTGAGTTAGAATTAGATTGAGAAACAAAATATGTTCTTAATTATTAAAATATTGGTTATGCATGCATGGTAGATAAATTTGAATATATTTGTGATCCTTATACAATTTTTGGGAATGAATACTTTATAATCAACACAAGTTATCCTAGTATTTTTATGAGGATTGTGATACCAAACTCCATTCCATTACCATTCCACAAGCCACTACTACCGACAAATATAGCCATTTTATTGGCATTCCATCTCCCACAAGTGTCAATTAGGACTGATAAAATCACACTTTGTTGAACTACATCCATGTCAACATAGAAATTGAAGAGGAATAAGGTGGACAAGACCAAATTTATGTAAAAGAAGAAAAATATCCTAGTGAAACCTTTTTAGAGGTGCTAGGGGACAATCAAAGTCAAAATTCAATATTTATTAGTGAAACCTTCTTGGAGGCACTATGGGAAAATCAATACTTCATTGGAAGAAATATATTTGAGGCACCAATAGCTAAGCACACAATTTTTTCACTATTTAATGAAGACAATATCAAAGATCAAATCAAAATAGCTTCTAGTTTACAACCTAATTAGGTGGTAGCTACTCTCGAGCCTAAATAACAAAAAAATCTAGTGGTTGTATCCAAAGCATATTCAAAGGTATTCAACCCCATAACATCCAAAGTTATGTCAAATATGGCATCAAAAACATTATGTGTGATTAAAAGTCCTGATTTTATTTATTTTGAACCATCATACATTTCATTGTCATCCACCATTACAATATCAAATCAAGACTATCAACCAACACTTATCTTTATTTACCATCCATGGCTACACTTTCATTTATAGAGGCTACAAAGATACCTTGTCTTGATGCTTGAAGGAAATAGAATCAATGATCAAAGAAGATCACAATAACATCATTTGCATCCAAATCTATAGAAAATTCTTGACAAAACAACTATTTAGATGAGGTGTGGGCTAGAAATTAACATGATTGATTATTCGATTTGTATCATTTATTGATCAGGATGTGCATGTCCAATTCAATTGCAACAACATAATCATATGCCACCTACCATACCTAGGCCAAACACATCAAAAACTAACAACCATCACCCAAGCCAAAATCATTTTCCATATCCTTTTGCCATTGTCACATCTCCATTTTCCATTGTCTCATATCCTACCATTTACCCCATCACTTGGGGGCAACCCTCTTACCTTCTTATGTAATTTATCTAGCCTATCATTATCCTAAACAATGTCATATTACCATACCATTCTTATGTATACCAAATCCTAGTTTTAGTCATCCTATCCAATCCTATTTTGATCTTGGTTCATTTGGTCCTTCTCACACCTTTTCATGAGGGGATTCTTACCCAGTTTCAACTCTTATCAAAATCTATGTTTCAATGATAGTCTATGAAAGTAGTGTGATAGTTGATTTGTTAAGATATCTTTTATTTTCCATCCTATATCAAGTTTGTTTATGTGAGCCTAATTTTAACTGCCTATGGGCAATTTAGTGTTCACCAATCTTGCTACTAACTATAACCACCTATGATAAAATCAGTATCATTGACCTATGTTATTGTATCCTAGTTATAACTACCTATGGGCAAACTAAGGGCAACATTTATTTATCATGAATGTTTGCATCACCTTGCCATTGTTGTTTTTATTTATCAGATTTGAGAACTTGTTGGGACCTAGTCAAGTTTCTCCCCACCTTTTGTATGGATGGAATTACTATGACTTGAGGTCATTTTAGGACTATATGGGCCATGCTCAATTCATGTTGAGATCACTGCAATCCCCCTTTATATGCACTCTTACCATTTTGTGAGAAACTTAAGCTAACACTCTTGCCATTTTATGAATAAGCATCTTATCAATCTCTAACAAGTTGAGATACCTAAAAATACCAAAAACATTTAGATATTTAAAAATCCACATGTCCTATTTAAGCCTAGTTGGTCATCCTCTATCTGCCCTACTGGAGCAAAGTCATTATTAGGATGCTTTCTTTTGCTTTTCTTTTCAAGTTTTTTGTTTGTTTGTGTGCTTTCTATTTCTTTATTTGTTTGTTCACTTACCTTTTTATTTATTTTCAGCACTATTTCCTTGATTTAGTATATATGTGTTCATTGAGTGATTCCTTGCACACATTATTCTTGAGTCCATCCATATTCATATGCCAATATTGTCATCATGGTTTTTATCATTGGTAATTATTTTAAATTTTTTATTGGATTGAGAGTTAGTCCTTATGCATATTTTGGGGTAGTCTTCATGGTGTTCTATCATGACGCATACCATCACAATAGCAAAAATCATATTCAAAAAGGTATACAAGTAATGGAGCCATAGTCCTTGGTACTTAGGCAAATACTTCCACCCATCTTGATCAAATTAAACAATTGACCATTCTAGTTGTATCAATGCTAATAAGGATGAACATCTCCTTTTTGGTAGGTACAACTAAATCTTTTCCAATGATTAAATCTTATTCTTATATCCATTCCTTTCATCATTTTATGCATCTTCATATGCCTGGTTATTATGTATTCTTTAGTCATTACACCATCACATCTACATTTATGCCTGCTTATCTTTAATCTATATTCTAGTTTATATCCTTAAGTTATGCTTACTAATCATCCCTAAATATGTCACAACAATATCAAACATCATCTTTAACCAATTTACCTCCTCTTAATGATTATAACCACCTATGGGCAAATCATTAATTTGACTTGTATTCATGATTATAACTACCTTTGGGCAAATTAATAATTTTTAAATTAATGTATGCAAGCATTTTATAATTTGTATTAACCTCAACCATGGGTTAATTCCACCTTTCTTCTTGATTCTTTTTGAGGGAATATCCATCCACATATGTGATGGTCACTCCCTCAAGGGGGCATCATCATAGGCTTCCCAAACACCATTTGGAGATTTTTCTTCAGTCATCATCTTATTTTTGGCATACATGACCTTTTCATTATTTTATAAGATGTTACTATGCCTATAGCTTTCAATTCCTTCCCACATATGGGAAAACTATAGACACCTAAAACTAGTTACCAATAACCTTTGACTAGGCTTTTGACCAATTTTTATCAAAAATGCATAATTTGGCCTAAAAAAACTAAAACATGATAAATGATGTGAACTTATCATATTCAAGTGCAAATTTTATCTAGATTATCATTAAATGAGGTAATGCAATTTATGAAGCAGCTAACTTTGATCAGATCATTTTAAGTCAAAATAACATTTTTGCACCTAGGTACTCTAAATTGCTCTTTTTCTACTAATTTTATTGAATGAGACATATGCCTTTGTTATTTTGTGTCAACAAAATTATAAATGGAATAATGGATATAATCCATCTAACATTGCCTTCCAATTCTAATCTAGTCAAATTTGAGCCAATAATATGACATTCTAACCAATTTGATTAATCTATGCACCAATTGCTTTGCACCAAAATTGATAAATAATGTTTAAGTCTAATCAATATAAATTAAGATCTTAAGTTAATTTTTGATGAAACATGTTGAATGTTTCTTTTTGGAAATTGATATTCAATAACTAAATCATCAAATGACATTATTTCTATGGGGTGACATTCATAAGCCATAAATGCATAAAATATTAGGATTGAGCCCTCTCATGCCTCATCAATGCCTCCCATGCCTCATAAATATCTCTTATTCAAAAATCACAATGAAGGTATTTATGTATTTTATTTACATAATTAGATTAGTTCATGGCCACACATCTTCATCTTGATATGGATGGTCATAGTTGATCCAATCCCTTTTGAAAAATATATAAATAGGAGGCCTCACAACCATAATTTTATGCTTAGATAGTAAAAATTTATAATTATTAAATCATTCTAGAATCATTTTATTTTAGTGTTATAATGCCAAATTTTTGATCCAATCCAAGCCAAAACCAAAGGTTCCAAGAGGAGATTAAGGTATCCATATTCCATTGAATACGATCTCTTGAAGCATAAGTCAAGCAAGCCAAAGAAGGAGCCTTTTGGAGAAATCAATGATTTGATTAAAAAAATTGTGTTTTGTATTCATTCTCTCATTTCCTTCCATTTTATAGTTGTGTTTTCAAATGGTTTTTCCTCATGAATCTTCCCCTAGTGATTATGCCTACAGATGTTGTGCTAGTTAATGTGTTTCTTTCATTTTTTTTCATTTTGGAACTAACATGATACTAACCATCCTCTCTTGAGTCAAATTTCAAGTCTACATTAATTTTGAAATTATTTTGATTTGATGATTGGGTTTGACTTTGACTTCCCCATAGTGATAGATTTTGGGCTTCACCAAAGGAGATTGATTTTTTATTGGATTAATAATTTTGATGTGGATAGACCCCTAGAACTTCAAGGATATTTGTACTAGGGGTTGATTTTTTACGATTTTTCCAATTATAATACTCATCTTGACTTTTATTAAGTAGATTTGGATCATAGTATGATTGTTTATTTTATGGGATTAACTCATTATGGGCTTAGATCCTCATATATTTGACACATGGTATTGTATGTGAAGGGGAATATAATGATGCATACTCTTGTTCATCTCATTCATGGAGTGGGATGTAGGGATTATGGAGGAGAGGTGGATGATTAATGTTGTGTGATGGATGTAGGGGATAATGGGAAGCATTGTCCTCATAAATATCATTATGACCCCTAATATTAATGTTGCAAAAAGCATCTTTAAAAATTTCAAAAGGATCACTAATAATCTTGGGGGGAATTATCATCTAAAGATGACTTGTATCCAACTTGATAATATTCAACTGATAGAACATCCAAGGACTATGATTTGGTTTCATCATGTTGGGATAAATCAAGAGCCATGCCTTCTAACTAGTTGATATTAGAGACATATTCAAATACATAGGTGTTGGTATGACTCTCATTATCTGAAAGGGATGATGATTCTACCATGGATTTTGATTCATGTGTTAGCATCAAACATGATATTGACCATTTTGATGATAAATCTGATAGGGATGTTGATGAGGAGATGTTGCTAATAGATGATTTTTTAATAGTATCCATACAAAGGGACTTTTGGATAACATCATTGTTTATAAGTACACTTTGGATTTGTGAATGGATGCATTGGGATTAATATATTTATGAAGATAGGGGATGTGATTTAAATAGGTTATAAGGATGGTTCGATCAAGGATGGTTTTGGAATGGATAGGATTGGGGTCATGACCTTGGTTGAGGAGGGAAGAATATTGATCATTTTTAAGAAGAAATTATTTGTATACCCTCTTTTGCACACTTTTGGGTGTGTATGCATTCAATTTTCACTCAATTTCAATGTCTCCATTATCAATTAATATTTGTATATAGTATTTAAAATTTTTACACCTATTAAAAGAATTCCTAGGGGCTTTATGGTATACAATTTTTTTTTATTAATACTGAGATGGCACACGCTTTGACAGATCTAGAGGTCATGTTTGAGGGTGGAAAATCATGCCTATGGACCTTAATTTCTAAAAGAGGGCTTTCATAAATATGGGGAAATGGGTATATGGATTGTATATAAGGAAGGATGTGGAAGTGTTGGATTTATTATTAGAGTAATGTGATGGTGATATCATGATGTAAGGAGATGATGAGATTGTCAAGCGAGGCTTCCCTTTGCTAGTAGGATGGGGGATTTATGATGGACTATAACTGATAGATGTAAGATTTGACTATGGATGGGTATAGAGTGGGGGTAAGGTGAGTTAGATGGGGTCAATACCTTAAATAAGTTAGACACCCATTTTAAAGAGTTATGAGGAGACTTCCTCCTTATTTTCAGTAATATAGTTGTTAAATAAGGAAATTTTTGGACTAAAAAGGTTATGACAAGGGCTAGGACTAGTGGACTAGAATATTATGGGGATGAGGGTTAATGAGGTATTGGTTTGGTATTTGACCTTAGGCTTAGGGCATCAAAATCATTATGAATATGGGCACCCATCTCCAATAGTCATAAGAGGACCTCATCTTTATTGGTCAAGATGTACTCATTAATAGGGCAACTTCAACACTTTTATAGAGGACTTGACAATGGGGTTGACCATGATGAGATAGGGGACTATAGATGGGCAAAGATATGGGATATTGGTTTGGGCTTGATGGTATTAAGGGTTGAAGGTAGGTGGGAACCTATTTATATGACCTACAAAAGGATGTTATCCTTGTTGATAAATAGGTATTATTATATGAGAACGGGTCCAAATCCATGGGGATCGATCATAAAAGGGTAATAGATGATGTGAAGGTAGAATTAAGAATTGGATAGGTGCTTGGTAAAAGCATAACTAAATGATTGAGCTAGTATGACAAGTGGTGATGAAGATGGAATAAATGAAATGAGACTGAGATGATGTAATAATAGGATTAGATCTTTGACTAATAGTATAATAAGTGGTAATGATATATTGACAATGTCTAGTTTTCAAGATATCAATAAGATTGGGATTCAATTAATGCTTGGATTTAAACTAGCAAGATGATGATATGATGGGTGCTACTTATGAATAGGTAAGATGATTAGATCAGATATTACTAGATTGATGATGATAGGCGGCTAGATTGAAGCTAACAAATTGATAGGTTGCTAACATGGTATTGATTGAGTATGAAATATGATAAAATGATAATGGACTAGGATAATAGGAGGATATGAAAGGAATAGCTCAAGAATTAATTTTATCAAGGTGGGATGGGATAGGATTATGTGATGAAGGATAAATGGAGGGATCAAGGATGATGGGATTTAATATTGATGATAAGGGTGGTGATGTAATGGTGGTGAGTATGATTTGGATAAGTGTGTGACCTAAATAAGCTAACTAAATGTGATGTGGGATAAGATAGGATAAGGTTAGACTTACAAGATATAATATAAGCAAGATTATATAAGAGTAGATGAAGATATATGAGAATACTATAGATATAAAAGATGATGATATAGAATTCTTAGATAATTATGTATAAGTTTTGGGTGAAGGCTAACTTGGCTCACAAACAACACAGGTCTTAGCACAATACTCACCAAATCAAGTAGACCACAAACCTATGATTAGTAAACTATTTTTAGGTTTGTAACCTAATGACTTCATTATCTAATGAATTTATGGATGAGGTTGTAGGCTAGTGACCTATTACAGAATCTACCAAACCCTATCAACCCCATATGCACTTAATGGCTTCTTAGGAGTTGATCATAACTTTGGCAATAAGTCACTTGTTGTAGTTGCAAGTTCTTATACTAGGTTGAATAGGATCTCTAGGGGCATCCTCGATATACACTAGGTACAATGGGGCCCAAGTCTATGTAGGGTTATATATAATGTCTGGTTCATATAAATAACTCTTTCCCTTCATGGACAACTTGTATTGGGTCAACTGATTAACCTAATGACATTTTTCCCTAATATTTATAATCCACTAAAACATGGAGTTTAGATTAGTGCATAGTGGTGAAATCCATGGTCACTATCCCCCAAAGACTATAGAAAGCACATGGGTGTCAATTCCATGTCATGTCTAACCTAGAAAATAAAATTAGAGGGTTTGTAATTGGTTTTTGATCCTTCAAGAATCACTACAAGGATGCAACGAGGAAATCATACATCATCATAGCCCTTAGGTGATAAATAATCAGACCAAAAAGGATATTAATTAACCAATTTAATTAAGATGTGAGATTTATATAAGATCAAAGGTAGACAATAATATACAAGATATATACACAATTTAAACAAAGTGATTAAAATGATTTTAGACAAAAATGAGTTTTAAGATACCAAAATGTCTTTGATGGATGACCTGTAAGAAAAGAATTAGTAGTTTTATTAACACTTTTAAATATGGAACCCAAAAGATAATGATTAGTAGTTTATATAAGAATATTGAGGGGTAACTTGTAAGACAAAATGTTAGACCAAAATGTGACCTACAAAAGAAGATGTTATCAAGTCAAAATTCACCCTTACAAGAGACAAAATGTTAATCTAATAGGCCTTAACAAAAACCACTAAAAAATTCATGATTTGGATCTATAATTTCTTTGGGTGAGTAGGCCATAATGCGAGGGTCTAGGGGTAGCAAACCCTAGTGCAGTCAAGGGGTAGCACCCTTTGCAAGGTCAAGGGGCTCAAAATGACTCCAAAAAATTCACTCAAAAAGGAAAATTTTAAAGTAAAATGAGTGTAAAATTGCAACTTTAAAATGTAATACCATAAATGCACAGTCAAAACAAAAATAATATCATAACCAAATACTATAATATCATGATTACCAAGCAAAATATCTAATTTTGAGTTGAGACATTACCCCAAATGGCTAACTATGATGGTGAACTAGATGATTTATGCAAAACTATGATAATTTATACAATATCATGACTCGTACTAGGATATCATGACTACGAGTTTAGCGATATTGCAAGAAATTTCAAAACTTAATTTTTTTAATTTTGACTAAAGATGAAGATTTTTAGATGGTTGGATTAACTCAAAATGTTTAAATTCCTAATAAATATTTATAGGTGACTATGGAAAATTTAAAATAATATTTAGCTATGTATACAAAATTTAAGAAGGGACATCAAGACAAGATTTTCATCAAAATAGACAATCCAAACATAGTATGTAGAATATCAAGGTGTTTCCCTAGTTAAAATTTTCCTAAAGGCGTGAATTTTGAATTTAAATATAGTAAATAGTAAATAGACCAACCCTAAAATGATTTAACCATAATATTTCTATAGATGATGCAATAACATTATTGTTAGATTAATATTATGACTATATGATTAGTGGTTTTGTAGAGGACAATAAAAGGGTTGAGACTATGAAGTTTGGATTTTAGATGATCCTACCTCAGATGTTCTATTGACATTTTCAATCAGGACATAACAAGTTATATAGATAAAACCCTAATTAATCAAAATGTGGTTAACAATATATATCTTAAAATCCAAACCACTTAAATGAGATTCCTGAAAGAGGTTTATATGATAGATTAGATGATTACTGATCCCTTGAAAATAAAAAAAAAGACAAAATTAGATTTTAGAGACCAATGGATAATCATTCGCAGAGTTGGGATAACTTACAATGTCATGAATGTAGTTGTAATACCATGACTTATAGGTCAATACCACAAGTTTAGAATTCACAGTTTTGTAGATGATCAAGAACATGCTAGGGTTAATCAAACATTATTATCACAAAATCATTTATTATAATGCAAAAATGCAAATTTTGAATTGTGGTATTGTAAAAGGGTAAAAATTCTATCAAAGAAAACTATTAGCGATTAAGTTGGATTGTTAACACAAAATCATGACTTTGGGGTAAAATCACCACTACAATGTCATGACTTACAAAGTGATGTCATAAGTGTCACCTGTGTGTGAAATTTTATTCAAAATACAAACCTTGTTCTTGATTTATCTAGCCCTGCAGGCTTATCAAAAACACCACTAACAAGATAAATGATTAAATTGGAAGGGCTAGTCCCATTATGGTCACCAAAATGTAGTAGGAATTTTGATAAAATTGAATAAACTATGAAATTTAAACCACCCAAAACATCAAACTACTTAAGTAAGATCTAGATACATTATAATCAAATGCAAATAAATGAATACATAATTAAAACTAGCACTCTAATCCTAAAGATAATTGTTCCAAACAAAGATTAAATGGATGAAAATTAAGAGGATTGGATTGAGATTGCTATTATGGTCTTAATTTGCACCCATAGAGAGAGTTTTTTAGGATCTCTCTAACTAAGCCATAAAATGGGAACAACCTCAGGCTGTGGGTATCCTATAGTGAGGTTGAACCTCTAGAGAAGGCTAGCTTCCTTTGGATCTATCACCTAAACTAATCTCTTGCTTGGAAAAGGGAGAGAAATAGACAATAATGCATGAAAACATGTAAAAAGAGGTGATGCACCAATTATTTAGCCACTTAAAGTTTTATAAAACACACTATAGGACACCTTTAAGCCTTTAAATATCACTTCACTCACTCTTTGATCAGATTTCACATTAGTATTTCACAAAAAATATATGAACTAGCTATCAATTTAGCATGGGAGGGCAGTTGTCCACTTCTAAACTAATCAATAAACTATCTATGGCACTTAGAATTACTTTTGAGAGCTACAAAAATACTTCATGAAGGTGAGAATACTCAGATAGAGGCAAAGTAAATAATTCATTCACTTAACCACATCAATGAATTAATAGGACACACTTCAATTCAACTTACAAATAGAGGAATTTAGTCTTTTATTGCATCAACTAGGTGTTGTAGTACAAATATTGGCATATCTTGGGCATGCCATAAGAATAAGATTATATTTTCCTTGGGGATAAATGGGAGATATATAAGAAAAGGGTGAGAGAGAGAGAGAGAGAGAGAGAGAGAGAGAGAGAGAGAGAGAGAGAGAGAGAGAGAGAGAGAGAGAGAGAGAGAGAGAGAGAGAGAACCAATCAAACAAAAATTAATAAATGAGGCCTAACCACTTTTTGTTCGATTAGCATTAATCTTACTTTTACTAATTAACCTTCATTTGCTCCAAATAGATTTCAAGCCCTTTCATTGGCTTAGAAACACACTTAGAAGATAATAAATTGATGAGGATGATGAGTCATGATCCATTAGGAAGGAATAGTCTCTAAAGACTTTGAAATTTTATTGAATGCTTCATTGTCTTTCTCAACCTCTGAACTTGCCATCTTCTTAATGAGCTTATAACACCATGCTTCATCTTGATATGTTATTTATGCTATCACTCATTCACTGATGTCCCTTCTAACATTCATTTTCATAGCCACAACTCTACCATTAATTTAAACCCTGAACATAGGTTCACTATAGATGAAAACCAATAACCCCATTGGTTTTCATAGAGCTATAGTCTTAATGAAGATCTATAGGCTAGGGTTTATTGATCTTGAACAAGACATAAAACTTATGCCTAAGAGATTTTGAGAGGTTTATCTAAGATTTAATGGCATATTATGACCTACAAGGTCTACTTCTAGTAACCCATATCGTATTTGATCTCACATTTATTCATTTGCCTACTCGGGTACACAAAATCCTTAGATCTGATGTGTCTACCTAAGTGGCATTTTTTTGGGCTGATTATTTTATTTTAAAACCTAACCATTATCACCTTAGACACATGTATTTATCCTATGCCCCCTGGGACTTGATAAAATATCCTCTATTGATCTACTTGGGAGTCTCTTGGCTTTGACCTTCATCATTATCATTGATATGTGATCTGATTTCTAGATTGTACCACTTTACAGCCTTGCATTGATCTTTATCTTGGCTTTAAAAAATGTGACATTTGAAACTATCATGTGATTTATATGGAGCCTACTATTAGTCTCCATTTGGTTAATGTGATTATTTAATGTGGTTGCCTCATGTAAAATCTATCTTGTTGACTTATTGACCTCATGTGCACCATTGATTTGCATCTACACAATTGAATGTACTCCATCAATCTTTGGTCTGCTAGATCAAATGTGGACCATTGATCTTCATTTGAATAATACATAAAATATGGGTTGTTGATTTGATTAAAATTCATTATGATTGAGACATTTGGCACATGTTTATCCTCATGATCCTCTGACTTTTTGACCTTGAGCTCACCATTGATCTTTAACTACATGGTTAAATGAGCTCTATCAATCTTTATTGACCTATTAACTTCATGAGATCACCCACATGTCATTGATATTTTATGTTGGCCTTTGATATCATGCCACTTGTTGACCTTGTATTCAAATTGAAGCTCTTTAAGGATTTTTTAAATCCAAATGACTATTTTATGTGGCTTTAACTTGACATTTTTGGGCACATCCTACACTGTTAGATCATTTTCAAAGACTTATATCTTGAGATAGAAACACTTCAAGACACCGAATTTGTAGGGGATGACCTTGGCATGAAATACATCATTTTCATTTAATACTTTAGCTTAGATCTACTTCTCAAGTGAACCTATGAAATGTACAACCAAATAGACCTATTCATTCCTGCATGATGTGTTATGACAATCTGGTTCCATAAAAATTAGAAAATTCAAACTTTAATCTTCCTTAAAGTGTTTCAAAATCTTTCAATTGATAATTGATCTCCTCATGAAGTTTTTCTTCCCCTTCTACCATTGGATCACTCTCTCAACTAAGACTCTGCTCAGCTTATTCCTCTAGATCTAGGCAAGTTTTATATGTAGGCCAAATTTGGCCAACATCTTTGGTGACTCAATGGGGAAACATGATTATTATGATTGATAACTAGAACATTTACATGACCCTTGGACTCATAAATAATGACAAATCTAAACCATGACTACAAGAAACATTTTGAATTAAAATTAGACAACTATTCAACCAAGACAAGGAAGGAAACACACAAAATAGGGAAACTAATCTAAACAAAACAAGTGTGAAAATAAATCACTTATTTGGGATAAAACATAAAAAAACTAATGTGTTAGAGTAGCACTTGGAGGGAAAACAAACAAACTAATTATGTACAAATAACCTATCTTTTCAATAGTAATGCTTTAGATGTCTCTCATTAAATAGGATAAGAAGATCCTCATCATCCATTTTTGCAAGTTGGAAGGCATTTTGGGATTTGTTTCTAGAGATTATGTATGGATCAATCCAAAGGGATTCAAAATTTGTATGTATTCTTAGTTTATCTCTATCCTCATCCCCCTTGAGGACCAAATTTCTTTCTTTGAAACTTTGTGGAGAAGCACTCTTTTTAGAGGCTCTCTTTACTTATGTTTGATGGGTTCCATGGATATCATGGACTTATTTTGAATATCTTCTAGCTCCATAAGCTTATCATATTTTCTATCCATTGGTTCATTCTCTAATAACTCATGTTAATGCATTAGTTCTAAAGTAGGAAACTCAAGAGAAATAGTTAATCTTGGTTCCTTATTATATACCAAAATGTATGGAGAGTTGGTTATTGATATTTTGTAGGTGATACTATTAGCCCATTGAGATGATTTCAACTTGAGATACCATGACCTATGATTATCTTCAATAGTCCTTATTATCTTTAATAGGTTCTTATTTGTGGATTCAGTAAGGCCATTACCTTGTGGATAGTAATTTTATGAAGTGTTGAGATAGACACCATGTTGAATAGCCCATTGGTTGACCCTAGTCCCCATAAAGGCCATAAAATTATCAAAAATAATGGTTTAAAGAACTCCAAATCTAGTAAGCAAACCTTCATAAAAATCTAGAACATTGGATTCATTTGCCTCTTTCAATACTACTGCTTCTATCCATCTAGTGAAGTAATCTATAGAAGTTAGTATTCATTTATGTCTTGAAATTTAAGAAGGATTAATGAGACCAATTAATTCCAATCCCCATTAGACAAAGGTCTTGTCCACTACAATTGGTTGGTGAGGTAAGGCTGCAAGTTTCACTTTGCCAATAAACATTGCACACTACTTGTACTTCCTAACACATTCATGACAATTACCAAATATAATAGGCCAATAATACCTACCTCTCAGGATCTTAATGGATGTGATCTTTGTGAAATATTTCCCTCCACTATGCCCATCATAGAACTGTTCAAGCAATCTCTGTGTTTGGTTTGGATCTATACATCTTAGCAACATCCCGTTGATATCTTTATTGGAAAAAACACTATTAATAAGAAGAAATGGAATTGATTACATTCTAAAATATTTTATTTTTGAATGACTTAGATGAGAGGGATAAATACCATCTTGGAGATATTTTATCAAGTCATGAAACTAGTTAGAAGGTAAGGTATGATCAGTTGTAACTTCTTCATCATTTAACACCAAAACCACCTCATTGGCCTATTAAAAGTCTTGGTATAGATGCTCACAAAGTCCTTTTCCTCTAATTAATTTTATCATCCTAATTTCCACATCATACTCCATTACATTTGTAATTTAACTAGCTCTTTTCTCATTTATGTCCTTGTTCAAGATAAACTCTTTAATACTTGGATGGGAAACCATTAGGTGTATCTTATTGTTAGATTACAAGTATCTAAATTTATTGAGAGACATTATAACTAAAAGTACATGATTTTTTTAAAAAAATAGTACCCTATTTCATATTCATCCAAGCATTTAATGAATAAGGCTATTAGCTTCTCTAAGGCCTCATGATTTTGTTGCATAAGAATGCCTGAAATGGTTTCTATGTTAGCATAAGTGTACAAGATGAAATCCTTTATGTAATCTAGGTTAATGAGTGCAGGAGCACTAGCTATGGTCTTATTGATTTCTTAAAAATTCTTTACTCCTTCCCTAAACTGGCTAAAACTCTTATTCTTCTTTATCATGGTTATAAGTGGATTAGATATAGTGGCAAAATCTAAAATATATCTTCTTATAAAATTGATTTTCCTTAAGAATCTCTACAAAGCCTTCTTGTGCTTGGGAAAGGAAAGTACAAGAATTGAATCTATCATTTCAATATCTATACTCAAACCATGTTTTGAAATTACATGCCCAAGATCTTACCTTCATGAACTAAGAAGACATACTTTATGGGATTTAGAGACACCCCAAATTGCCTACACCTCTCAAACACTTGCTTGAGGTGAATCATGTGCTCGCTTTCACTCTTTGAGAACATTATTATGTCATCCAAATAAACAAGTATAAACCTATTAAGAAGGCCATCGAATGACATATTCATGGCTCTCTGAAAGGTCACTCCAATATAAGATAAACCAAAGAGAATATTTCAATATGTAAATGTCCCCCACTTTGTAGTGAAGGTTGTCTTGAATTGGTCCTCTTCCTTGACCAAAATCTAGTTGTAACCACTATATCCATCCAATAAATAAAATCTCTCTAAACTTGAAACCAAATATAAAATTTTTTAGATAGAAATAGATAGTGATCTTTAAGGGAATCCTTGTTCAAATCATGGAAGCCAACACATAGCCTAATATCACCATTCTTCTTTTGTATTAAAACAAGGTTTGCCACCCAAGTTGAGTGCTTGATTGGAAATATAATAGTTGACTCTATGAGCTTATGAAGCTCAACTCTCATCAAAGGCTCAAGATTTGGATTGATAGACCTTTGTCTTTATCTTACTAGTTTAGTTTTAGCCTCTAACTCAATGGTGTGTTGAGCTAGACTTGAATCAAATACATTGAGATCATTATATTTCCATGTAAACACATCAAAAAAGTTTGAACATAATTAAATGAAAGCTTCTTTTTATGGAGTGTATACTTTACCCAAATTCAAGTTCTTACCAAATGTAATCTCCATATTAGCATAGTGTTCCCCCTTTGTTGACAAATATAAATTTTCCTTTATCAACTCATCATCACCAATAAATATTTTCTCAAGTGTGACCAATCCCTTGGGAAACCTATTTGTTTTCTGTTGCACAATCTAATCACCAAACTACTACAAGAACTCTAATTGATTTCTTGAGAAAAACTTAGCCTCTTCTTGCAAGAACTTGATAATTTGATTATCATATTCAAACACTTTCCAATTCTCTTATTTATATATAATATAAGGCATTATAACCACCTTTATGTTTGAGTAATTTTATTCACTCTTTATATCAGCTAGAAAACTAAATTGTGCCCTAATGGTAGCCAACCCATCTGCATGTTTATTTTCATCTCTTGGTATTACCTAAATGTTGAAAGCCTAAAAATCCTCAAGTAAGTCCCACACCCTATGATTATAATATCTAAGCAATAATTTTTTAAAACATTAAGGCCTCTTACTTGGTGAACTATAAGTTCACTATCACCAAAACTTGTAGGGTGTTGACTTTCATCTTCTTATCCCATTGCAAACTATGAACTAATGCCTCATACTCTATAAAATTGTTTGAACAACCAAAATAAAAATTAATAAAAGATAAATATCTTTGATCTATTAGAGAAATTAACATCATTTAATCCCCATTACCATTTTTATTCCTTGATCCATTAAATTATAATTACCATAGGCCATTACTAGACTCATCATCCTTCATCAATGCTGGAATTGATTCATAATTCTCATGGAGGAAATAAACACCAAGTCACCCTTTTTCAATTAGATTCCCAATAATTAAGTAACAAACCTATAATTCCATCTAAAGTTGATTCCATTTCCACTACACTATTTTCTAGCACCTCATCCAAGATGACATAGTTAATGTTCATAACACTTAGCATATATGGCTCCAGATAGAAACATGAAATAGGTTCAAAATGTATTGTTAATTTATTACCATACATGGTTATGAACATTAAATATGTCCAATCAGATGATATATAACCCTTTAATATTTGAGGTGAAATCTCTTGATAGACACATGGCAAAGTAGGGAGGCAACTCCACCACAACTACATCTTACTAAATGGTAACATTAGGACAAGCATGTAATGTCAAATTCATATATTTAGTAATTACTACTATATTTATTGGTGATAAGTATAGTTTTAATACCCCTTTATTATTTGGTTTATAAGGCCAAGCTTATCTGTAATTTGCTTTGGCATAACAGTGTTATTAGCTCCACTATCCACCATACAGTTATGAACCAAAGTGTCACCAAATATCAAAGAGAGGTATAAAGGTGGAGTTTTATTTGATTTTATCTCATTTTTTTCCAATTTTACCATCTTATTAAACTTTTTTACTTGTTTCTTAGTTTTTTGGTCTGAATTAGTAAGGACAACACCTTTTTCAACCAATTTTGGAGATAATTTAAGGGTTGAAAGCTCTTGAATGGGCATATATTTTTATTATAGAATAGAGAGGGAATCCCACATTATAATTTTGATGTTATAATTATTAATTTTATATACTATAATTAATTTATCTCCACTAAACTTTGGCTATAATTTTTGAGCCACTAGTTGCTCACAGACAAGAGGTACTTGAGGAACTTTTCTAGCCTCTGTATTCTAATTTTTTGTGTTTTAAAAGGGAAAGTTAATCTTTGATACTCTTGAAAATAAAAGTAGGAGTACTTAAAACATCACTTACATATTGAGCCTCATCAATGGATCTTATTTTATCTCTAGTTAGAGATGCAACTTGACCAATTATATTACTAATCTCACCACCCTGATTGAATGCAATATGATCATCCATTTGGAAATTCACATTAATGGTACTAGGCTATCCTTAAACTTTTTTAGTCTCTCCTTATGATTCCAAACTTGTTTTTTGGTGCCAAATTTCTTAAATAAAAAATTGTTCTTATGTCATTTGTATCATAGTAATGTTTTGTGACACCAAGGCTTGGTTTTGAGCATCAACTAGATTAAATGCCTTCCAACCTAAATCATGCATCAATTTGTTTTGAGGTGGTGTGGGAATAATAGATTTTGAATTGGAAAGTCTATTAGGGTCAATATTTGTATATGGTTTAGCTTGAGTTATGGCTCATTTTGGTTGGTAGGGTGGTCTATTTTCTCTAAACCCTTGATATGGAGGCATTTGATCTCTAAAGGGATGATAAGTGGTCTGATTTTTCTATTGATAAGGCATATTAGATAAATACTTCTACCTTTTTATATTCACTATTTCATTCCCAAATGATTGTAAAAAACTTTTTAACTCTCCAAGCTCACTAGCTTGAATAGAAAGGGCTACAATTTAATCTTTAGGGGATAGAATATGAGATAAAGATGGGGTTTGAGTAACTTGAGATGTTGGTATAGACTTTAATTCTATAAATATAGATATTAGAGGCCTTGGATATAGCTTACCATCTTGTATTAAGTTGTTCTTTACTCTTATTTCAACCTCATAAGCATATGGCAAGGTAATATCACCCATTGACTGTATCATCACATTAATATCAAAGTTGAGGGATTTTAGATAGTACAAGGCATATTATGGGGATGGTCTAATAAATGAAAGTATCTTGGTCCATGTCTTTTGGAATCTAAGTTTAAAATTAGACATGAACTAATGAAGACCTCTCTATATGGTAGTCAGCTATTCAACTAAAGATATGTGATCATTTTTTTCCTCAAATTGTCTAACTAAGACTACACCTAAATTCATACTAGGTAGAAATGGAATTTAGTGGGATATTTCTATACCACTACAATGCTTTTCCTTTGAAGGAAGCAACAAGAATTCTAATAGCTATATTGTCTTGAACAACATTGTGAACTAAACAAAGGTTGGCAACATCCTAGATGTGCTGAATAGGAGTTGTTTGATCTTATCCTAATAATAATGGGATAATCTTAAGAGAAGACATAGGAATGTCATAAAAATGGTCTAAATTCAATAGACTACCTCTATTTAATGGAATAAACACTTGGTTTTTTATGGCCATTTGGATAGTGAAAATTGTACTACAAAAGACAATAATATGACTAGGGGATAAATATTTATTTTGAGGATATGGTTTTGTCCTACTAAAAATTTCTCTTTTATATGAAGTAGAAGTCAACTCAATGAATTCAAGAGGAATACCTTTACTAGCTGACCTTGTAGTAACCTTTGGCATGAGATTATTGCCTGGATAATGTTATGAACTCTACAATTTGAAGAATCTTTAGCTTATGATTAAGATAAATGTATTTATCTACTATACACACTTCTCTTTATCTCCAAAGTTTAGTTATACCAAGGAGAATGGTTCCCACTAGGCATGCCAAAAACTATTGTGGTCTTAATTTACACCAATGGAGGGAGTTCTTTAGGATCTCTCCAACTAAGCCACAAAATTGGAAAAACCTCAAGCCATGGGTATCATATAGTGAGTTTGAACCTCTGGAGAAGGTTGGATTCCTTTGGATCTATCACCTAAACTAATCTCTTGCGTGGAAAAGGGAGAGAAATAGATCATAATTCATGAAAACATGTAAAAGGAGGTGATACACCAATATTTTAGATGCTTACAGTTGCACAAAACACACTATGGGACACTTTTAAACATTAAAATATCACTTTACTCACTCTTTTATCAACTTTCACATTAGTATTTCACAAAAAAGGCATGAAGTAGCTATCAATCTAGCATAGGAGGGCAATTTTCCACTTCCAAACTAATCAATAAACTATATATGGCACTTAGAATGATATGTGAGATCTAAAAAAATACTTCATGAAGGTGATAAAACTTAGACAAAGGCAAAATAAATCATGCATTCACTTAACCACATTAATGAATTCATAAGACACTTCAATTCAACTAAAAAATGGATGAATTGAATTTTTTATTACATCAAATAGGTGCTACAATACAAATCTTAGCATATCTTAGGCATGCCAAAAGCATAAGAGTCCATTTTCCTCAAGGAGAAATGGGAGATATATAATAAAAGGGGAAGAGAGAGGGAATTGAGCAAATAGAAATAAATAAATGAGGCCTAACCACTTTTTGATTGATTAACATTAATCCTACCTCTACCAATTAACCTTCATTAGCTCCAAATAGATTTCAAGCCCTCTCATTGTCTTAAAAACACATTTAGAAGATAAGAACTTGATGAGGATGATGATTCATGATCCATTACGAAGGAACAATCTCCAAAGACATCAAAATTTCATTAAATGTTCCATTGTCTTTCTCAACCTTTGAACTCACCATCTTCTTATTGAGCTTATAACACCATGCTTCATATTGATATGCTATTTATGCTATAAAAATTAAAATCATTCAATAATGTTCCTTTTGAAATTCCTTTTCACATCCACAACTCCATCATTACTCCAAACCCTGAATATAGGTTTACTATAGATGAAAACCAATAACCCCATTGATTTTCATATAGCTACAGTCTTAATGAAGATATATAGGCTAGGATTTCTTGATCTTGAACAAGATATAAAACTTATTTTTGAGAGTTTTTGAGATGTTTAACTAATATTTAATGGCATTCTATGACTTCAAGCCTTGATTTTAATAACCTAGATCATATTTGATCTAGCATTTATGCATTTGCCTACTCGAGTCCACAAAATCCTAGATTTGATGTGTCTACCTATGTGGCATTTTCATGGGATGGTTATTTTATTTTAAAATCTAAATGTTTTTACTTTGGACATGTGTCTTTATCTTGTGCCCCTGGGACTTGATCAAATATGCTCCATTGATCTCCTTGGGAGTCTCTTAGATTTGACCTTCATCATTATCATTAATTTATGATCTAATTTTTAGATTATGCCACTTGGTATCCCCCATGACTTTGTAGTCATGATATTATCACCATAAGTTACAAGTTTGTGCTCACTATTAGACCTAACCACTAATAGTTTACCCTAACTTGACAGGTTCTAGCTTTTTGACAAAACCATGACTTTGAGAATTATGATTTTGTATAGGTATTTAAGGTTTCACCCTATTGACTTACATTTTTATAAGTTTATGACATGAGCATAAAGTCACTTCAAAATTATAACTTTGGCAATTATAGTTTTGCTTTATGAACTATTATATTGTAGACAGGAGTTGCGATATTATGATTTTTGGATAAAAACCTTATAGTTGACCATTGATCTCTAACCTATGTGCTTAAATTTGGGTGTTTACTATTTTCCAATGGACTAATAATCATTTTATCCTCAATTCCTCTCTTGTATCATGTTTATATCATTAGGGGTCTTAAGAGGAAATTTTGCTAACCCCTTGTTATAACTAGATTATGTATCTATGTGGTTTATTTGTTTGATTGATAGGGTCACTATGAAAGGGTAACATGTAGGAAGAACATCTAGAGACATGTCAAACACACAACCTTCTTACCTTTTTCCATCATTAAAAAAACCATAGATTACAAAATTTAGAGAATCATGATTTTATTCTGTGCGTTAGTGGTTTTGAATTTATACTATCAGTTTTTTCATTCTAATAAATTTTTCCATTTTGTAATCATTTTTATTGTTGGTAGTCATCTTTGCATTATATATGGTAGATATCTAATTCACATATTTTATGGTGAATTAAATTTTTTTGGACATTATGTTAAAAATCTAAGTGTCTATTTTTAATTAGTCTTTTATCTATCATTAATCATCTATAAATAAGATGTTTTTGGGAATTTAGATAATCTATCACCTACATAATAATTTATTCCTATCAAAGGGTAAAATTTTTGAGGTTTTGTAGTTTATAACAAAACTACAACTCTCATTTAATAGATAATAGTGATTTTCTTAGTTACAATCACATTTTTGTCTAACTATCATAGTTTTGCAGGGTGACAACCATAGTTAACTAACCACTACAAAATTTTAACTCATAATCTATGATTTTGCCTTAGAGTTATGGTTTTTAACTGTGTAGTCATGATTTTGTACTAATTTTTGCCTTCAATTTGGTATTTTAAAGTGCATTTTTCAGAGTTATTTTTGGTAAATTTTGAGTCATTTTAGGCCTCCCACAAGGTCCAAATTTCCCCCAAACCCCACAAGGGGAACTACACCTTGATCTCACTGGGGGATGCCAGCCCTAGACCCCCACATCGTGTCCTACTCATCCCAAAGAATTTTCAAATCTAAATCATGATTTTTTAGGGAATTTTTCTTAAGGCATATTGGACTAACATCTTGTTTCTTGTAGGGGTGAATTTAGAGGCTATTTTATTATATATAACACCTTTTGTAGGGCATATGTTGGTCCAAAAACATTATGTCTTTCAAGTTTACCCTTAAGGTTATAAATCACCAAACTACTAGTTTTTGTGTTATAAGACCCCTCTCTTGAGTGTCATAATCAAACTACTAAAAGTGTGCTTGCAAATTCTTGTCAAAGACTCCTTTTGGCAATTTAAAAATCATTTTTGAATCATTTTGATTATCTTACCTTGTATATATTATTTTAATCACTTTGTCTTGTGTATATCATTATCATTATTAGACTTATATATTCTTATCTTTCAGCTTATATATATCTCACATCTTAATCTTAATCATTTAATTAATCTTTTGTCTACTTGTTTATATCTAGAGGGATACGGTTGGGTGTATGCTTTCCCCCTTGCATCCTCATAGAAATTCCTTTGATCCAAGAATTTAACTCAAAGGAGGAGGTTAGTATAGATTTAGTATAAAAAATAATGAAAAATTAACTCACTAACAATCTAACATCCTTTAGGCCTGATCATGGGGGAGCATACTGAATAAACCAAATGAGAACTTAATAATACATGGAAGGAAATGAGAAATATAAACATAAAAACACAAATTCCTTACCAAATCTTTACTAGCTCCAAATGGTAATTTGGTTAGATTGCTCGGTTTCTGTATAAGAAGTCTTCATCAATGACATATGGCTAACATCATCTCCTATATGCACCATTATTGAATGCTTGGATTTATTAATATGGCTTGGCTTAATTTTAACATTATAAAAATAGACTTTTAGCTTCATGAATCTATTCCTACATTATAACTCTACTTTGATTGAGATCCTCAAATGAAGACCTCTAGGCTTGCTTGTATAGGCTTTCAAATCCCTTAGAATGGGTTAAATCTAACCATGGTTGAGTTTTAATTAACTTTGGTTGAGTTTGGCATATTCTTAGAATATTATTTTAGATATTTTCCAAAAGTGACAACTCACAAAGGTAAGAGTGTATTCTAAGATATTCTAAGATGTTTTTGAATTTATTTTTATTAATTGATTTATTATCTCATGGGTGAACTGAATTAGGATTTGAAATTTATTTAACTTGCTAATTGATTTTGATTAGGATGTACAAGTTAATTAATTCTTTTCTGTCATTTGGTCATTTGTTTGATTTTGATTAATTCAATGTGTGTATTTACCTAAATTAATTGATTTATGGGCCAAGTTGATTTAATTACATGGTTATGAATCTAAATTTGATACTTATTGAAATTCTTGGGCTAGGTATTCAATGATTTGCAAAAAATGGTCTAAAGTCAGATACAAAGCCATTAGTGGCTAAATTTACATATCTACAATTTCCCCCTATTTGGGAAGATGTTACAAGTTATAAGCATAGTAACATCTTTTCAAAGAATAAAATGGGTTTTTATGCTTATGATTACAATGGTAATGATTGAATTATATTTTCACCCTCGATGGAGTGATTGACAAGGGGGTTGGTAAATAGTCCCTCAAAATAAACAAACAAAATGAGGGGACCAAAAAAATGAACATAAAGGGATGACAACACAATGATTCACTCAAATTTGGGTAAAATCACTAAGAAATGCAAGTGGGATGGTGTATAATGGTTTTTCCAAAGGTGGTTATAATAATTGTACCTTGATAGTGGCAATGTGATATGATAACATAATTATTTGCCTGAAGAAGTGATATAATCATTGAGAAGATGGAGCTACTCTAGTTAGGATAGACAAAAAAGAAAGGGAATTTGTGATAACATAACAATTTGCCCCAATAGGTGATATAATCATTGAGAATACATGTGGGATTGTGTACAATGCTAATGAAGTATACCTTGATTATGAAAAACATGATTGATGGTTGATGAGTGATAACTTGATATAGAAGATAAAGATGAATTGGGACAACTTGCTAGTAGGGAGATTCTCATTTGAACTAACAAAGGTTGAAATTCTTTCATTACTTAGTTACTCTATTTTGGATATGATTAGGATTGGATTGGGATCATTATTGATGTTGGTGTTGAGGAGATGGTGATGTTGTATTGATGTTGTAGACCTCTCAAAGCTGATTCTTTCTATAGCATTTGATGGTAGGCCTCATGATAGAACACCATGGGGGCTTGGCCAAAATATGCATAAAGACTAACTCCTGATATCTGATACTTAATGTAAAATAATTGCATTGATGATAAAAACCATGATGACAATGTTAACATTTGAATATGGATAGATTCAAGAATAGTGTGTAAGGAATCACCCAATGAACATATAGACTGAATCAAGGCAATAGTACATAAAGCAAACAAATAGGCACATAGACAAATAAACAAAATAGGTAAACAAAGAAAGAAACAAGTTTTAGTCCCTATGTTAGTATAAATAGCATGATGAACATTACCCATAGAAACTAGGGAACAACTAAAAAAACAAAAAAGATGGGGGAATAGAAGAAAGGGAAAAGGTTGGTTGAGTTGTCTCTATATGTGCTAAACAAGTGGATGTTGCCTACATAGTTTTATGGATATGATGATCCAACAAGGCTTTAAGATAAATGTAGTTCTCCCAGGAAATGGGAATAAAATTATGATAAGATTAAAACATGATGGATGTGATAGAAGAATAGGGATGAACTCAAAAAATGGTGATAGCATAGGATAAAATGCCAAAAAGGATGGGAAAACTAAGGAACAAGTGATTTACTTATGACTTAGTGAGGTTTCCCTAATTCCTTAAGGAAAATAAGTGGTCAATGTTTTCTTATTTTTTCTAAATTATTTTCAAATGTTTTTGGAATTTTTAAAGCATCTCAACTCAAAAGAGAACGATGAGACACTAAAATGGTCCAAGCTCACAAAATGGTGAGAGAATTATAACTTGAAATGATGCTCATAAAATGGCAAGAGCGTGGCTAAAGGGGGATTAATATGACCTCAACATGAATAAAAAATGACCCACATAGTCCAAAAATAGATTTAGTTCATAATAGTTCACCTCAAAGTAAAGGAATCTAACTAGTGTAGTAGCCATTCAAACAAAGCATGCATAGTTGGTATGATGGCATAGTACAACATAGGAATGGCTAGGTGTTATGTCAAGGCACAATAAAAATAATTGCCCCTAGTTTACCCATAGGTATTTTTAATAAGGATATAATTGATAGATCAATGATACCAATTTTCCCTAATAGGTGATATAATTAGTATAAAGACTAGTGAACACTGATTTACCCTAGCAGGTGATATAACTAGTCTCACATAAACAAACTTGTTAAGAAGAGAATAAAAAATGAAGGATGAAACTACCAAAACTTTTGTCATACTACTCCAAAATACTACCTCTGATTGAAATACTTAAAATAGCTATTAAAACTGATCAGATTCTGTACGATGAAAATGTGAAACTAATGGAATGAACCAAGGTCAAATAGGATAAGTTGATAGGATTCAAAATATGTTTGGTCAAGTAGGAATGGAATGGTTGGATGATCTAGTATTGATTTGATAATAATTATTAGGTATGACAATTATTAGTCTGATAGATTAGATAAAATGATAGTAGGGTTTCCCCCAAGTGATAAGGCAAATGATTAGGATATGTGATAATGGAAAAATGATTGATAAATTGATATGATATGGTACATGTTTAGTTTTGGCCTAGGTATGATAAATTATTATGGTATTCATATTGACTTGGATATGCACATCCTAATCAACAAATAATACAACCAAAATTGTCAATCATGTTAATTGATATCCCACACCTTGTCTAAATAATTACTCTATCAAGAACTAGCTATAGATTTGGATGCAAATGATTTTGTTGTGATCTTTATTGGTCATTGATTATATTTCCTTCAAGAATCAAGATAAGGTATCTTTGTAGCATCTACAAAGGAAAGTGTGACCATAGATGGTAAATAGGGATAAATGTTGGTTAATAGGTTTGTTTTTGAAATGGAATGGTGGATGATAATGGAATGAATGGTGGATGGGAAACAAATGGAGATCAAGATTTTTAGGCACACATAATGTTTCTAATTTTGGATTCAACATAGCTTTAGATGTTGCAAGGTTGAAGCCTTCTAAATATTCTCTCAATTGGACGACCATATTTTTCTCTTATTTGGTCCTGAGAGTAGTTACCCTTTGATTAGGTTGTGTATTTGAAGCTATTTTGATTTGATCTTTGATAATATATTCATCAAGTAGTGAAGAAATTTTGTGCTCAACTATTGGCACCTCAAAGAGGTTTCTACCAATGAATTTATCTTGATTGTCCCATAGTGCCTTCAAGAAGGTTTCACTAAGTAACATGGACTTTTGAATTTGATTGTCCCCTAGTGCCTCTAAAAAGGTTTCACTAGAATATGTTGATTTTTGACTTTGATTACCCCCTAGCACCTTTTAAAATGTTTGACTAAGAGAGTGTTCTAATATATAATTGTGGTCTTGGCCTCCTTGTTTTTCTTCATCTAATATATCACCATGGATGTAGTTTAACAAAGTATGATTATGTCAATCCCAATCGATGCTTGTGAGAGATGGAATGTCAATAAAATGGCTATGATGGTTGGTGGTAATGGCATATGGAATGACAATAGAATGGAGGTTGGTAGCACAATTCTTGTAGAAGATACTAGGATAACTTATGTTAATGCTAAATTAATCATCCTCAAAAATCATAGAAGGATCACAAATATATTTATACTAATCTATTAGGCATGCATAACCAATATTGTAATAGTCATGAATGTATTATATTTTTGAATCAGATTCTGACTCAAGGACTTTGAATTTTCTATCGAGATTGATATTAATTTTGATTTTAATTCTAAATTTGATGTCAATCTAAGAATAGAACCTCACTCTAACTCTGATTCTTCATCTGATGAGTACTCTATTACAATTATGTCCTATTAAATGTTTGGTAGTGGATAAGTAATGGCCTATTATGGTATAATGGTCTTCACTAAGACTTGCATGTCAAAGTGAAACTCAAGAATGGTAGGACAAAGGTCAAGATATAACTCCTTAGAGACTAGCTTGTCAATAAGATGCTCTTAAAAAATAGACATGGGGATAAAAGGTGATTTATCACAGGTTGACTTATCACAAATGATTGGTTTAACAAAAAAAAATTTGATTAGATGAATGATTTGGCCTTGGTTTATGATTGGTTTTAATGTAATAGTCTTGAACATAGCTTGGTCCTCAATTAATTAGATTGATTGAGGTATTGATTAGACTAGTTAGGGTTTTAGTTAAATGATTGGTTAGGGTTGCGATTGGATTAGATGAATAGCTAGCTGAGATTGTGATTAGATTGGATGAGGTTTGGATTGGATAATGATAGGGAATTGTGGAGATTAATTACTCACACAAGCCAAAGGATGAAGCCCTCAAATATTATGGATAAAACATTATGAAGCTTGGTTGTTATCATAAGCCACATGACAAGGTCTTAGAATGGTAATGGTATTGCTTGGATATTGTGGAGCTTGGTAGCTCATTTAATCTAAAGGAGGGTTAGGGGTAGATGAGGGTCAGAGAATGAAAGGGTGTCATTGAGGGTGATTTCTCACCCAAGCCAAAGCATCCAAGTCTTCCTCAGAAACCATAGCATCCCAATAAAAGTATCGAGTTACGTCATAAGATGGTTCTTGACTGTGTTCCATGTATTGACTCTTGTAAGGAGGGTATAGATCTATCTCCCAAACAACATTATCATTGTAGAGGTCTATACCCAATTCTATCTCACTAACCATATCATCCTAGTTGAGGTCTTGACTTTGGTATTTAATTTAATTAATCAAATAGGTCTTGAATAAATCCATAAAAATTAAAGTAATTTTATGCATCCATTTTTTCATAATTTGGATTGTACGTGACTCTACCATAAGTTTAGCTAGACAATCTGCATCAACGAAGAAAGATCTGAAAACAAAAAAATTTAGAGTTTTGTAAACTCTTAAAAAACTATGTCCAAAGGACAAATGGTTCAAACTTGGTATAACTTGGTTAAAAGGATGGAGTTGTATCTCCAAAAAATGATTTGATCATGGAGTTGTATCTCTAAAATGGTTTGTGCTAAGACTTGGAAAAAATATGCTAATGTCAAATATCATACATATAAAAGGTCAAACATATAAATAAAATCGATATGTCAAAGTCTAGGCCAAAGTGCTCCAAACAAGGTCTAAACTAGGAAAAGGAAAATTTGAGTTGCTAAGGCTTTCATCAAAATGTGAATTCAAAAGCTAGGCTCAAACAAACATGATTTGCTAAGACTTTTGGATAAATGTGTTGGGGATATGAAACACCGAAAGCACACAATTGATTACCAAATACAAGCAACTTAATATGCAGAAATAACTGGAATCAACAAGTAACTAGAATCCAGAAATAACACAAGATATGAGAGACAATACACAACTTGTATTAATACTCATACAGAAAAGAATACAATAAAGAAGATGCCACTTCTTCTCCACCACCTCTTCAGAGGCTTCCCACACCTCAAGTGAATAGTAATTCTCTCCTCAAAGCTCTCTCTCTTAGGTCCCAACACCCAACTCAAACACTGAGTTGGTGTTCACCTTATACCTGTGCTCCATGCACACCACAAGTGCTCCACACACTCTACAAGTACTCAAACGTACTTCAAGTAGATCTCTCGTGAACCTGCAACAACCTGCACCTCAATAGACCTTACTTATGGAAGGATCTTCCTTGCCTTCCTCTATGCTCTGAGTACACACCTGTACTCCAAGTAGATCTCTCCTGATACTGCTCCCTATTGTGTTGTTGTCTTATCTAATCTTCCACCTGTAAATCAAGCTGGTTCTGCACACCTGTGAACCTTGACCTTGCACACACACACACACCTGCATATCAATGATCTTACTTACCATGTATATCTCTTATAGAAGCCATGCTCACCTGATGACCAAGATCATACACTCCTAAAGAACCCTACTGATTCTCCAATCCAGCACCCACCTTGGTACTGTGGCACTAGGAGGAACACACCATTGCTCTACCTCACACATAAAAGGAGATTATAATAATGCTCTCTTACTCTCTAGCACAAGTTTACAATACAACCATGATTCTATTATATATATCTCATCTAAACAATAATTAGACACCTAATACAATAATTAGATCCGCAGCTCTCAGTCTATAATTAGCACTCATCATGCAAACACTTGGTTCATCAACTAACTGCCCATAATATACTCACAGTCGAACCACAAAGGTGATCGACGTCAGTCCCTGTCTACCTAGGGGTTGCCGATGCTAGTCGATCTCTGACCAACGTCGGTTGCTCTCCTGCCTTATCCTACAGACATCTGTTGGCCTGACTAATGCTGGTGTTTGTGACACTTCAGCAACTCCTCCAATGGCCTTCTCCATGTCTGCATCAATGAAGCTTTTAGCTCCACAACCTAACAATCTCCCACTTGGAGATAAACAACTACACTATACCTGTACCTGTACCCCATCTAATCTGCTTCTTGGTTTGTATCCCTCTTCAAGCACAATCCTGAAGACAACCCACCACACAACCTATGGTGTACCTCCTGTCATCCGAGTACCCTGCCACATCTGAATCTACAATCCCATGTAGTGAAGTCCTAACCCTAAATAGCATGAATCCCTATTGCTGGTCTCTCTCAAATACCTTAGAACTCACTTCTCTGAATTGGCTCCTAACTCTCTGACAGCTCCCACTGCTTGGGAAAACTCAAGTCTATACTAGACCTCATGTGATTTCAGACACTAAATTGTCCAGCCCTTGGTGTGCTCCAATTCTGGATCTTACGTCTCACCAACACTTGATTCACATCATCTTCCACTAGAAACAAAATCACCCTGTGATATCCCATGTCTCCCATGCCGTAGAATTTTGCTGCTCCAAATTCTTCATAGCAAACCACTAAACTAATCTTACCCTTAGCTCAATAAAACCCTATATGTACACCCCTACTAGCTAGCATACTATCCACATACAGCAACAAAATGACGTTGTAATCATCATCCCCCTGGTAAGTCAAACCATAGTATTTACCCTGACATTGACTAAAGTCATGCTTTGTCCTCCACCTGTCAAAACCTGTACCACTGTCCTGCAGCTACCCAAGACCATATGCCTGGCCTTCCATCTCATGTGTCTATTCTCTCTATTCTTCAACTAAGGAATCCATTCATTTTGTAGTGCTAACATACTGGCTGGTAACCCTACCAAATCTCCTATCTGGTTCTGCAATCTCTCCATGCCACGGTCCCACTGTTTCCTGGATCCTTCTTGCTCTGCAGTCAGCAACTAGTATAAAGAAGAGGAACAATGAATTTGAGGCTTACTTATGTCTTCAGTCCTCCATATGGGTGTTTGAGACTCCTTGACAGCTTGCTGTCCACCCAAAATCTGTTACAGTGACCGACGTCGGCCACCACACAGTCTGCATCCAACTAACATCAGTTCCTGCGCCTGTCCTGACTACCAACCTACCGACGTCGATGTCCTCTGATGTCGATGTCAGTCATCATGATCGACATCAGTCTTACATACTATTGATGTTGGTTTTCTTGCCGACGCTGATACCTGTGTTTCCTGTGAGTGATGACTTTTTACCCATGAGCTCCTTTGAATCAAACCCAATGTCCAAACTGGCCTGCTCAGAAGTATCCAGCCCCATCCACTGGTCTCTGTCTACCATCTCCTCCAAGAACACTAAGGCTTTCCAGTTCTTAAGCTTGTCAAATATATCTATCTTCCACTTAAGAACATGCATCTCCTTCCTACTCATGTGACCAAGCCTACGAAGCCACGTCTCTGAAATAAAAGAAGAATTAGTAATATAAACAAGTAGATAAAGAGTACCTATTTTCTTACCACCAGCTAATTCAAGTGCATCTACTATGAGAATTCTCATACATCTCCCATCACCCAACTCTTCTGAAGAAATTAGCCATATCTCCAAACCTGGGACCTACATGACCTCCTTTAACACCCATGTGTTGGCAGCCTGCAATTTCAGCTTCACTTCCCCTTTGCCAATTCTTTGGCAAGGTTCACCAGCTCCTCTCCCTAGAGCTACATGGAAAGAGGCAACCGAATCTGTTATCCAAGATTCAACTTTATCCAAGAAACCTCCTAGAGCATCCTGTGCCACATCCCCTGCACCATCTACTTCTTTAGTTCCTTCTTGTTGATCTTCCACAAACCAACAATGTTCTTTTACCTACTCTTTCTTTCCATTAGACCATAAGTGACCATCTGTGCTTTTCAACTCCTCCATTCTTAGCTTACTTTGATCTGCCATTGCTCTACTCCCACTCAATCAGAAACCCATGAGAGTGACCTATAACCAAACACAAAACCACTTCCTGCAACCTTAGCTCTGATACCACGTGTTGGGGATATGAAACACTGGAAGCACACAATTGATTACCAAATATAAGCAACTTAATATGCGGAAATAACCAAAATCAACAAGTAACTAGAATCTAGAAATAACACAAGATATGAGAGACAATACACAACTTGTATTAATACTCATACAGAAAAGAATACAATAAAGAAGATGCCACTTCTTCTCCACCTCCTCTTCAGAGGCTTCCCACACCTCAAGTGAAGAGTAATTCTCTCCTCAAAGCTCTCTCTCTTAGGTCCCAACACCCAACTCAAACACTGAGTTGGTGTTCACCTTATACCTGTGCTCCATGCACACCACAAGTGCTCCACGCACTCTACAAGTACTCAAACGTACTTCAAGTAGATCTCCCATGAACCTGCAACAACCTGCACCTCAATAGACCTTACTTATGGAAGGATCTTCCTTGCCTTCCTCTATGCTCTGAGTACACACCTGTACTCCAAGTAGATCTCTCCTGATACTGCTCCCTGTTGTGTTGTTGTCTTATCTAATCTTCCACCTGTAAATCAAGCTGGTTCTGCACACCTGTGAACCTTGACCTTACACACACACACACCTGCATATCAATGATCTTACTTACCATGTAGATCTCCTATAGAAGCCATGCTCACCTGATGACCAAGATCATACACTCTTAAAGAACCCTACTGATTCTCCAATCCATCACCCACCTTGGTATTGTGGCACTAGGAGGAACACACCATTGCTCTACCTCACACATAGAAGGAGCTTATAATAATGCTCTCTTACTCTCTAGCACAAGTTTACAATACAACCATGAGTCTATTATATAGATCTCATCCAAACAATAATTAGACACCTAATACAAAAATTAGATCCGCAGCTCTTAGTCTATAATTAGCACTCATCATGCAAACACTTGGTTCATCAACTAACTGCCCGTAATATACTCACAGTCGAACCACATAGGTAACCGACGTCGGTCCCTATTTATCTGGGGGTCGTCGATGCCAGCCGATCTCTGACCAATGTTGGTTGCTCTCCTACCTTATCCTACTGACGTTGGTTGGCCTGACTGATGCTGGTGTCTATGACACTTTAGCAACTCCTCCAATGGCCTTCTCCATGTCTGCATCAGTGAAGCTTTTAGCTCCACAACCTAACAAAATGACATCAAAATCTAGATTTTGAAACAAAGGCTAATGTGATTTGATTTAATCTAACAAGTTTGGAATAACTTTGACATAGACTCGACACATGGAATCAAACTTAAACATGATCAATTGGTATAAGACATAAGGCAAAAGGCACCTAGAGAAAAGACTATGTTTTCCCAAATAAAGGTACAAACAATGATGAGGATAAGTTGAATGAATAAATAGGTGATAGTTTTCAAATTTAGACAATCAACTAATCTAAGTTACATGACCCAAAAGAGAAAGATTTATGTATCAGCCCCTATGAAGTGAGGCTTAAACATAAATCAATCAATGTTTGAATTCAAACTTGGAAAAGTTAATTGAAAACTTAAGGGTTGAAAACTATTATTGGAGTAAACAAGCTAGTAAGATTTTATAAAATGACGGTGCATGAACAAGGTCCAAATGGCATATGTGACATGGTTTGGTTAGTTTGAAATAATGGTTTTTGGCACAATGGTAAATAAGTTTTGAAACAAAATGAGTAGCGTAACAGCGTAAGCATGCTCTAATCATGTGATCAATTTTTTATTTCAAAGACTTCAAAGCACAAATTTGATAATGATTTGGGTAGCATAACATTGCTCGTATTAGTCAATTGACACACACACAAACAAGGTTAGAAAAAAATTTAAGGCATAAGTGTGGTGTAAAATGGCCAACATAACATCTCTTTAGATAAAAGAGTGATGTATAAATAAATTGGTTTGGATGTGGATATAAACAAACTCATTAATTTTAGTCTAAAAATACCAAACAAGAAAAAGATAAATGACCAAATGCAACTAAGCATAAAGTCATAAATCCTATCAAGGGTGTGGCAAAGTGGGGTTGACTAAAACTAATTGGTTTTTGATCATTCTAGATAGATCCCATGTCTATTTACTTTTACGTCAACAAACAAGAGAACTAGCACATCATTTGGGTCTACACAATATGTCTTGTTGTAAAAAGATCTTGCCATTTTTACAACCACCACATCCATCTCTTGCTCAGTGTATGTTGGTGTATTCCTTATTTCCTATGGATTTTGGCTACATAGTTGCATATTGCTTGATTAGGGGTTATAGAGTCATGTTGGTTATTTAGAAAGTTTAATACCACATTCATTGGAATGGGTTACATCTTTCCTCCTATAACCTACATATGTTTTTGTTCCCTTTCATATTCTAATGCAATATTGTGTGGATCATTTGTGTCTCATTATTCTTATTCATTTCTTGCGGTTGCATGTATGTGTGTGCTTAGTATTGTCTTGTACAATACGCATTACACATAGCATATTAAATTAGTGCATTCACTTGGATCAATATTCTTAGTGCTCATTTTGATATGGTCTCAGAGCCTATCTAGATCTGAGGATTGTCAGGTTTGTTTACAAGTTTTGATTTTAAATCTTGGGTTTATTTAATTTTAGCGTAGATTTCTCCATTTTAATATTTGCATTCTAATGCATTAATTATATAAGGATATTTATTTTAGATTTGAATTTTTTGAATTCATTATTTATTTATGTTATTGAGATATTAAAGCTTCTAATATGCAAGCATTTTGAGCTTGGCATCACATTTTATGAACATTCTAATATGGGGATATGCTTATTTCACATCCAAGATCATGCTTGGATTCATTTGGTGTCTTGATTAGAATTTCTTATCTAAGAAAAGGCATTGGAATTCTTTGTTTGATTCCATTTCTATTTTCAGATCTTGTGCTACATCATAGCCTTCTAAAAATTTGATTGAAGCGCTGAAGGAGAAGGCCTAATTGAATAAAGTCATATCATAGCATTGAATATATATATTAAGGAGATATAGTGCGTTGGAATCCTTCCAACCTCTAAGCATTTGAACCTTGGCATCATTTATATTTTTGATTTACTTGGTGGCTTCCACCTCATTTGACTGGTGTCCCCTTTGGTTGAGTTTTTTTTTATCAAAAACCTATAATTTTTTTCCTCTCTATCAGATCTGATCTGAGCTAGGTGGGCATTGGAATAAAAACACATCTTGGCGTTACAGCAAAACAACATGGCATTATAGGGAAGAGGTGTTGAGATTTCTTATTTTTGGTGTTTCTCTATCTTTCTAGATATGCTATGTTGGATCATTTTCTATTTCATTATAAGGGTAAGAGAGGCATCTAAAGGTGGCATTTTTGCTGCAAACAAGATCTGCACTTTTGACTATTATGCCATTTTTCCTTTTTGTCTTATGTGTTGGAAAAAATCTTTTTTTACACTACACTTTTGATATAATTTTTGTTGTATCATTGAGGTATTTGAGTGAATTGGTATATGTGAATTCTCTTTCCAGTAACTAAGGAAGGCATTAGAACATTTAATATCAGTTGGTGCTTGGTTTTTTGCTAAAGTGCTTTGGAAACTACAATTGAGTGGTCTTTAACACCTTCCTTATCTTCATTGAGCCTCAAAGAATACTTTTACCCAGCATTGAGTTCCTTATATTCACCCTTATTATTCAAAACAAGTGTAATCCATCATTTATCTACTAAAAAAAATAGCCTGCTAATTTCTTCTTTTTTGTAAAAGCCATATTTTTTACTTAAAGAAGAAGCCACACTTACTTTCACACATACCGAGGCAATTAGGTAAACTCTTTTTCACTTTCATTGAATTTTTCAATTCTATGGTGAAATTTTGGTTACCAATAGTGGTTTTAAGGCACCTTTAATCTCACCCAAGGGTAATTTTTTAATCATTTAGTGCATTTTTTATTAAAAATGGGCTAATGATAGGAAGTTGTTTCATTAATATCTTGTAAAAGATAGCTCGAATTTGAGTATTTTATTTTTTTAAAGTATGTATTTTTTAATTTACCATGTGTTTATCCTATTTATATTGTAAAATAAATTAAATTATAAAGTGCCAAAATTTGGGGGGGTACCTGATGTAGTTTTAATGGGGTTGCACTGTGGTTGTGATTCTGTTTTGCAATTATCTTTTTTTATGCACATTTGATTTCTTCATCAACAAAAATAAACACATCAGATTTTAATTTTTCAATGTATTTTATCTTTGTTAATTCACTCACACCTTTTAACTAATAGGAATGGAAAAGTAAGATTACAATGGTTCTTAGAAGTAAAATATTGTTTTGCATAACTATGGGGGTAAAACTTGAGCCAACAGATGAAGAAGATAAGATAAAATGGTTTAATAAATATTTTTAAGATTTTGTTTTATTATATCTTTCATTATCATTGAATCTCTTATTTCACATAGATTCAGCCAAATCTCCTGAAAAAGCATGAGACATCCTAGAAGAATTGTTTAGAAAATTGACACTGTGAGGGGTCATGAGATTGCGATTGAGATATTTAGTTTGAGTCCTATAAAATTTTATATACTATAAAAATTATTTAACAAGATTAATTCACTTATATTGTAGTTAATAGACTATGGAACTGAGAATAAAGATGAGTAGTTAGTTCTTTTTGTACTTACAAAACTAGGACCTGATTACTCTATATTTGTCTCGACCTTTTATGCGACTAATAAAGCCATGGGATATAACTAATCAATGCCATCCTTAGATGAATTTATTATATATTTAACTAAATAAAATACTAAATTAATTTATATGGGAACCCTCAAGTACTAGGAATGGGAAATAGAAAGCCTCTAGCAACAAGTATAAGAAATAGAAGAGTAAGGATCTTGAGAAGAAGAAAGAACATAAAACCATTACAAAAACTAGGACCGAAACCTCATCCTCTAAAGGTAAACCTAATAGATAAAAGGTTAAGTTCTCTTATTTCAAGAAGAATGGTAATGATGAGCATAAGCATATAAAAAAATTGATTGACCACCTTACACATCTCCTAAAGAAAAATAATATAAGGGTCTCTGAGTCTAACAAACAATCATCATCAACCAAAGAATATTCTAAGGCAAAGGAAAAATGGAAGGATAAACCTAAGGTAAAGTTTTATTTAAAATGTCTTCCACATCTACTTCATCATGGGTTATCAATTCTGGTGCTTCACACTATATGGGTTTGTCAGAGGTTGAGTTTCTTGACTTAGAGCCCTATAGCATGTCCTCCATCACTTTTGGTGATGACACTCCAACAGAGGTTTTAAGAAGAGGGAATGTTGAATTTAAAGGTAGAACATTCAAAAATGTTATAAGTGTATCTTCACTATTAATTAATTTTCTTTAAGTCTATCATATTACTCACATAGGGTAGGGCATGAGAGTCGAATTCACACCAGATCCAATTGAGATTAGAGAGCTAAATAATGACTCTATAGTTACATTAGGGAGGGATAATCACCATTATATTCTATACAACTTCTCCTATTTTGTTTTATATGTTCCTCCTACTACATTGCTTACCCATTTAGATGGAGCTAGCAAACTATGGCATGAGCAGTTCAGTCACCTTAACCACCACAATCTTGAGAAGCTAAGTCAGTAGGATATGGTTATAGGCTTTCATAGAGTTAAATTCTCTAAGGTATTATGTGAGGGCTGTGTCCTTGTAAAACATCTTGAAGATAAATTTGATAAAGACAAAGCTAGGAGAGCTTCAGTACCTCTTGAGTTGATTCATAGTGATGTCATGGGGTAATTTTCCCATCCTTTTTTACTAAGTCTAGATATGTCCTCACCTTCATTGATGACTTTTCCAGATACACATGGGTCTACTTTCTTAGACAAAATTTAGAATTTTTTAATAATTTTTAAGACTTCAAAGCTTTATTTTAGAAGAAATATAGAAAGTGCATCAAAATTCTTTGAATAAATAATGGGGGGAGTACGTCAACCATAGATTTGAGAAGTTTTATACCACTAAGGGGATTGATCTTTAATGGACATTTCTATACAATCCTCAACATAATGGTGAAATATAATGCAATAATTGATCCTTGAAGGATATGGCCAATTGTATGATTCACTCTAAATCATTTGCTCCATAGTTATGGGTAAAAGCCATTAATTGTGCATGTTACATTCAAAATTGAGTTCCTCACAAAGCTTTAAAGGGCATCACTCTTTATTAATCTTGGAATAATAGAAAACTAGAGGTGCAACATTTCAAGATCTTTAAATCACTATCAATGGCACACAATCCCAAGAAGAAATGCAAGGCCATGGAGGTTCAATCCAAACCTTGCATATTTGTGGGGTATTTAGATAGGTTAAAAGGTTATAGACTTATCTACCCTATGAATCATCAATTATTCATTGAGACCAGTGTTAGGTTTCAATAGAGTCCCTTCAAATCTTTACTTGACACTTACACTTCTACATCAGTTTCACTTAGTTTGGATGAGTAGTTCGAGGACTCAAATCATTCACAGTAGTTTCTTGAGGTAGATGCCACTTTTTTTATTATAATTTTGATAGTGGTCAAAGTGATGGGTAGTCATCCTCATCCACTTCTAGACATGCAATGGAGGATGAGGATTCAACACTTAACTCACCCATTTCAAGTCTACTTTGGGATTAACAAACACTTGAGAGTACAACCACTTATGTAGGGGATCTAGATTATCACAGACATACTTGAGCAAACTTTGAAGGTAGACCACATGCCTTTTTTTCTTTCACATCAGATCTATAGACTTTTAGAGAGGTTTTAGGCATACCTGAGTGGGATAGAGCCATGGATGAGGAATGTGATTCTTTTATTATCAAGCACTCTTAGCATTTGACTTATCTTCCTAAGGGAAGAAAGATGGTTCAATGTCATTGGATATATCAGACAAAGTATGATGTAGATGGGTATGTTAAAAAGTACATAGATATATTGATATCCAAAGGATTTTCATATATAGATGACATCAACTACTTAGAGACCTTTGAACCCATGGCCAAGATGACTTTGATTAGACTCACACTTGTTATAGCTATAGCACATGGATATAGTATACATCAAATGGATGTGAAGAGTGTGTTTTTTATGGAGACCTTGAGGAGAAGATCTACATGGATCAGCCACTTGGTTTTATTCAAGATTCTTCTTTAGTGTGCAAACTTAGGAAATCCATTTATGGCCTCAAATAGGCCCCTTGAGCTTGGTATGCCAAAATGGATTCCTTCCTTTTTAGTTTAGGTTTCACTAAATGCCACTCAAATTCCAATGTGTACTTATTATGGTAGGATGATTCATTATTGATACTAGTTTTATATGTTGATGACCTTTTGATCACAGGGATTTCTTCTTTGACTATCTCACTAGTGAAGAAGACTCTTCAAGATAGATTCACCATGACTAAATTGGGCTTACTGCACTACTTCTTTAGCATTGAGATCACTCAGACAAATTTAAGGATTTCACTTTCATAGCCTAAATACTCTCTTGATATTTTGGCATAGTTTTATATGATTGACTGTAAGCCATCTCTGGCTCTATTCCTATCTGGATTTAATCTTGAGGTAGATTATTCCACTGCATTGGTTGATGTTACCTTGTATTGACAACTTATTGGTAGTCTTATTTATTTGACTCACACCAAACTAGACATCTCTTATGTTGTTGGAATTATTTTGAGATTCATGTAGGAACTCCTTGAGCTACACTATAAAGTATCTAAAAGGATATTTCACTACATTCAGAGGTATGGGATACACTACAGGGTTGGTACATATTTTGACTTGGTTGATTACACAGACTCAGATTGGGTTAGTGATACTAAGAGTCATAAGTCCACTTCAAGTTAAAATTTCTCATTGGGTTTTGGCCCCATAAGTTGGTCAAAAATGAAGAAAAATTTTATTCATCTATCTTCTACAGAGGCAAGGGAGTTATTAATGTAACTACTGATGTTGTTTGGCTTTAGAGGATTATTTTTGAGCTTGGTATTTATATAGCCTAAATTCATATATTATGACAACCAAAGCACCATTTGGATTTGCAAGAATCTAGTCCATCATCAGAGGACCAAACACATTGTGATTCACATGCACTTCATTTAGGAGTTGATTCATGAGCAGGTCATTGACTTAGTATTTTATTAGTCTTCAAATGAGGTTGTTGATATCTTCACCAAACCTTTTATTGAGATTAATTTTATTCATCTACAAGCTCTTCTTAGGGTAAGATACACTTTATTATCTTCATCATCTTTAGGGCACCTTCTATCCTCTTCTCTTTTTCTTTTTCTCTCTTTCAGAGATGAGTTTTTCCCACTAAGTTTTCTCTTTTTCTCTACTTTATGAGAGATTTCATTGTACATAGGTACCTCATCAGGCCTTATTACTGGGACCCTTTTTTTTACATTTTGTGTGTCATCGCCTACCTAAGATATGCTTATGGGGGTGTTGGTGTATGCCTATTTTCTTATAGGTTTTGGCTACATCGTTGCATATTGCTTGCTTAGGGGCTTTAGAGTCATGTTGGTTATTTGGATTTTGATACCACATTCACTAGAATGGGTTATATATTTCCTCCTATAACCTATATATGTTCTTATTCCATTTCATATTCTAATGCAATATTATGTGGATCATTCATGTCTCATTCCTCATGTTCATTTCTTATAGTTGTGTGTATGTGTGTGATCATTATTATCTTGTACAATATGTGTCTCAAATAGCATATTAAATCAATGAATTCACTTGGATCAGTATTTTTAGATCTCATTCCAATAGTGTAGTATGATTTTCAACATGCTCAAATCTCCCAGGATTAGACTCTACTAATGAATATGGTTTAAACTCTCAAACCATCATCCTGATGAAAAGATCCTAATTTATATACCCCCCATGGAGAGGGGTTGAAGATGATGCTGGGAAATGAAACCCTAGGTTAAATCTTCCCTAAAGAACTTGTGGGAGGTAATGAACTCCCCCTCACAAGCAAAGATGCATGAAATAAATGACATAATAGAAAAAAATATGGTCATCTCAAGATCACCTAATACTATTTCAAATTTTTGAGGAGGGATTTAAATGAGATTCATTTTATGCCTTGGACTAGGCTCAAAGTGAGATGAAATGGCACTTTTGATCCCAAAAGTTTCCTAAAGGGGATGGATGGGAGAGAACATACATGCACATCTTTTCTTTTCCAAAAAATAATCAAAAAGCAAGTTTGCAAATAATTGAAGTGAGGTTAATTTCATTGCACCAAATTGAAAGTGTTTTATTATATTCATTACTAGCCCCTTAGCTTATATGTTTAAATATAAATAATTGCAAACCACCCAAAAAGATGTTGGCTCTTTTTATCCCAAAAGTTCTCCGAAGGGGATGGATGGGAGAACATACACACAGAACTCTCTATTTACTCAAAAAAAATTAGAATAAACAACTTGAAAAAAAATATAGCACTAAATGAAATGTGTGGTGGAATTCTTTTAGCCCCTTAGAATTAAGTTGTGAACCTTGAAAGAAAAATCAAAACATTTAACACAAACATGCAAAATCTTATTTTTAAACTCAAATTAAAATGCCTAATTATTTTTAAAATATCCAAAAATAAGTTTGAAATAACTAATTAATATTTTTTTAGGTTTTTTCAAATGGGCCATGCAAGAAAAAGGTCAACACTTCATTTAACCTTGAAGCTTATTTATCAAATAAGACAAGCAAATTTGAAGAGTAAAATATATTGACCTAAAGGGAAAACCACAAAATATAAACATGTTAGGTTAGGAAAATATTAGAAAAAATCTCAATAAAAAACTCAGAAAATCTTAAAAAATAAAATAAACCTATGAAACATGCAAACAACAAGTTAGAAGGTTAAAACAAAGAAAACCGAACACATAAATATACATAAATTTGTCACTAAATTTTTTTAGTTTATTTATAGGTCCAAGGTGAACCTCTCTAAAAACATTAAAGTCAAAATAGTGATTAAAAAAAATTATTAGCCTTGTACTAGCCATTTTTATCAGAAAAATAGAAAATAAAAAATGACAGTGACTAAAAGAGTCATAAATTCTTAAATACATATAAGATTTTAATGAAATTTTGAGAAAATTAATATAAAATTAGTACGAACATATTATTAAAAAATCATAAAAAAATATCAAATAGACTTAAAAATAAGAGCTATTTTAAGATCCATTTTTGTTCAAAGATGTGGGGTGTGCAATCATGTCCCACTGGGCATGCCATTTATGATCTAGAATTTTAACTAAAAGGAGGATCTTAGATCAAGTTTTATTCCATAAAACTATGAAATCAACAAATTAACATACTAACATCTCCAATCCTAGATCATAGGGGGAGCTTAATGAACAAAAAATAATTGAAAACCCAACTAAAATACAAAGAACAACAATCTTTACCTTCCTTGAGAGATCCAAATTATTTCTTCATTTGGCTTGCTTGATTTATACATAATAAATATTTATCAATGACATATGGATAACATCATCTCCTCTATGCACCATTGTTGAATTCTTGGCTTGATTGATATGGCTTGGCTCAATTTCGACATTATAACATAAGACTTTTAGTTTCATGAATTTATTCCTATATTATAACTCTCGTTTGATTGAGCTTCTCAAATGAAGAGATATATGCTTGATTTTATAGGTTTTCAAATCTGATAGAATGGGTCAAATCTGATCATGATTGAGTTTATTAACTTTGGTTGAGTTTGGCATATTTCTAAAATGGTATTTTAGATATTTTTAAAAAGTGACAACTCACAAAGGTAAGGAGTGTATTCTATGATGTTCTAAGATGCTCTTAATTTTTTTTTAGTAATTGATTTAATTGATTTATTAGCTCATGGGTGAACTCAATTACAATTTGAAATTGATTTAACTTGCTAATTGATTTTGATTAGGATGTGCAAGTTAATTAATTATTTTTATGTATTTTGTCATTTATTTGATTTTAATTAATTTAATGTGTGTATGTACCCAAATTAATTGATTTATGGGTCAATTTTAATTAATTTCATGGTTATAAATTCAAATTTTTGGCTTATTGAAATTCTTGGGTTAGGTATTCAATGATTTTTAAAAAATGGTCTACATTTGGATACAAAGACATTGGTGGCCAAATTTACATGTCTAAACTTCTAGGGAGATAGAAAACCACATTTAAACCCTCCATTCTTTTTCTTTTCTAGGAGGATAATTACTATGGATTTCACCACCATGCACTAGTCCAAACTCTATGTTTTGATTGAGTCTAAAAATCAAGAGATCTATCATTTGACACCAAAGAATAATTCTTCATAAAGGGTTCCATAGAGTGAGGGTAGGTTAAGCTCCAAGATATAAAGTAGTTAGACAACATCTTATATGGACTTAAACCTCATTGTACCTTCATGTATATAGGAGACGAACCTAGAAGCCTTGTGTAAATCTATCATAAGATCCTTGAGACATAACATTCATTTCACTATTAGAGTTAGTATCAGCTCTTAAGTAGCTATTATTTACAAAAAGGGTTAAGAAGGTTTGATCAAGTTTGTAATGGGTCATTAGACTATAGCCTCACCTATGAATCAATTTGATGGTGTGAGTATTAGGTTACATGCCCTTAAGTTTACTAATCATAGTTTTGTGACTTGCTTGCTTGGGTGTGTGTTATGTTAGACTCATATTGTTTATGAGCTGAGTTAGATTTTACCTATACCTATACACACCTATTTAGGTCCTTACATATTTCGTCATCTTGTGTATTTTTACCTCACCATTTTGTCATCATCATCTTATACATACCATCTTATATATCCTTGCATTGTCTTGTCTCTCATCTTTTCTTCATCCCATCCTAGTCTAGTCATCCCCTTCATCATTGATCATATCCACGCATCATTGATCATTATCTCATCACTCGTATATCCTAATCATCATCTTATATATCCTTATCTTACCCTCTTTTACATAGCTTTATTCTTTTGTACATCCTTCTAATCACATCCTATCCTAGACCCATCCATCATTAGTTATACCCCCATTACCTACATATCCTAATCACACCTTGTTTCATCCTACACATCTTATCCTACGTCCATCATAAATCCATTTTATTGAGCTTGTCCTCATCACCCATCTAGTCCAATATCATCCTCATATTATCCTAGTTGGATCTTTAGGGTCTAAACTATCCCCACCTCATTTACATTACCCTTTATCATCGTCACCCCCCTCTCATCATTACCCCTTCATCACCTATCATTATACTTATTTTCCCTTATCCTAATCACTTTCATCAAATAAATCATATCCCATCTTATCTTGAGAAAAATAGGTTTAAGGTTATGATCTAGTCTTCTTATCCACATCATCCCATCATCATAATCCAATATCACTCATCTCATTGATCATATCTCTAGTCACTATTCTACTATCATCTTATCACTTTGTCAAATTTCAATCTAGTGAACCCATCATAAATTTAGTCTCTATCATCCTTGCCTACTCATAACTATCACCCATCATATCATCCTCTTGCTAGTTTGAATCTAGTCACCCATCAAATCCTAATATTTTTTCTATATTGACAACTAGACATTTATAATAGGTCATTAGAACCTATTGTGTTATTTGTCTATAATATGAAATTAGTCCAATATCATCCTAATCACATTTATTTCACCTCATCATCATCATCATCATCACCTATCATACTAGCTCAATCATTGGACCCACTTTGTTTAAGGAACCATAGTTAATGTTTAGCCTCCCTCCCATCATCCATCTCTTATTATCCATCCCCCATGGACTTAGACCCCACTTTCATAGACTAATACATATCTGGAAATAAGGATGAGATCCTTCTATGGCTTATTCTAATGGGTATCTAACTTCATTGAAGATATTGATCCCCTTCAAATCATTTCACCTCCCATCCAAGCCCCTTCATGTGAGTCCCATACCAATCCTCCACCCACTAGCCATAAATCATCCATTACCCATTCCCATACTAGTAAAGGGAATCCAATCTTGGCCACCTCAACTACTAGTAATCCATCCACCTACTCATGTTAATAACCATCTAATCAAAAGTCTAATGCTTCCACATCTAAATCAAAAATTGAATTATGTCATTATACTCCCCTTCTTATATCCTTGGAATCCCTTTTCAAATAAATAGTTACCACCAACATGATGCTCTATGCACCTATCCAAAATCTTGATTCTACTAAGCCTACACCCTCTTGGTATAAATCCAATCAAGATTATACATATCATTAAACATAGGGGCATACCATTAATTTATGTCATCCTTTCCAAGATCTCATCAACCATGGAGACATGATAATTAAAGATGAACTATATGAGTCTCCATACCTGGGTGCATAAAAAAGGAATGCCAAGATTCCATTCTTGATCAAGACCTTCCCCTTCCAAGCCAAGGTCAAGATCTTTAAAGATGAGTCTCTTCCCCATAATCCTAGTCCCTCCATATCTAATGACTCCTTCTATGGGCCTATCATCCATCCATAATCTCCCTCTCCACCATCACATCAAATACCCCTTATTGAGAGGTTAATTGTAGACAATAAATATTTTACTAGCAGCATTAGATCAGAGTCTACATCAAAGTCATCATCAAAAGTCTTATTAGGATCATATTAAATACTCGTATCCAAATCAAATTCCTCCTTAGAAACATCATCCCTAATTGATGTTTCAATAGATATTGATAATACTTATATTGTTAAGGATGCTTCTAATCCAAGTACCTTTAATCCATCACCAAGCATACCTTTGGATCCTAATTAGGATGATAAAATCATAAATAATTTATTTCAATCTTTTTTTTTAATATTGTCAATTTGAATATTCTCCTAATTTGGATGTGTGTCTCCCAACTAGTCATAGTGATCCTTTTATTGATATTGAGGAGATTCTATCCAATGTTGAAATTGGGTCTCCTATGAACCCCTATGAAGACTATGTTTCCTCATCACCAATCATTGACCTCATCACACCATCTCCACCACCTTCATCCATCATATATCCCTTTCTTCCCATCAATGATCATTTAACTACCTCCCTTCATAAGGATGAATAGGAACATACATCATTGGACCCTTCTTTGAACTATATAATGTGTGCTACAAATACAAAGTTCTAAGACCATACTCCAAAATTAAATCATAATAATCAAATCATATTTGATCCCATAAGTCAAGAAAAATCAAATCATCAGCCTAATCTAAAAAAAAATCCCCTAGTGAAGCCTAAAACCTAGCACTAGGGCACTATCAAAATCAAAAATTAGGCTCTAGGGGGAAGTCAATGTCAAATCCTAATCAAAATAATATTACAAACAATATCCAAATAGTTAATCATCCATCAAATAAACAAATCAAAGATTAACCATAAAGACAAAGCATCTTGGGGCTCTTACAGTCTTTTATCAACTAGCACCAATCAAATGAAGAATGTCCAAAATATCCAATGATGTATGTGACTACAAGTTGTCATCCTCCACCACCTATCACAACAGCCTATCATAATCCTATCATCCATTCAAGTCCCATACATCCCCATCAAGATCTAATCTACTCCATACCTCCCATCACCTTCTTAGCTAGCACTATTTCTTCTAACGGCAATGAAGACACCTGGTCTAGGTATCTAGAGAGGTCTCCATCAAGCATCAATGAAGGTCACATGGACCCTAATACATATATTATCATGATCAAAACATTATACATCCCCAAAATAGTTATTGGATAGAGATGACCACAATGCCTACATTCCTGCATCTCATCCCCATATCCAATAAATTGAGATGCCATCTAATTCAAAAAAGAGAGAAAAATTAAAGATTGAAATAAAAATCATTCATCCAATGGTGAAAAACCAATCTTCTGGCACCTTGGTCAAGTACCATTATGAAAACTAGTTTTCAATGTCATGGTAAAATAATCAATTATTCACATTATACCTCAATATTTGGGGGAAAATCCATCTATCCCTTGTCAATACATCCATACTTGTCTCATCCTTCATCAACTTTGTTTATATAACCCATCCATATCATCCTTATCCATCTTATCCCATAGTCCATTGTTTCTACCAATCACTTCCATCATATCACATTCCTTCCCATCTTGGCCTTTGTAAGGAATGGAAGGTGTCTTTAGAAATATTCTTGAACCATCTTGGCATATCCTTTAATGGACATTTAGGAAACTAACTACCTAGTTATTTCATGATGTGGTTATTGGCAATCCCTCATCCCTTTTCCCTTGGTCCTCATCCCCTTTTTTTCATCACTTACCCATTTTTCTATCATCCCATCCATCGTTCTCCTAGTTTATAGGCTTGGCATTCCCTTTGCTAGTAACCCCATATGTATAGAGTATATACATATTCCAAAAAATCCTTAAAAATTTTAAATATGTGAAAAACCGTAAAATCTAAAAAAACCAAAAATAGTCCATGGTATTTTGTCTTACGCCTTTTATCCCCTAGTCATATCCATCTATATGTCATTCATCTTTCACCACATTTGATATCTATCTCATGTATTCCCATCCATCATCCTTGGATATAACATTTAGTATTGAAATCCAATCCTAATAGTCACCCATCCCTTCATATCTTCAATCTCAACATTGGCCTAGCTATTATTGGCACACATAACCTTTTCAAAGAATTTAATCTAGCACCCATCATTTCCCTATAAATGCCTCTTCACACCTACCACCCATCACATTACCTTTTTGATAGTGTGGAAGGTATGTGATCCCATCACTATATTTATCAATGCCTCTTCATACCTATCAAGCATTCAATCACTATTTTGATAGTATGAAAGGTATTTGATCCCATTATCTCCTAGTCTCATTGCTAGATTATAATCTTGAAAATCCTTGTCTATTTGTAATCCTTGGTTATCACTTTTATAAATCACCTTCCTTGGCGACTTTTCAATTTGATTATAAGACCAAATTAGTATTTAAAGACCTTATCCTCACCCACATCCTTATCCAAGTCCTAATCCTCATCCATTGGATCATCTTATCCAATATCTAAGTTTATCCTTAGTCCATAAACCCCATCATGATCCTTCTAGTCCAATCCATCCTCTAATTACTCATCCCACCAATAGATAAGATATTATAACATTGCATGTAAATACTTGTGTGTTTCTTATCTATTGTTTGAATTGTTTGACTATCTTTTATCATGTATATATCTTGTTTGTCTTTTTTTTTTGTCTTTTTGTCTATGGGGCAATTAATCAGGATGTTATAAGGTCACCAAAAGTGCCCTCAAGGATGCAATGTTTATTATTTGCCTATGCATCTTGACACAATTCCCTCTTGGTCATACTTATATCATGGGGCATATTACCAACTGTTATATTTATCAAATTGATTATAATATGATGATACTTATGATAATTGTGATGGATTAATCACCTACATGTCATAATCTATCTAATAACCTAATCATCCTTATTCTCATCACTAATCCAATCTTTACAAGACATTTAACTAACATCCAATCATTAATTATCATCTCATCATCTGAGTCATATCCTATAATCACTAACATCATCCTCCAATCACTAATCCTCACCATCATCATTATCATCTCCTCTATCACTTATCATTTATCCTTGAGTCAGAACTACATTAGCCTGAGGTCTTTATAAACTATGTAGGTATTACTTGGCCACTTTTTAGTAACCAAAGATAGCTTAGCCACTATCTCCTTTATTAATCCCTTGCATGTGTCTTTTTAGGGTCATATTCACTATTAATCATATTATGGTTCATTAAGCTAATGCAAGACAACTCAATTTTTTTCCCTTAAATTTTGGTCACTCGATCATATTGATTCTTCTCTATCATCACCTACATTACATTGATCACTTTAGCCTTGAGCTACACACATCATCAATATTATCAAATCATAATCTTATCCTAGCCTATATATTTCCCTTATATACATCCTTTCTTTGGATACATCTAAATCTTGCAACCATTTAATCCTATCATCATCGTGTTACTTTGGATTCCCCTTTAGGATGTGTCAACAATCATGACAATATCATCTTTACTCCCTGTGCATGTGTCCTTACTAGGGAATCATCAATCTATAGCTCATTATTCAAGTCAAATTTTGCTTCATCATCTATCTCACATATAGCATCCCATCCCATTTTCTACTCATTGCATCCCTTAAGGGGGCATCATATCCCTTAACATCGTCTACTAACATTCATCCATGACATGGTTTTTCTTTGAAAGACCATTAATCCATCCACTTCACTCCACTCATAATACCATTTAAAAGAGGGTAAAATGTATGCATCTAAATTTGCTTGCCTACATTATTATCACTAATATTACTATTCGTAGACACTAATTCTATTCATACCATTTATTCTAACTTATCTTGCTAACTTATTACCCATTATTAATCATTTATCTAATATCCCCCTTCATTATTATTCATCTATTAACCATGTTATATCACACCTTATCATTAATTTATCCTAAATCTCCATTATCCTATCCTAATCCTATCTTACCTATTATTTGGGAATACTAAATTCCTAATGACTTACCTACTAGCCTATGCCTAGGCTCTCCTACACCCCTAGTCCCTAATTAATCACCTAATCCCTATCTAATCCATCTTTAAAGCCTAATTAATCCCTAAGAGGATTCTAGAATACTCTTTATTATAACCCCTCCTCTCTATAAACCTATAAATATAGAGGTTTTGAAAGAATTTTAAACTCCTTGGATAATCCTCAACTCTTGATCTCCTTTATCCAAGTTTTAATCTCCACCATATATATTTCCCTACTCTTTCTATTTAAACAAATCCTCTCCTCCATATAAGGTAAATGAGCAACTATTCAACTTATCCAGGCCAATTTAGTCATTGAATCCTTCTTCAAACATCCTTATCATGCCATCATAATGTCATAAACCTGAGTCAAGGTATATCAATCCAATCTTAATCTCTTTTTATTTTACATTCTATTTTATCATAGTGTAGAACACTTAGCTTTAGGATTATAATGTTGTTTTGAATTGGTTTTATTCATCCATTGCATTTGGTCTTAATGGTTATATCACTTTAACTAGGTAGTTGGTTATTTAATTTGATTAAATTGCATGATTTAATCTATAAAGCTCAAAAATCATCTACACTTAGTTTTAGAGTTTTATGATAGTCTAATGTTCTAATTTGGGGTCCCTTACACCATCATATCAGATAATCAATTAGCCTTGAGAAGTGAAAATTTTAGTAAGTGGGCTCTTAGAGATGGTATATACCTGATTTATTCATCTAATTACTATCCACAAGGTAATGGAATTATAGAGTCCACCAACAAGAATCTAATTAGGATCATAAGAAGAACAATGGAGGACAATGAAATAGAGCTTCATATCAAGCTAAATATTATGATCATAATAATTTAAACAATAGAGAGGAGGTTATAACAAGTGTTAATTTCATAAAACAAATTAAATCAACACACTAACATGCTAACATCTCTAATCCTAGATCTTAGGGGGAGCATAGTGAACCAACTGCATATGAAAGCATGACTAAAATGCAAAGAATGATAAAATCCCTTACCTTCCTTGAGATTTCTAAGTGATTTATTCATGTCTTGCTTAGTTTATGTTCAAAGAGTCTCTAGAAATCTCCTTCTCTCCTTATAACCATGGTTGGCTTATAGATTATCCTTGCTTGATGGCTTGTATTATGATTTTGGCATTATAACATTATTAATTTCAATCTTTCTATAAAACTTGAATTATAAATTTATTGTATCCAAGCTCTCTAAATGAAGAGGTAACTACTTGTATTTATAGGCTTAGGAATTAACACTAACCCAAGGTGAGTTAAGGTGTAGTTTAAACATGGAATGGGTTTAAACTGAATAGAAGTGAGTTAATTAACCCTAAAAGAGTTAAAAGGTGTCAAAAACTCATGATTTTCAATGAATAGGCATATGTGAGATATTTTCAAAATATTGACAACTCACAAAAGGTAATCATGGAAACCTAGGATATTCTTGATTTTTAAATTTCCTTTTTTTAGAATTTCATTAATTACACATAGATAATTTAACTAGGTATTTAGTTTGGTTTGGCATTTTAATTGATTCTGATTAAGATTTTTGCATATCTAAGATTTGATTTTATGTGTGCACTTACCTCGTTTAATAGGTATATAAGCTAAATTACATGTTATGATGTCATAGGATGATTAGAGATGAATCTATGTGAGGTTTTTATTGATTACAATAGGATACCCCAATTAGGAATGTCTCAACATGATTATGAGCTTTGACAAATGATGCATAAGAAAATTTGGGATGTTTAGTAATTTTAGGCTTAATTTGTAAAGGTTGGTAAGAATCGATCTAAAGTCTACTATTAAACCATTGGTGACCAATTTTAGGTGTCTATAGTTTACCCCTATTTAAGGAGTTACAATTTATAAACAAAGTAATGTCTTCTCAAATAATGAAAAATTTCTTTATGCTTATGACTTCAATAATAATGGATGAAGTGTAAGGTCCCCCTCGAGGTAGTGGTTGGAAAAGAGGTTGAAAATTGCTCACTTAAAAGGAGGAAATGTTTGCACCAAATAGATTAAATGGCATGGAAGGGATTGATTTTCCCATAGGCAATTATAATTAATGGTAATGGAGCTGCCCTAATTAGGGCAGATAAATAAGATGATTTATCCACAAGTAGTTATAATCATCGACATAGGTGGGATAAAAAAGGTAATGATTTTACCAAAGGTGGTTATAATAATAGAAAAAGTCTTAAGGTAACAAGAGATTGATTTTCCCAAAGATAGTTATAATCAGTAAAAGGGAAAAAAATGATTTATCCAAAGGTGTTTAAAATCATTGGTAGGATAAAAACATGGCCCAGTTAGGTAGATGAAGATAATGGTTTTCCCAAAGGTAGTTATTATCATTATCATAAGGAAAATGTGCCCCAATTGGGTAGAAGAAAGAGAATGATGTGCCTAATGGTAGTTATAATAATCAACCCTCAAATTGGTGTAAATGCAATGATTTTCCAAATGTATTTATAATCATTAGAAATGTAGGTGGGATGGTACACAATGATTTTCCTAGAGGTGGTTATAATCATTGGTATCTTGATAGTGGAAAACATGGTGTGAAAGATGATGACAAATTGATATTGAGAATTTAGATGAATTAGGCAACCTTTGAGTAGGGAGATGCTCATCTGAAATAGTAAGGGAGAAAATTATTTCATTATTTAATTATTCTATGTAGATATGATTTGGATTGGATCAATAATGTTACTGGTGACAAGGAGATATATTATTGTTGCATCGATGTGTATTTTTTAGAGATAATTTTTGTTATAGCACATGATAGTAGGCATAATGATAGAAAACCATAATGAATTGGATAAAATATACATAAGGATTGACACATGATCCAATAATCAAGTGAAAATAATACACCAATGATAAAAACCATGATGATATTATTGGCATATGAATATGGATAGATTCAAGAATAATTCACAAGGAATCACCCAATGAATGCACATAGACTAAATCAAGGGACAAAAAGAAAGAAAACAAATAGGAAAACAAATAAACAAATAAAAAACCAAGAAAAAAAACAAAAAGAAACAATCAATAATGGTTAATCACAAAGCTAGTATAAACAACATGACACAAACAAGATAACAAACATTACACTTAGAAAATAGGAAACAACTTAACAAAAAAAAATGATGGGGGAATAGAAGAAAAAGAAGGGGGTGGTTGAGCTATCTCTAGATTAACTAGGCAAGTAGATGCTACCTACATAGTTCCATGGATGTACTATCCAACAAAAAATTCAGGCCAAATGTAGTTCTTATAGGAAATATGATAGAAGAAAATGATGAGAATAAAAATATGATGGATGTTATAGAAGAATATAGGAATGGGCTCATAAAATGGTGAGATCATGGGATAAGAGGCCAAAAAAGATGGGTAAACTAAATGACAAGTGGTTTCTTGTGACTTAGTGAGGGTTCCCATAATTCTTAAGGCAAATGAGTGGTCAACAGGTATTGTTTTGGAATTTCTAAAATAGTTTTACAAATGTTTTTAGAACTTTTCATGTATCTCAACTTGATGGATAATGATGAGACATTAAATAGTCTAAGATCTCAAAATGGCAAGAGCATTCAAACTTAAAATTCTTACAAAATGGTGAGAGCATTCAAACTTAAAATTTACTCATAAAATGGTGAGAGTGTGGAAAAGGATTGAATGAGATAACCTCAACATGAATGAACACTACCTACATATTCTAAGGATGGGACTTCAAGTCACTATAGTTCCATCTTACAATAGAGGAATTTGACTACTGTAGAGGCACAGTTGGAAAATGGCATAATATGACATAGGAATGGCAAGGTGGTACTTCAAGGAATTATAAATAAGTGTTGCCCCTAGTTTTCCCATATGAAGTTATAAATAGGAAATGACATAATTTAATGATACTAATTTTCCCATAGGTAGTTATAACTAGTAGCAAAATGGTGAGACACTAATTTTCCCAAAGGTGGTTATAATCACGCACACTTGGTATAGAACAAAATAAGAAATGAAGGATGTAACTACCAAATATTTGTTATACTACTCCAAAATACAACCTTTTTCTTGAATAATTGAAACAAATATTGAAACTTAATATGAATCTTTGTGTTGAAAGCTATCGTAGAACCAATGAAATGGAACCAAGGTCAAACAGGCTAGGTAGAGAGGGTGAAAATAACTCAATTGATAAAAAAGGTATGGTATAATAGAATGGTGGAATGGTAAAGTGATAAAATGGTAGAATGGTATGGTATAAATAAGAATATTAATACTATGGTACAACTAAAATGGTCCTCATAGACAATACACTAGGTCTCTCAATCAAAGTAATGATTGAGGTGTATAATGTTCATTGGCTCATCAAGTTCATCCCAGTTTGGTGTAGAAAGCTTATATGCTCTAGTACCATAGTTTGAAAGAATGATGAAAGGACCTACCCAGTTGGGTTTGAACTTGCCTTTGTGTTTCTTCTCGACTATGGTATTCTTTTGGTTCTCTTTAAGTACAAGATCACTAAACTCAAATTCTATGTGTTTCATGTGTTGATTGTAGTGGCCACAGAGTCAATCTTGGTATGCTTGTAGATTGTTTACTACATCCAAGAATTTCTCATCAATTAATTATAGCTCTTCTAGGTGAGCTATGTGATAGTCTTCATCATCCATAATATGCTTCAAAGAGATGCACAAATAAGGTAACTCAAATTCAATAGAAAGAATGGCCTCAGTGCCATAAATGACTATGGAGTGGCTCCTATTGGAATATAGTGATTGGTACGGTATGCCTAAAGGGTGTAGAATATTTGGAGGTGCTAATCACAGCCAACATCATTGATAATATTTTTAAGGATATTGACAATGGTTTTGTTAGATGCTTCTACCTAGTTGTTACCTTGTACATAAAATGCCTTGAAAAATATTGTTTAATCTTGTACTTGGCACATATAAATTCAACATCCTTATTTTTTAATGATACATCATTATCAGATATAATGTTAAAATGGATACTATAGTAGAAAATGAGATGGTTAAGTATGAATTTGGAAATTTGCTTTTGAGTCATGTAAGTGAGGTGTATAGCTTCAACCCACTTAGTTAAGTATTTTATGGCAATAAGGATATGTTTATGGTAGTCAGATGAGGTGGCATTTATCTTTATAATGAGATTGAAGCCCCATATATAAAATGGCCATGGTGTGAGCATTGGTTTCAAAGTCTTGGCTAAGGCATGAATCAAATTGGCATGTTGTTGACATTTATTACATCTTTTTACATATGAAGCTACATCTACGTCCATCATTGGCCAATAGTACCTAGTATGTAAAAGCTTTTTAGAGAGGATAGCCCTACTAGTTTGGGATCTACATAATCCTTTGTGAACTTATCATAATGATAATGTATATTATTCCAAAGTTAAATAACAAATCATATTTCCATCAAAACTACAATGGTATAGGGTTGATCCGAGTAAGGTATAACATTGGGCATGGTGGATAAAGGCTTTGGATTATTTAAAAGATAGGCATAGTGTAATTAATTGGTAATGAAGATATGAATATAGGTCTTAATACAAAATAAAGATGGGACGAACAATATAATAGATCATTGTGATGGTTTATGGTTCATGAGCTAGTGCTAGTAGTTTTTCAATGAGGAAATGATATTCCTTTTCAGTGTGTATGTCTAATCAAAGATCCAATGGTAGCCATGGCATCTACCATTCTATTGTTGGCCCTTGGTATATGTTTTCACTATATATCAATGATCTATTGTTTGAGAGTGTTGACCATGCCCTTATATGGAACTAGTTTATCATCCTTAGTCTAAAAATGGTCTATAACCTGATTGATGATTAACTATGAATCACCATAAACATTTATATGTTTTATGTTCCATTGTAATACCTATCTAATCCTTACGATGAGTGCTTCATATTAAACCATGTTTTTGGTACAAGGAAATATCATCCTAAATGACTTAGGGATCAAATCCCCCTATATAATAATAAACAAAAGGCCTACCCCTAATCCAAGTGTAGTGAATGATCTATCAAAATATAGCTTCCAGTGCTTCTCCTCAAGAGGTTTTTCAATGGTGGTCATAATGGATTCATCTAAAAATTGGAATGAAAGTAGTTTTGTATCTACAATGGGTACTTCAGTAAGTTGATCTATAATAACTTGCCCCTTGATGGATTTCAAGTTGACATGCTCTATCTCAAACTCACTGATAAGCATGATCTAGTTGGCCATGTGGACTTGTAAAGGTTTTTTGGATAGTAGATACTTGAGTGGATCTACTTTTGAAATATCCATGGTCTTGTTGTTCAACATGTAATGTTATAATTTATGAGTTGTGAGGATCATAACTAAATGGACTTTTTAAATGGGCATATAATTATGTGTTTCTCTTAATTTCTAATCATTTCTTAATTAATGAAGAAGAAAAGAGACTAGTAATAAGGGTGTGGTAGAATAACATGGTTGTTGATGCATGCATAATCTAGATGAGTATGAAGAGCTCCTCTTTATCTTAGAAAGAATAATCTGTAGATAATAAAGTACTAACAAAAGGGGTTGTTATCAAGATATTTAGGTAGAAAACCTAGTGTGAACTAGATCCAAAAAGTGTGAGCTTGTTAGGAGGCTATCAATCCACTCTTTGATAATAATTAAGTTGAAAGAGATAAAAGTAATATATTTACATCAAATAATACAAAGTACTGAAATGAAATATATGAAGAGATAGATTCTTGAAAAAGAATATAAAGTAAATATAGAAAAATCAAGTTAATACTAATGATAAAATGGATTGAGTCAGGTTCATAGAATTAGATAGGGGTTTATGAATAGGTAGGGACACAAAAAGTTAGATTTGGTTTCGGGCAAGGGGTTGGAAATTAATTGTTATTATTTTATGCCATAGTGACCATCAATGGTTGGGTTGACTATTGGTGGTTAGGATAACCATCAGTGGTTAGGTAACCATCGATGGTTGTAGGTGATATTAGTGGTCTAAGTGATTGTCGATAGTTTTAGTGATTTTTGGATATATTTAGAGTAGTTACAGACTAGATCAATGATCAAGTAAGGGTATGTTAAGGGTTTGAGAGTTAAAAAGTAAGATGACAAAAATGACTAATGGGGGAAAGAGGTTAGAAACCAAAATAACAAGACTAAAGTACAAATATACCTATTTCTTACTAAATGGCTGATGGTTGGAGAAATTTTGGTAGAGTAATGGTACTTTACCTTGAGAGAAATTTTAGTAGAGGTTCAAATCTCTGTTACTATTGATAAATTATTGAAATAAGACTAACTAAAGAGCTTGAATACCTATGAGATATAATTCTTGTGATGATGGATCCTTTTCACCTCCTACTCCCCTCCTTTTATAGGCAAAGAGAGATGGAGGATAGAAGGTTCCCTAGGAGGTTAACTTGCTAATTTTGATGTTTGGGAGTTTGTTAGCAATGGGAAAGGTAGACATATTGAATTTTGCTATGTTAGATTGTACATAATCAATATTTATGTAAGAATGAGGAAGACCTAATCATTGATGATTAGCCTAACCATTCGTATTCAAGTTGACTGTTAGTGGTCAAGGGTCTAGAGTAAAATTGGTCAAGGTGAGATAAAAGGGGTTGGGTAATGGATAAGTTAGTAAGTTATTGAGTTATTTATATTATTAGATAACTTGAATTAGGTTTATATGGGTTAGTTAGTGGGTCAATAAGGGTTAGGTGGTCCTAAGGGAATCTTGAGGCATTTTGACATTTAGAGCCATTATGTGTTATTTTCTAGTGTCTAAATTTTATCCCTTTTTATTATGTGACTTTGAATTAACAAGATACAAAGCAAAAATGGATTACTTGGTTGAAGGTCTAGTTGCCCTGAGTTAGGGAGGAGGTGTTCCCACTCAAAATAGGAGTGGATGAGGTGATACCAAAATCAATTCATGGTTTGATAAGTAGTTATGGTGAGTCATGAGGTTGGTGACAAGGGTGGTTGGGAATTTGAAGTGCAAACATGCACATAAAATGTGACTAACTATGATAGCTGATATCATGTAAAGATTAAGGCTACCAATGTTGGTAAAAATAAGGTCAATTCTAGAAGGACTGGTGGTGGGGTAACCAAACCATAGTGCTAGGCATAGATGATCAAGTTATTCCTATCAAATTCTGCTATATAGGGTTGGTGTTTTCATAGGTATCTAAGGTAAGAAGTGTTCTTTTTAAAATGCAAATGGTCTAGTTGTGCATGAGGTGGTGCAAATTTCAAATGTTCAACATGGCAAGGTTTTTTTGTATGATAAAAAATACCAGGTAAGGTTATCATAGAGTATGCAATAGTTTGAGCCAAGAATGGCCAACATCAAGGCGGACATGGTCTGATGGTTGGTTGGATAAGGCTAATCTCTCATAGGTTGATTTTGGTTTAATGGAGAAGGTCATCTCCAAAAATGAGACATTAAGGTGTTGGTGCCTAATTTTTTTTAAAATGTGGGTTTCTTTATCGTTGATGGTCAAGGGTCCCAAGATTGATCAGTGATGATCACCCTGACAATTGACAATCAAGGGAAACCCTAAAAGGCCAAAGGATAAAAATTGAAAAAAAAATACTTTCATCTCGTTGACTCCTATGATATCCATACATTCTAGTGATTTGTTGATTTGGTGTTTTATATGAGAGGGTTGACCGAGTGTTTGGTGATGGCTATAGGACATGGTACTAGGCCTTTATGTAGTAGCTAGTTTTGGGTGGGATGATGGGGCTTAATAGGTCATGGATGTGGATTTAGTTGGTGGGGGTCCATAGGTATAGGTATAGGGTGGTGGCTTTATGGATAGGTAACAGAAGCACTGATTGCTACATAGGCATAGATTATAACATTACAAGGAAAGGTGGACACATTATAGGGCTATATTTTGACATTATAGGGTCAAATTTCCACCATGATAGGTGAGAGGGATTAAGGTAGGACCTCAGTAGGCTTGGTGACCCATGAGAGGGACACCTTGAGACAAATGGGAGGAGTAGCATTAACACTAGCAGGACCACCACTAGGTAGCATCCCTAAGGCATGGTACTTGGCCATAATAGAGGAGTTGAGGTATTATGAGGCCAGAGTTCTACCACAGTGTCTTAAGAATCCCTAATAGATTGAGTACAAAGCTAGTTTAGTAGATGGAATAGTTATGGTGACTCTAGGTCAGTGGGTTACTTTGGTGGGTGGATAGCTAGGCATCCCAAGAGGATTGATGCCAAATGGCAGTGGTAGTGTAGGTGGGGCTAGTGTTAGTGGTACCCTAGGGGCATGATATGATGTATAGATATAGATGTACATGATTTTGATACTAGCTTATGTGTTGATGCAGTGAGATGTACATGTTTATATATATATATATATATATATATATAATTACATATTATATATATAAAATTACATATATTATTTATTTTGATAACATGATGTATATGATGTTTATGATGATCATGATGATTTATAAAGAAATTTATGTTTCATGGTTCATGGTTTTGATGTTCATATTCTATGGTGTACATGTTTTGATGTTTTATTCTTTATGCTTACGAGATGTGGACTCAGTAGCTTACGCATGTGATGACTATGGATGAGGTTTTGTTTTTGTTCATGGATATGATGTTTATGATTATGGATGGTTTGATGTTTATTGTTATTGATGTGGTTTATGATATGATGCTATATGATGTGATTTAGTTTGTTGATTATGGATGTGATGTTTTAAATATGGTTATGATGTTAATGTTATGATTTTGATGTTTAATGAAGGAACATAAAGTAAGTTAGATTAACAAAATAGATGTGGGAAAAGAGATAAGAATCATGAGACATATATCTACATGAACTAATGATAAGGATAAGGATAAAATGTGATGATTTTTCATTAGTAAGATAAAACAAAACCAAATTTAGATTGGTTTAAGGAACATTAGCCTTTTAAATGCTTCGCATTAGCATGCTTTGGTTGATAAAAAGGTGTCTTGATCACATTGTATCAAGTAAGCTCATAATCCCTTGATTTGTAAATGGTATAAAGGGGAGGTATGTGGTAGGTGAAGAGTAAATAGGTGATAGGTAAGGTAACCTTATGTGGATTAGTTTTCACCTTCTACAAGTGACCTAAGAACCATATTAGACAAGTCCATGACTTCATAAAAGGTGTAGACTGATTGATGTGAAAAGTCTACTAATGTTAGATATGAAAGTTGATTACAACTTTCTTGGGATAGCTTGTTCTGATTTTGATATATGATCCTTTATTTCTTTTATTTTGATAGGTTTTTAAATTTGATCAATGTGGAAAGATTCAAAATGATTACATTTAACAATTTTGACTTAGCCATCCTTTAAGGGAGTGGTATAAGTTTGTGTTTATTTATTTAGTAGCTATCTTTCAAAGGACCAGTCTATCTTTTAAGCAATTTAGTTTTGGGCAACTATCCTTTAAGGGAGAAACTATAATGCTAGAGACATGTGACCCAAGTGATATTTTGGTATCCCAGATTATTTTGATGCTAGGTTTAGACATGAACAAGTATATATAGGCTTAGAGGTTTACCTTTATGAGGGCAAAAAATTTAACACAAAAGGTTAATAATAGGTGAAAGGGGTGGTTTTGAGAGACAATAACCATGGGATTCCATCTGATTAGAGATCAAAAGTATCCATGAGAACCATGCTATGGGTAGAGTCATGATACCCATATTTAATATTAGTTTATGATTATGATGGTTAATCACATGGTTCTATGTTGTAATCAGTTGTCTTTAAAGGGATAGTGATTGGTAAGTGAAGGTGAAAATATCATAAATCAAGATACGAGCTTAAGTTAGACAAGAAGGTGAGTTTGGTCCTTGTTTAACAAAATAAAGGATGTAGATGTAAAGAATTAAGAGGCTCAAATTCTAGTTTACCTTTGAGAGAGTAAAAATGGTAAGCTCTTGATCCATACTTATGGGTTATGATGTAGGGTCCAAGATAATTAAAAACAAACTTGCCTCTTTTTATTTTCTCCATATTGGTTACATGTTGATTTTCCTTTAGAATGAGGTCTCTGATATTGAATTAATGTTCTTTTAGGTACTTTTTATAGGCATGCTTGATTCACTCTCAGTTGACATGAAGATGGTTAAGTGCTACTAGGTGACACTCATCAAGTAGCTCAAATCATTCTAGACATTTTTGATGATAGTCACTCTTAACAATTATGTCTTACAAGGATATGTGAAGAGAGGGTATCTACACTTATAGAGGAAAGACTACCTCTACTCTAAAGACTAGAGAGAAAGGGGTAATACCCATATAGGTTTGAATGCTAATATGATAGACCCATAAAGTGAAAATAATGTGCAAGTGCCAATACCGACCTAAAACACTAACTACTTTGGTTAACATTTTGTTGAGGGTTTTGTTAGAGGCTTTCACCTATCCATTTACTTATGGATGGTAAGGCAAGAAAAATCTTAACTTAATTCAAAATGTGTTGTAAAGACCTTGGACTTGCTTGTTTTTGAAATATTTGCCATTATCAGTGATGATCTTATGGGGAACACCAAAATGATAGATGATATGATGATTTATGAAGTAGACTATATTGTCATATTTTGTTGAGATGAGAGGAATATCCTCCATCCATTTGGTGAAATACTTAGTGGCAGTGATGATGGATTAGTGCCACTATGAAGAATGAAGATTGATTTCCCAAATGAAATCAAGTTCCCATTATGAAAAGGGATAATAATATTTGGATACTTGAAGACCATGGGCATGTGCATGATATAAATTAATTTGTTGTTGACATTTAATACACTTCTTTAATCACAACAATCCTAGTTGAGGGTGGGCCAACAATAGCCAAGGTGATGGATATGTTTAATGATAGCTAAACCACTAAAGTGTCCCCCAAAAATTCCATCATGCATTTCCTTGATAGCATGGGAAGCTTCATGACTATGTAGGTAATAGAGAAGGAGGCCATCTAAACCATGCTTGTAAAATATTCCCCCTAGTATGGTATAATGAGAGGTACTATAAACAAAATCTCTTGAAGAATTCCTAGAGAGGTTGGGTGGAGTGACACTGAGATTAAGGTAGATGGCTTGATCATACCATATATCTTATGGAGATGCTTCCACACTAAAAATCATAGGAAGGTCAGAATGGATATAAAAGGATATGATAAAGTGGTGGATGGTAACAAAGAGTTTAGAATTAGTACGTGAAGACGGGATTTGGGAAGAAAGGGAAGTTATTGTATTTATGAACTTGTTAGTAGATCATGGAATAAATTAGATAATGTAATGGTCAAATGATGCTAAAATTACATCTAATATCTATTTTTACTTTTATAATACATCATTCTTACATTGGTAGGATCCATTGACCTGGCTGACCACAAGCTAGGAATCACCAAAGACACTAATCATCTTAACTCCCAAGGCTAGAGTGGTTTGGATACATATTACTAAGGCTTCATACTTAGCCACATTATTGGTGTACTCAAAATCAAGTTTAAAATAAAGGGGAAGAGATTCACCATTAAGGGGAATGAGAATAAGTCTAACACCCCCCCCCCCACACTGGCATTTGGAGCCATCGAAGAACATGGTCATTTGTTAGGTGGGGTCCTCTTGAGAAAGAGTCTTGATGGACTTGTATAGAAATGCAAGAGGAAGTGGTTGATTGTCTAGTAGATGAGATTTAGCTAATTGATCATTAATGGATTTCCCTTTAATTAACTTTTTCTAGAGGAACTCAAGGTCAAACTCAGCTAAAAGCATGAGCCACTTAGCCATGTGCTAGTTTTGGTATGGTTTAGAGTGCATGTACTTAAGTGGGTCAGTTTTAGTGATGATGAAAGTTTTGTGATTTAGAAGGTAATGATAAAGTTTGGAAGCCACAAAGACTAAGGAAAGGCAAAGTTTCTCAATATGGGTGTACTAAGTCTCATACTCTATAAGTGTTTGACTTATGTAGTAGACAACTTTCTCTTTGTATTGTTCATCACAGTGAGAGAGCAATGCCCCTAAGGAATGGTCAGTGGCAGAAATATAAAGGTAGAAAGGTTGGTCCTCTTTAGGAGGGGTAAGAACATATGGATAAAAAAGGTATTCTTTGAGTGAATCAAAGGCTTGTTAAAAATCCTTAGTCCACTTAAAATATGTATCTTTCTTGAGAATATGGTGAAAGGGTTGACATCTAACCAATAATTGAGAGATGAAGTGACAAAAAGATTGGAGATTACCCTATAGGATGTGGTATGTTTAAGGTGGGTTGAAGGTGGCATCTCTAAAATTGCTCTAACTTTGGTAGGGTCGACCTTGATTCCTCTAAAAGAGATGATAAATCTAAGAATATTTCTAGATAGGACCTTAAAAACACATTTGTTAGGGTTAAGTCAATTGTGTAAATGGATTAGGCATTCTAAAATGATGGTTAGAATGTCTAGAGTACCCTTTTAATATTTAGATTTCTCAAGGAGATCATCTACATAGTCCTTTATGATATTATGGACGAGATCATGGAAGATGTAGGTCATTGCACATTGGTAGGTTACTCCAGTGTTCTTCAAACCAAATGGCATGACCCTATAGCAAAATGTTCCCCATGGGGTGATGAAAGAAGTCTTATGATGATCCTTGGGGGTAATCAATATTTGATTATATCTACAAAAACAATCTATGATAGATAACATCTTATGGCCAGCTTTAAGATCAACAAGTTGGTCAATGCTAGGCAAAAGGAAATCATCCTTTGAGCAAGAAAGGTTGAGGTCATGAAAGTTAATATAGAGGCAAAGTCCCCCTATGGGCTTGGTAATGGGAAAAATGTTAGAAACCCATTGAGGATAATCGATGGGTTAGATGAAATTGACAAACAAGAAATGTTGAAGCTCTTCTTTGACTAGAAGTGCAATGTGAGGGTGCATCCTATAAAGGTTTTACCGAATAGGCTTAACATCAGGATGGGTGACAATGTTGTGGAAGGATATAGAAGGGTCAATTTTGGGTATATAATAATAGGACCAAGCAAATTCTATGCTTCGGTAATGAAGTAAAAAAGGGTAATCTTATTGCTCCATGGATTCTAAAAATTGACCAATATTGATAATATGAGGGTTATCCTGAGTACCCAAGTTGACATCATAGTGGATTCATTCAACATAGTTTGGCTCTTAGGAGGAAGGAATTTGTGGATAGAATAATTCCTCACACTAAGGTAGGTGAGAATGGAATAATCATCTTGATGTTAGATGGTGTTTATGGTAGGAGAATAATTTTCTACCATTTTAGGATGAATGAGAGGAAGGGCTTTTGTTTGGTCATCTTTATGATAGGTGAAGGGCCTAAACTAATAGAATTGAGAAAAAAACATTTAGGAAGAATGATTTAAATATCCTTAGACTTTGAAGGAGATGGTTTTGGTGACGATGGGATGTTTTCCTCAATGGTGGTGATGAGTTTTGGTGAATTAGTGGGTTCTTTTGGTAGTATGAACCCAAGGCCAAATAGCTCATGAGGTTTTTGGGTTTTAATGGAAGGTAATTCATGAGGTCCATGTTCATGATGTTTGAGACTAAATCCCTTCCAATCAAACATGACGGTATAATTTGGCAAATGCCAGTTTGTCTAGGTAGGAGAAATCAGAGGTAAATGGTAGGGTGGAAGAGGTAATGGTGGAAGCAAGAAGTGGATGATCAAGTCCCCCATAGATTAAGTTGGTTTTATAGTTGGGAGGCCCAAAATGGATGATGGTTTCGATGTTGGGGTAATAACTAGGATCATGGTTGAGGTTCCCATACTCTTGAGGAGTAGGAAAAGCATCTAAGGCTAAAAGATGATACTCCCCTAGGTTTAAATTCTTATTCCTTATTATCAAGTACCACACCATAAGGATAGTACCTAGTGGTCCTAATGGTGCTACTACTACTCCTCCCCTCTATCTCAAGGTGTCCCTCTCTTGGGTCACCAAACCTAGTGAGGTCCTAGCCTAATCCCTCTCACCTATCACAGTGGTAACCTGACCCTATAATGTCACAATATAACCCTACAATGTGGCCACCTATCCCTATAACACTATAATCTTTGCTTGTGTAGAAACCAATGTTGTTCCTACCTATCCATTGGGACCACCACCCAATACTTATACCTATGGACCCACACTAATTGGATCTACATCCATGGCCTATCGGCCTCCATCATCCCACCCAAAATTAACATATGCATAAAGAGATTGGTACCATGCAGCATAGACATCAATAAAACTAGCATCATCAACCCCTGCTCTAATAGGTAGTTCCCACGATATAGGACCACCTCCTCTTACTATGGCTTGAGTAATAAAAACTCAACATCTTCCCTCTTGTACCTCAAAAAGGAACCAAAATCCCTTGTACCATCCCAAACTACCTCCAAACTCTAATAAATGGAATGAGCTCAGTCTCACCCTCTCTCCTCTTGTAAATTCATCTCCAGATCTATAATGACAATGTATGATAGCTATAGAGGTCCCACTTAGGAAATCCAACATATGGCCTCCAAATCACATCTCCCATAACCAAGCCATCCAGTGCATCCCTAAACCAATCAATATCTATTGCACCTTCTCCAGTTGTTGTAAGGGTGTAGTCACCCCTTCACTGCATGAAGCCCACTCTAAAGTCCATTTGGGTGTAGCCCTCCCATGGTAGCCCCAACCTTCTTAGAACCTTAATATACTCATAGGCATAATAATTGAGCACAAACCCCATGTTGATTCCATATCATCAATGAGCTAAGAATCCCCAAAGCTCCTTGTATATATGAACTAGCAAAATTGGTGCCCAACCAAACACTATCCTATCAAGGAGCATTTCCACCAACACTCCTAATATTAGATAAAGAAACTACCCACTACTCAAATTTGGAAATGAAAAAAAATACATTACCATCATCATCATAGTCATCAAACATCTCTCATCTCGAGCCCTCTAGTACAAAGGCCTATAATTGAAGTCATTAGCATACCAACTAGAAAGGGCCCAATCCTCATCATAAAGAAAATATTAAACCATGTTTTTGGTACAAGGAAATATCATCCTAAATGACTTAGGGATCAAATCCCCCTATATAATAATAAACAAAAGGCCTACCCCTAATCCAAGTGTAGTGAATGATCTATCAAAATATAGCTTCCAGTGCTTCTCCTCAAGAGGTTTTTCAATGGTGGTCATAATGGATTCATCTAAAAATTGGAATGAAAGTAGTTTTGTATCTACAATGGGTAATTCAGTAAGTTGATCTATAATAACTTGCCCCTTGATGGATTTCAAGTTGACATGCTCTATCTCAAACTCACTGATAAGCATGATCTAGTTGGCCATGTGGACTTGTAAAGGTTTTTTGGATAGTAGATACTTGAGTGGATCTACTTTTGAAATATCCATGGTCTTGTTGTTCAACATGTAATGTTATAATTTATGAGTTGTGAGGATCATAACTAAATGGACTTTTTAAATGGGCATATAATTATGTGTTTCTCTTAATTTCTAATCATTTCTTAATTAATGAAGAAGAAAAGAGACTAGTAATAAGGGTGTGGTAGAATAACATGGTTGTTGATGCATGCATAATCTAGATGAGTATGAAGAGCTCCTCTTTATCTTAGAAAGAATAATCTGTAGATAATAAAGTACTAACAAAAGGGGTTGTTATCAAGATATTTAGGTAGAAAACCTAGTGTGAACTAGATCCAAAAAGTGTGAGCTTGTTAGGAGGCTATCAATCCACTCTTTGATAATAATTAAGTTGAAAGAGATAAAAGTAATATATTTACATCAAATAATACAAAGTACTGAAATGAAATATATGAAGAGATAGATTCTTGAAAAAGAATATAAAGTAAATATAGAAAAATCAAGTTAATACTAATGATAAAATGGATTGAGTCAGGTTCATAGAATTAGATAGGGGTTTATGAATAGGTAGGGACACAAAAAGTTAGATTTGGTTTCGGGCAAGGGGTTGGAAATTAATTGTTATTATTTTATGCCATAGTGACCATCAATGGTTGGGTTGACTATTGGTGGTTAGGATAACCATCAGTGGTTAGGTAACCATCGATGGTTGTAGGTGATATTAGTGGTCTAAGTGATTGTCGATAGTTTTAGTGATTTTTGGATATATTTAGAGTAGTTACAGACTAGATCAATGATCAAGTAAGGGTATGTTAAGGGTTTGAGAGTTAAAAAGTAAGATGACAAAAATGACTAATGGGGGAAAGAGGTTAGAAACCAAAATAACAAGACTAAAGTACAAATATACCTATTTCTTACTAAATGGCTGATGGTTGGAGAAATTTTGGTAGAGTAATGGTACTTTACCTTGAGAGAAATTTTAGTAGAGGTTCAAATCTCTGTTACTATTGATAAATTATTGAAATAAGACTAACTAAAGAGCTTGAATACCTATGAGATATAATTCTTGTGATGATGGATCCTTTTCACCTCCTACTCCCCTCCTTTTATAGGCAAAGAGAGATGGAGGATAGAAGGTTCCCTAGGAGGTTAACTTGCTAATTTTGATGTTTGGGAGTTTGTTAGCAATGGGAAAGGTAGACATATTGAATTTTGCTATGTTAGATTGTACATAATCAATATTTATGTAAGAATGAGGAAGACCTAATCATTGATGATTAGCCTAACCATTCGTATTCAAGTTGACTGTTAGTGGTCAAGGGTCTAGAGTAAAATTGGTCAAGGTGAGATAAAAGGGGTTGGGTAATGGATAAGTTAGTAAGTTATTGAGTTATTTATATTATTAGATAACTTGAATTAGGTTTATATGGGTTAGTTAGTGGGTCAATAAGGGTTAGGTGGTCCTAAGGGAATCTTGAGGCATTTTGACATTTAGAGCCATTATGTGTTATTTTCTAGTGTCTAAATTTTATCCCTTTTTATTATGTGACTTTGAATTAACAAGATACAAAGCAAAAATGGATTACTTGGTTGAAGGTCTAGTTGCCCTGAGTTAGGGAGGAGGTGTTCCCACTCAAAATAGGAGTGGATGAGGTGATACCAAAATCAATTCATGGTTTGATAAGTAGTTATGGTGAGTCATGAGGTTGGTGACAAGGGTGGTTGGGAATTTGAAGTGCAAACATGCACATAAAATGTGACTAACTATGATAGCTGATATCATGTAAAGATTAAGGCTACCAATGTTGGTAAAAATAAGGTCAATTCTAGAAGGACTGGTGGTGGGGTAACCAAACCATAGTGCTAGGCATAGATGATCAAGTTATTCCTATCAAATTCTGCTATATAGGGTTGGTGTTTTCATAGGTATCTAAGGTAAGAAGTGTTCTTTTTAAAATGCAAATGGTCTAGTTGTGCATGAGGTGGTGCAAATTTCAAATGTTCAACATGGCAAGGTTTTTTTGTATGATAAAAAATACCAGGTAAGGTTATCATAGAGTATGCAATAGTTTGAGCCAAGAATGGCCAACATCAAGGCGGACATGGTCTGATGGTTGGTTGGATAAGGCTAATCTCTCATAGGTTGATTTTGGTTTAATGGAGAAGGTCATCTCCAAAAATGAGACATTAAGGTGTTGGTGCCTAATTTTTTTTAAAATGTGGGTTTCTTTATCGTTGATGGTCAAGGGTCCCAAGATTGATCAGTGATGATCACCCTGACAATTGACAATCAAGGGAAACCCTAAAAGGCCAAAGGATAAAAATTGAAAAAAAAATACTTTCATCTCGTTGACTCCTATGATATCCATACATTCTAGTGATTTGTTGATTTGGTGTTTTATATGAGAGGGTTGACCGAGTGTTTGGTGATGGCTATAGGACATGGTACTAGGCCTTTATGTAGTAGCTAGTTTTGGGTGGGATGATGGGGCTTAATAGGTCATGGATGTGGATTTAGTTGGTGGGGGTCCATAGGTATAGGTATAGGGTGGTGGCTTTATGGATAGGTAACAGAAGCACTGATTGCTACATAGGCATAGATTATAACATTACAAGGAAAGGTGGACACATTATAGGGCTATATTTTGACATTATAGGGTCAAATTTCCACCATGATAGGTGAGAGGGATTAAGGTAGGACCTCAGTAGGCTTGGTGACCCATGAGAGGGACACCTTGAGACAAATGGGAGGAGTAGCATTAACACTAGCAGGACCACCACTAGGTAGCATCCCTAAGGCATGGTACTTGGCCATAATAGAGGAGTTGAGGTATTATGAGGCCAGAGTTCTACCACAGTGTCTTAAGAATCCCTAATAGATTGAGTACAAAGCTAGTTTAGTAGATGGAATAGTTATGGTGACTCTAGGTCAGTGGGTTACTTTGGTGGGTGGATAGCTAGGCATCCCAAGAGGATTGATGCCAAATGGCAGTGGTAGTGTAGGTGGGGCTAGTGTTAGTGGTACCCTAGGGGCATGATATGATGTATAGATATAGATGTACATGATTTTGATACTAGCTTATGTGTTGATGCAGTGAGATGTACATGTTTATATATATATATATATATATATATATATATATAATTACATATTATATATATAAAATTACATATATTATTTATTTTGATAACATGATGTATATGATGTTTATGATGATCATGATGATTTATAAAGAAATTTATGTTTCATGGTTCATGGTTTTGATGTTCATATTCTATGGTGTACATGTTTTGATGTTTTATTCTTTATGCTTACGAGATGTGGACTCAGTAGCTTACGCATGTGATGACTATGGATGAGGTTTTGTTTTTGTTCATGGATATGATGTTTATGATTATGGATGGTTTGATGTTTATTGTTATTGATGTGGTTTATGATATGATGCTATATGATGTGATTTAGTTTGTTGATTATGGATGTGATGTTTTAAATATGGTTATGATGTTAATGTTATGATTTTGATGTTTAATGAAGGAACATAAAGTAAGTTAGATTAACAAAATAGATGTGGGAAAAGAGATAAGAATCATGAGACATATATCTACATGAACTAATGATAAGGATAAGGATAAAATGTGATGATTTTTCATTAGTAAGATAAAACAAAACCAAATTTAGATTGGTTTAAGGAACATTAGCCTTTTAAATGCTTCGCATTAGCATGCTTTGGTTGATAAAAAGGTGTCTTGATCACATTGTATCAAGTAAGCTCATAATCCCTTGATTTGTAAATGGTATAAAGGGGAGGTATGTGGTAGGTGAAGAGTAAATAGGTGATAGGTAAGGTAACCTTATGTGGATTAGTTTTCACCTTCTACAAGTGACCTAAGAACCATATTAGACAAGTCCATGACTTCATAAAAGGTGTAGACTGATTGATGTGAAAAGTCTACTAATGTTAGATATGAAAGTTGATTACAACTTTCTTGGGATAGCTTGTTCTGATTTTGATATATGATCCTTTATTTCTTTTATTTTGATAGGTTTTTAAATTTGATCAATGTGGAAAGATTCAAAATGATTACATTTAACAATTTTGACTTAGCCATCCTTTAAGGGAGTGGTATAAGTTTGTGTTTATTTATTTAGTAGCTATCTTTCAAAGGACCAGTCTATCTTTTAAGCAATTTAGTTTTGGGCAACTATCCTTTAAGGGAGAAACTATAATGCTAGAGACATGTGACCCAAGTGATATTTTGGTATCCCAGATTATTTTGATGCTAGGTTTAGACATGAACAAGTATATATAGGCTTAGAGGTTTACCTTTATGAGGGCAAAAAATTTAACACAAAAGGTTAATAATAGGTGAAAGGGGTGGTTTTGAGAGACAATAACCATGGGATTCCATCTGATTAGAGATCAAAAGTATCCATGAGAACCATGCTATGGGTAGAGTCATGATACCCATATTTAATATTAGTTTATGATTATGATGGTTAATCACATGGTTCTATGTTGTAATCAGTTGTCTTTAAAGGGATAGTGATTGGTAAGTGAAGGTGAAAATATCATAAATCAAGATACGAGCTTAAGTTAGACAAGAAGGTGAGTTTGGTCCTTGTTTAACAAAATAAAGGATGTAGATGTAAAGAATTAAGAGGCTCAAATTCTAGTTTACCTTTGAGAGAGTAAAAATGGTAAGCTCTTGATCCATACTTATGGGTTATGATGTAGGGTCCAAGATAATTAAAAACAAACTTGCCTCTTTTTATTTTCTCCATATTGGTTACATGTTGATTTTCCTTTAGAATGAGGTCTCTGATATTGAATTAATGTTCTTTTAGGTACTTTTTATAGGCATGCTTGATTCACTCTCAGTTGACATGAAGATGGTTAAGTGCTACTAGGTGACACTCATCAAGTAGCTCAAATCATTCTAGACATTTTTGATGATAGTCACTCTTAACAATTATGTCTTACAAGGATATGTGAAGAGAGGGTATCTACACTTATAGAGGAAAGACTACCTCTACTCTAAAGACTAGAGAGAAAGGGGTAATACCCATATAGGTTTGAATGCTAATATGATAGACCCATAAAGTGAAAATAATGTGCAAGTGCCAATACCGACCTAAAACACTAACTACTTTGGTTAACATTTTGTTGAGGGTTTTGTTAGAGGCTTTCACCTATCCATTTACTTATGGATGGTAAGGCAAGAAAAATCTTAACTTAATTCAAAATGTGTTGTAAAGACCTTGGACTTGCTTGTTTTTGAAATATTTGCCATTATCAATGATGATCTTATGGGGAACACCAAAATGATAGATGATATGATGATTTATGAAGTAGACTATATTGTCATATTTTGTTGAGATGAGAGGAATATCCTCCATCCATTTGGTGAAATACTTAGTGGCAGTGATGATGGATTAGTGCCACTATGAAGAATGAAGATTGATTTCCCAAATGAAATCAAGTTCCCATTATGAAAAGGGATAATAATATTTGGATACTTGAAGACCATGGGCATGTGCATGATATAAATTAATTTGTTGTTGACATTTAATACACTTCTTTAATCACAACAATCCTAGTTGAGGGTGGGCCAACAATAGCCAAGGTGATGGATATGTTTAATGATAGCTAAACCACTAAAGTGTCCCCCAAAAATTCCATCATGCATTTCCTTGATAGCATGGGAAGCTTCATGACTATGTAGGTAATAGAGAAGGAGGCCATCTAAACCATGCTTGTAAAATATTCCCCCTAGTATGGTATAATGAGAGGTACTATAAACAAAATCTCTTGAAGAATTCCTAGAGAGGTTGGGTGGAGTGACACTGAGATTAAGGTAGATGGCTTGATCATACCATATATCTTATGGAGATGCTTCCACACTAAAAATCATAGGAAGGTCAGAATGGATATAAAAGGATATGATAAAGTGGTGGATGGTAACAAAGAGTTTAGAATTAGTACGTGAAGACGGGATTTGGGAAGAAAGGGAAGTTATTGTATTTATGAACTTGTTAGTAGATCATGGAATAAATTAGATAATGTAATGGTCAAATGATGCTAAAATTACATCTAATATCTATTTTTACTTTTATAATACATCATTCTTACATTGGTAGGATCCATTGACCTGGCTGACCACAAGCTAGGAATCACCAAAGACACTAATCATCTTAACTCCCAAGGCTAGAGTGGTTTGGATACATATTACTAAGGCTTCATACTTAGCCACATTATTGGTGTACTCAAAATCAAGTTTAAAATAAAGGGGAAGAGATTCACCATTAAGGGGAATGAGAATAAGTCTAACACCCCCCCCCCCCACACTGGCATTTGGAGCCATCGAAGAACATGGTCATTTGTTAGGTGGGGTCCTCTTGAGAAAGAGTCTTGATGGACTTGTATAGAAATGCAAGAGGAAGTGGTTGATTGTCTAGTAGATGAGATTTAGCTAATTGATCATTAATGGATTTCCCTTTAATTAACTTTTTCTAGAGGAACTCAAGGTCAAACTCAGCTAAAAGCATGAGCCACTTAGCCATGTGCTAGTTTTGGTATGGTTTAGAGTGCATGTACTTAAGTGGGTCAGTTTTAGTGATGATGAAAGTTTTGTGATTTAGAAGGTAATGATAAAGTTTGGAAGCCACAAAGACTAAGGAAAGGCAAAGTTTCTCAATATGGGTGTACTAAGTCTCATACTCTATAAGTGTTTGACTTATGTAGTAGACAACTTTCTCTTTGTATTGTTCATCACAGTGAGAGAGCAATGCCCCTAAGGAATGGTCAGTGGCAGAAATATAAAGGTAGAAAGGTTGGTCCTCTTTAGGAGGGGTAAGAACATATGGATAAAAAAGGTATTCTTTGAGTGAATCAAAGGCTTGTTAAAAATCCTTAGTCCACTTAAAATATGTATCTTTCTTGAGAATATGGTGAAAGGGTTGACATCTAACCAATAATTGAGAGATGAAGTGACAAAAAGATTGGAGATTACCCTATAGGATGTGGTATGTTTAAGGTGGGTTGAAGGTGGCATCTCTAAAATTGCTCTAACTTTGGTAGGGTCGACCTTGATTCCTCTAAAAGAGATGATAAATCTAAGAATATTTCTAGATAGGACCTTAAAAACACATTTGTTAGGGTTAAGTCAATTGTGTAAATGGATTAGGCATTCTAAAATGATGGTTAGAATGTCTAGAGTACCCTTTTAATATTTAGATTTCTCAAGGAGATCATCTACATAGTCCTTTATGATATTATGGACGAGATCATGGAAGATGTAGGTCATTGCACATTGGTAGGTTACTCCAGTGTTCTTCAAACCAAATGGCATGACCCTATAGCAAAATGTTCCCCATGGGGTGATGAAAGAAGTCTTATGATGATCCTTGGGGGTAATCAATATTTGATTATATCTACAAAAACAATCTATGATAGATAACATCTTATGGCCAGCTTTAAGATCAACAAGTTGGTCAATGCTAGGCAAAAGGAAATCATCCTTTGAGCAAGAAAGGTTGAGGTCATGAAAGTTAATATAGAGGCAAAGTCCCCCTATGGGCTTGGTAATGGGAAAAATGTTAGAAACCCATTGAGGATAATCGATGGGTTAGATGAAATTGACAAACAAGAAATGTTGAAGCTCTTCTTTGACTAGAAGTGCAATGTGAGGGTGCATCCTATAAAGGTTTTACCGAATAGGCTTAACATCAGGATGGGTGACAATGTTGTGGAAGGATATAGAAGGGTCAATTTTGGGTATATAATAATAGGACCAAGCAAATTCTATGCTTCGGTAATGAAGTAAAAAAGGGTAATCTTATTGCTCCATGGATTCTAAAAATTGACCAATATTGATAATATGAGGGTTATCCTGAGTACCCAAGTTGACATCATAGTGGATTCATTCAACATAGTTTGGCTCTTAGGAGGAAGGAATTTGTGGATAGAATAATTCCTCACACTAAGGTAGGTGAGAATGGAATAATCATCTTGATGTTAGATGGTGTTTATGGTAGGAGAATAATTTTCTACCATTTTAGGATGAATGAGAGGAAGGGCTTTTGTTTGGTCATCTTTATGATAGGTGAAGGGCCTAAACTAATAGAATTGAGAAAAAAACATTTAGGAAGAATGATTTAAATATCCTTAGACTTTGAAGGAGATGGTTTTGGTGACGATGGGATGTTTTCCTCAATGGTGGTGATGAGTTTTGGTGAATTAGTGGGTTCTTTTGGTAGTATGAACCCAAGGCCAAATAGCTCATGAGGTTTTTGGGTTTTAATGGAAGGTAATTCATGAGGTCCATGTTCATGATGTTTGAGACTAAATCCCTTCCAATCAAACATGACGGTATAATTTGGCAAATGCCAGTTTGTCTAGGTAGGAGAAATCAGAGGTAAATGGTAGGGTGGAAGAGGTAATGGTGGAAGCAAGAAGTGGATGATCAAGTCCCCCATAGATTAAGTTGGTTTTATAGTTGGGAGGCCCAAAATGGATGATGGTTTCGATGTTGGGGTAATAACTAGGATCATGGTTGAGGTTCCCATACTCTTGAGGAGTAGGAAAAGCATCTAAGGCTAAAAGATGATACTCCCCTAGGTTTAAATTCTTATTCCTTATTATCAAGTACCACACCATAAGGATAGTACCTAGTGGTCCTAATGGTGCTACTACTACTCCTCCCCTCTATCTCAAGGTGTCCCTCTCTTGGGTCACCAAACCTAGTGAGGTCCTAGCCTAATCCCTCTCACCTATCACAGTGGTAACCTGACCCTATAATGTCACAATATAACCCTACAATGTGGCCACCTATCCCTATAACACTATAATCTTTGCTTGTGTAGAAACCAATGTTGTTCCTACCTATCCATTGGGACCACCACCCAATACTTATACCTATGGACCCACACTAATTGGATCTACATCCATGGCCTATCGGCCTCCATCATCCCACCCAAAATTAACATATGCATAAAGAGATTGGTACCATGCAGCATAGACATCAATAAAACTAGCATCATCAACCCCTGCTCTAATAGGTAGTTCCCACGATATAGGACCACCTCCTCTTACTATGGCTTGAGTAATAAAAACTCAACATCTTCCCTCTTGTACCTCAAAAAGGAACCAAAATCCCTTGTACCATCCCAAACTACCTCCAAACTCTAATAAATGGAATGAGCTCAGTCTCACCCTCTCTCCTCTTGTAAATTCATCTCCAGATCTATAATGACAATGTATGATAGCTATAGAGGTCCCACTTAGGAAATCCAACATATGGCCTCCAAATCACATCTCCCATAACCAAGCCATCCAGTGCATCCCTAAACCAATCAATATCTATTGCACCTTCTCCAGTTGTTGTAAGGGTGTAGTCACCCCTTCACTGCATGAAGCCCACTCTAAAGTCCATTTGGGTGTAGCCCTCCCATGGTAGCCCCAACCTTCTTAGAACCTTAATATACTCATAGGCATAATAATTGAGCACAAACCCCATGTTGATTCCATATCATCAATGAGCTAAGAATCCCCAAAGCTCCTTGTATATATGAACTAGCAAAATTGGTGCCCAACCAAACACTATCCTATCAAGGAGCATTTCCACCAACACTCCTAATATTAGATAAAGAAACTACCCACTACTCAAATTTGGAAATGAAAAAAAATACATTACCATCATCATCATAGTCATCAAACATCTCTCATCTCGAGCCCTCTAGTACAAAGGCCTATAACTGAAGTCATTAGCATACCAACTAGAAAGGGCCCAATCCTCATCATAAAGAAAATATTAAACCATGTTTTTGGTACAAGGAAATATCATCCTAAATGACTTAGGGATCAAATCCCCCTATATAATAATAAACAAAAGGCCTACCCCTAATCCAAGTGTAGTGAATGATCTATCAAAATATAGCTTCCAGTGCTTCTCCTCAAGAGGTTTTTCAATGGTGGTCATAATGGATTCATCTAAAAATTGGAATGAAAGTAGTTTTGTATCTACAATGGGTAATTCAGTAAGTTGATCTATAATAACTTGCCCCTTGATGGATTTCAAGTTGACATGCTCTATCTCAAACTCACTGATAAGCATGATCTAGTTGGCCATGTGGACTTGTAAAGGTTTTTTGGATAGTAGATACTTGAGTGGATCTACTTTTGAAATATCCATGGTCTTGTTGTTCAACATGTAATGTTATAATTTATGAGTTGTGAGGATCATAACTAAATGGACTTTTTAAATGGGCATATAATTATGTGTTTCTCTTAATTTCTAATCATTTCTTAATTAATGAAGAAGAAAAGAGACTAGTAATAAGGGTGTGGTAGAATAACATGGTTGTTGATGCATGCATAATCTAGATGAGTATGAAGAGCTCCTCTTTATCTTAGAAAGAATAATCTGTAGATAATAAAGTACTAACAAAAGGGGTTGTTATCAAGATATTTAGGTAGAAAACCTAGTGTGAACTAGATCCAAAAAGTGTGAGCTTGTTAGGAGGCTATCAATCCACTCTTTGATAATAATTAAGTTGAAAGAGATAAAAGTAATATATTTACATCAAATAATACAAAGTACTGAAATGAAATATATGAAGAGATAGATTCTTGAAAAAGAATATAAAGTAAATATAGAAAAATCAAGTTAATACTAATGATAAAATGGATTGAGTCAGGTTCATAGAATTAGATAGGGGTTTATGAATAGGTAGGGACACAAAAAGTTAGATTTGGTTTCGGGCAAGGGGTTGGAAATTAATTGTTATTATTTTATGCCATAGTGACCATCAATGGTTGGGTTGACTATTGGTGGTTAGGATAACCATCAGTGGTTAGGTAACCATCGATGGTTGTAGGTGATATTAGTGGTCTAAGTGATTGTCGATAGTTTTAGTGATTTTTGGATATATTTAGAGTAGTTACAGACTAGATCAATGATCAAGTAAGGGTATGTTAAGGGTTTGAGAGTTAAAAAGTAAGATGACAAAAATGACTAATGGGGGAAAGAGGTTAGAAACCAAAATAACAAGACTAAAGTACAAATATACCTATTTCTTACTAAATGGCTGATGGTTGGAGAAATTTTGGTAGAGTAATGGTACTTTACCTTGAGAGAAATTTTAGTAGAGGTTCAAATCTCTGTTACTATTGATAAATTATTGAAATAAGACTAACTAAAGAGCTTGAATACCTATGAGATATAATTCTTGTGATGATGGATCCTTTTCACCTCCTACTCCCCTCCTTTTATAGGCAAAGAGAGATGGAGGATAGAAGGTTCCCTAGGAGGTTAACTTGCTAATTTTGATGTTTGGGAGTTTGTTAGCAATGGGAAAGGTAGACATATTGAATTTTGCTATGTTAGATTGTACATAATCAATATTTATGTAAGAATGAGGAAGACCTAATCATTGATGATTAGCCTAACCATTCGTATTCAAGTTGACTGTTAGTGGTCAAGGGTCTAGAGTAAAATTGGTCAAGGTGAGATAAAAGGGGTTGGGTAATGGATAAGTTAGTAAGTTATTGAGTTATTTATATTATTAGATAACTTGAATTAGGTTTATATGGGTTAGTTAGTGGGTCAATAAGGGTTAGGTGGTCCTAAGGGAATCTTGAGGCATTTTGACATTTAGAGCCATTATGTGTTATTTTCTAGTGTCTAAATTTTATCCCTTTTTATTATGTGACTTTGAATTAACAAGATACAAAGCAAAAATGGATTACTTGGTTGAAGGTCTAGTTGCCCTGAGTTAGGGAGGAGGTGTTCCCACTCAAAATAGGAGTGGATGAGGTGATACCAAAATCAATTCATGGTTTGATAAGTAGTTATGGTGAGTCATGAGGTTGGTGACAAGGGTGGTTGGGAATTTGAAGTGCAAACATGCACATAAAATGTGACTAACTATGATAGCTGATATCATGTAAAGATTAAGGCTACCAATGTTGGTAAAAATAAGGTCAATTCTAGAAGGACTGGTGGTGGGGTAACCAAACCATAGTGCTAGGCATAGATGATCAAGTTATTCCTATCAAATTCTGCTATATAGGGTTGGTGTTTTCATAGGTATCTAAGGTAAGAAGTGTTCTTTTTAAAATGCAAATGGTCTAGTTGTGCATGAGGTGGTGCAAATTTCAAATGTTCAACATGGCAAGGTTTTTTTGTATGATAAAAAATACCAGGTAAGGTTATCATAGAGTATGCAATAGTTTGAGCCAAGAATGGCCAACATCAAGGCGGACATGGTCTGATGGTTGGTTGGATAAGGCTAATCTCTCATAGGTTGATTTTGGTTTAATGGAGAAGGTCATCTCCAAAAATGAGACATTAAGGTGTTGGTGCCTAATTTTTTTTAAAATGTGGGTTTCTTTATCGTTGATGGTCAAGGGTCCCAAGATTGATCAGTGATGATCACCCTGACAATTGACAATCAAGGGAAACCCTAAAAGGCCAAAGGATAAAAATTGAAAAAAAAATACTTTCATCTCGTTGACTCCTATGATATCCATACATTCTAGTGATTTGTTGATTTGGTGTTTTATATGAGAGGGTTGACCGAGTGTTTGGTGATGGCTATAGGACATGGTACTAGGCCTTTATGTAGTAGCTAGTTTTGGGTGGGATGATGGGGCTTAATAGGTCATGGATGTGGATTTAGTTGGTGGGGGTCCATAGGTATAGGTATAGGGTGGTGGCTTTATGGATAGGTAACAGAAGCACTGATTGCTACATAGGCATAGATTATAACATTACAAGGAAAGGTGGACACATTATAGGGCTATATTTTGACATTATAGGGTCAAATTTCCACCATGATAGGTGAGAGGGATTAAGGTAGGACCTCAGTAGGCTTGGTGACCCATGAGAGGGACACCTTGAGACAAATGGGAGGAGTAGCATTAACACTAGCAGGACCACCACTAGGTAGCATCCCTAAGGCATGGTACTTGGCCATAATAGAGGAGTTGAGGTATTATGAGGCCAGAGTTCTACCACAGTGTCTTAAGAATCCCTAATAGATTGAGTACAAAGCTAGTTTAGTAGATGGAATAGTTATGGTGACTCTAGGTCAGTGGGTTACTTTGGTGGGTGGATAGCTAGGCATCCCAAGAGGATTGATGCCAAATGGCAGTGGTAGTGTAGGTGGGGCTAGTGTTAGTGGTACCCTAGGGGCATGATATGATGTATAGATATAGATGTACATGATTTTGATACTAGCTTATGTGTTGATGCAGTGAGATGTACATGTTTATATATATATATATATATATATATATATATATATAATTACATATTATATATATAAAATTACATATATTATTTATTTTGATAACATGATGTATATGATGTTTATGATGATCATGATGATTTATAAAGAAATTTATGTTTCATGGTTCATGGTTTTGATGTTCATATTCTATGGTGTACATGTTTTGATGTTTTATTCTTTATGCTTACGAGATGTGGACTCAGTAGCTTACGCATGTGATGACTATGGATGAGGTTTTGTTTTTGTTCATGGATATGATGTTTATGATTATGGATGGTTTGATGTTTATTGTTATTGATGTGGTTTATGATATGATGCTATATGATGTGATTTAGTTTGTTGATTATGGATGTGATGTTTTAAATATGGTTATGATGTTAATGTTATGATTTTGATGTTTAATGAAGGAACATAAAGTAAGTTAGATTAACAAAATAGATGTGGGAAAAGAGATAAGAATCATGAGACATATATCTACATGAACTAATGATAAGGATAAGGATAAAATGTGATGATTTTTCATTAGTAAGATAAAACAAAACCAAATTTAGATTGGTTTGAGGAACATTAGCCTTTTAAATGCTTCGCATTAGCATGCTTTGGTTGATAAAAAGGTGTCTTGATCACATTGTATCAAGTAAGCTCATAATCCCTTGATTTGTAAATGGTATAAAGGGGAGGTATGTGGTAGGTGAAGAGTAAATAGGTGATAGGTAAGGTAACCTTATGTGGATTAGTTTTCACCTTCTACAAGTGACCTAAGAACCATATTAGACAAGTCCATGACTTCATAAAAGGTGTAGACTGATTGATGTGAAAAGTCTACTAATGTTAGATATGAAAGTTGATTACAACTTTCTTGGGATAGCTTGTTCTGATTTTGATATATGATCCTTTATTTCTTTTATTTTGATAGGTTTTTAAATTTGATCAATGTGGAAAGATTCAAAATGATTACATTTAACAATTTTGACTTAGCCATCCTTTAAGGGAGTGGTATAAGTTTGTGTTTATTTATTTAGTAGCTATCTTTCAAAGGACCAGTCTATCTTTTAAGCAATTTAGTTTTGGGCAACTATCCTTTAAGGGAGAAACTATAATGCTAGAGACATGTGACCCAAGTGATATTTTGGTATCCCAGATTATTTTGATGCTAGGTTTAGACATGAACAAGTATATATAGGCTTAGAGGTTTACCTTTATGAGGGCAAAAAATTTAACACAAAAGGTTAATAATAGGTGAAAGGGGTGGTTTTGAGAGACAATAACCATGGGATTCCATCTGATTAGAGATCAAAAGTATCCATGAGAACCATGCTATGGGTAGAGTCATGATACCCATATTTAATATTAGTTTATGATTATGATGGTTAATCACATGGTTCTATGTTGTAATCAGTTGTCTTTAAAGGGATAGTGATTGGTAAGTGAAGGTGAAAATATCATAAATCAAGATACGAGCTTAAGTTAGACAAGAAGGTGAGTTTGGTCCTTGTTTAACAAAATAAAGGATGTAGATGTAAAGAATTAAGAGGCTCAAATTCTAGTTTACCTTTGAGAGAGTAAAAATGGTAAGCTCTTGATCCATACTTATGGGTTATGATGTAGGGTCCAAGATAATTAAAAACAAACTTGCCTCTTTTTATTTTCTCCATATTGGTTACATGTTGATTTTCCTTTAGAATGAGGTCTCTGATATTGAATTAATGTTCTTTTAGGTACTTTTTATAGGCATGCTTGATTCACTCTCAGTTGACATGAAGATGGTTAAGTGCTACTAGGTGACACTCATCAAGTAGCTCAAATCATTCTAGACATTTTTGATGATAGTCACTCTTAACAATTATGTCTTACAAGGATATGTGAAGAGAGGGTATCTACACTTATAGAGGAAAGACTACCTCTACTCTAAAGACTAGAGAGAAAGGGGTAATACCCATATAGGTTTGAATGCTAATATGATAGACCCATAAAGTGAAAATAATGTGCAAGTGCCAATACCGACCTAAAACACTAACTACTTTGGTTAACATTTTGTTGAGGGTTTTGTTAGAGGCTTTCACCTATCCATTTACTTATGGATGGTAAGGCAAGAAAAATCTTAACTTAATTCAAAATGTGTTGTAAAGACCTTGGACTTGCTTGTTTTTGAAATATTTGCCATTATCAGTGATGATCTTATGGGGAACACCAAAATGATAGATGATATGATGATTTATGAAGTAGACTATATTGTCATATTTTGTTGAGATGAGAGGAATATCCTCCATCCATTTGGTGAAATACTTAGTGGCAGTGATGATGGATTAGTGCCACTATGAAGAATGAAGATTGATTTCCCAAATGAAATCAAGTTCCCATTATGAAAAGGGATAATAATATTTGGATACTTGAAGACCATGGGCATGTGCATGATATAAATTAATTTGTTGTTGACATTTAATACACTTCTTTAATCACAACAATCCTAGTTGAGGGTGGGCCAACAATAGCCAAGGTGATGGATATGTTTAATGATAGCTAAACCACTAAAGTGTCCCCCAAAAATTCCATCATGCATTTCCTTGATAGCATGGGAAGCTTCATGACTATGTAGGTAATAGAGAAGGAGGCCATCTAAACCATGCTTGTAAAATATTCCCCCTAGTATGGTATAATGAGAGGTACTATAAACAAAATCTCTTGAAGAATTCCTAGAGAGGTTGGGTGGAGTGACACTGAGATTAAGGTAGATGGCTTGATCATACCATATATCTTATGGAGATGCTTCCACACTAAAAATCATAGGAAGGTCAGAATGGATATAAAAGGATATGATAAAGTGGTGGATGGTAACAAAGAGTTTAGAATTAGTACGTGAAGACGGGATTTGGGAAGAAAGGGAAGTTATTGTATTTATGAACTTGTTAGTAGATCATGGAATAAATTAGATAATGTAATGGTCAAATGATGCTAAAATTACATCTAATATCTATTTTTACTTTTATAATACATCATTCTTACATTGGTAGGATCCATTGACCTGGCTGACCACAAGCTAGGAATCACCAAAGACACTAATCATCTTAACTCCCAAGGCTAGAGTGGTTTGGATACATATTACTAAGGCTTCATACTTAGCCACATTATTGGTGTACTCAAAATCAAGTTTAAAATAAAGGGGAAGAGATTCACCATTAAGGGGAATGAGAATAAGTCTAACACCCCCCCCCCCCACACTGGCATTTGGAGCCATCGAAGAACATGGTCATTTGTTAGGTGGGGTCCTCTTGAGAAAGAGTCTTGATGGACTTGTATAGAAATGCAAGAGGAAGTGGTTGATTGTCTAGTAGATGAGATTTAGCTAATTGATCATTAATGGATTTCCCTTTAATTAACTTTTTCTAGAGGAACTCAAGGTCAAACTCAGCTAAAAGCATGAGCCACTTAGCCATGTGCTAGTTTTGGTATGGTTTAGAGTGCATGTACTTAAGTGGGTCAGTTTTAGTGATGATGAAAGTTTTGTGATTTAGAAGGTAATGATAAAGTTTGGAAGCCACAAAGACTAAGGAAAGGCAAAGTTTCTCAATATGGGTGTACTAAGTCTCATACTCTATAAGTGTTTGACTTATGTAGTAGACAACTTTCTCTTTGTATTGTTCATCACAGTGAGAGAGCAATGCCCCTAAGGAATGGTCAGTGGCAGAAATATAAAGGTAGAAAGGTTGGTCCTCTTTAGGAGGGGTAAGAACATATGGATAAAAAAGGTATTCTTTGAGTGAATCAAAGGCTTGTTAAAAATCCTTAGTCCACTTAAAATATGTATCTTTCTTGAGAATATGGTGAAAGGGTTGACATCTAACCAATAATTGAGAGATGAAGTGACAAAAAGATTGGAGATTACCCTATAGGATGTGGTATGTTTAAGGTGGGTTGAAGGTGGCATCTCTAAAATTGCTCTAACTTTGGTAGGGTCGACCTTGATTCCTCTAAAAGAGATGATAAATCTAAGAATATTTCTAGATAGGACCTTAAAAACACATTTGTTAGGGTTAAGTCAATTGTGTAAATGGATTAGGCATTCTAAAATGATGGTTAGAATGTCTAGAGTACCCTTTTAATATTTAGATTTCTCAAGGAGATCATCTACATAGTCCTTTATGATATTATGGACGAGATCATGGAAGATGTAGGTCATTGCACATTGGTAGGTTACTCCAGTGTTCTTCAAACCAAATGGCATGACCCTATAGCAAAATGTTCCCCATGGGGTGATGAAAGAAGTCTTATGATGATCCTTGGGGGTAATCAATATTTGATTATATCTACAAAAACAATCTATGATAGATAACATCTTATGGCCAGCTTTAAGATCAACAAGTTGGTCAATGCTAGGCAAAAGGAAATCATCCTTTGAGCAAGAAAGGTTGAGGTCATGAAAGTTAATATAGAGGCAAAGTCCCCCTATGGGCTTGGTAATGGGAAAAATGTTAGAAACCCATTGAGGATAATCGATGGGTTAGATGAAATTGACAAACAAGAAATGTTGAAGCTCTTCTTTGACTAGAAGTGCAATGTGAGGGTGCATCCTATAAAGGTTTTACCGAATAGGCTTAACATCAGGATGGGTGACAATGTTGTGGAAGGATATAGAAGGGTCAATTTTGGGTATATAATAATAGGACCAAGCAAATTCTATGCTTCGGTAATGAAGTAAAAAAGGGTAATCTTATTGCTCCATGGATTCTAAAAATTGACCAATATTGATAATATGAGGGTTATCCTGAGTACCCAAGTTGACATCATAGTGGATTCATTCAACATAGTTTGGCTCTTAGGAGGAAGGAATTTGTGGATAGAATAATTCCTCACACTAAGGTAGGTGAGAATGGAATAATCATCTTGATGTTAGATGGTGTTTATGGTAGGAGAATAATTTTCTACCATTTTAGGATGAATGAGAGGAAGGGCTTTTGTTTGGTCATCTTTATGATAGGTGAAGGGCCTAAACTAATAGAATTGACAAAAAAACATTTAGGAAGAATGATTTAAATATCCTTAGACTTTGAAGGAGATGGTTTTGGTGACGATGGGATGTTTTCCTCAATGGTGGTGATGAGTTTTGGTGAATTAGTGGGTTCTTTTGGTAGTATGAACCCAAGGCCAAATAGCTCATGAGGTTTTTGGGTTTTAATGGAAGGTAATTCATGAGGTCCATGTTCATGATGTTTGAGACTAAATCCCTTCCAATCACACATGACGGTATAATTTGGCAAATGTCAGTTTGTCTAGGTAGGAGAAATCAGAGGTAAATGGTAGGGTGGAAGAGGTAATGGTGGAAGCAAGAAGTGGATGATCAAGTCCCCCATAGATTAAGTTGGTTTTATAGTTGGGAGGCCCAAAATGGATGATGGTTTCGATGTTGGGGTAATAACTAGGATCATGGTTGAGGTTCCCATACTCTTGAGGAGTAGGAAAAGCATCTAAGGCTAAAAGATGATACTCCCCTAGGTTTAAATTCTTATTCCTTATTATCAAGTACCACACCATAAGGATAGTACCTAGTGGTCCTAATGGTGCTACTACTACTCCTCCCCTCTATCTCAAGGTGTCCCTCTCTTGGGTCACCAAACCTAGTGAGGTCCTAACCTAATCCCTCTCACCTATCACAGTGGTAACCTGACCCTATAATGTCACAATATAACCCTACAATGTGGCCACCTATCCCTATAACACTATAATCTTTGCTTGTGTAGAAACCAATGTTGTTCCTACCTATCCATTGGGACCACCACCCAATACTTATACCTATGGACCCACACTAATTGGATCTACATCCATGGCCTATCGGCCTCCATCATCCCACCCAAAATTAACATATGCATAAAGAGATTGGTACCATGCAGCATAGACATCAATAAAACTAGCATCATCAACCCCTGCTCTAATAGGTAGTTCCCACGATATAGGACCACCTCCTCTTACTATGGCTTGAGTAATAAAAACTCAACATCTTCCCTCTTGTACCTCAAAAAGGAACCAAAATCCCTTGTACCATCCCAAACTACCTCCAAACTCTAATAAATGGAATGAGCTCAGTCTCACCCTCTCTCCTCTTGTAAATTCATCTCCAGATCTATAATGACAATGTATGATAGCTATAGAGGTCCCACTTAGGAAATCCAACATATGGCCTCCAAATCACATCTCCCATAACCAAGCCATCCAGTGCATCCCTAAACCAATCAATATCTATTGCACCTTCTCCAGTTGTTGTAAGGGTGTAGTCACCCCTTCACTGCATGAAGCCCACTCTAAAGTCCATTTGGGTGTAGCCCTCCCATGGTAGCCCCAACCTTCTTAGAACCTTAATATACTCATAGGCATAATAATTGAGCACAAACCCCATGTTGATTCCATATCATCAATGAGCTAAGAATCCCCAAAGCTCCTTGTATATATGAACTAGCAAAATTGGTGCCCAACCAAACACTATCCTATCAAGGAGCATTTCCACCAACACTCCTAATATTAGATAAAGAAACTACCCACTACTCAAATTTGGAAATGAAAAAAAATACATTACCATCATCATCATAGTCATCAAACATCTCTCATCTCGAGCCCTCTAGTACAAAGGCCTATAACTGAAGTCATTAGCATACCAACTAGAAAGGGCCCAATCCTCATCATACAAGATCTTCATCTGATCATCCCTCTCTTCACTCTCAATATGGTATATCAACTCCCCTCAAATGGGTAGTCATGTGAAGTTATTAACATCCTCTAGTAAGATATTCATCTCTCCTATCAATAAGATGACGGTGTTATTTATTGAATCCCATCTCTTGATGAGGGCCATGATCATTGCCACATCTCATGGTAAATATTGATAGTGTCTCATAGATCTGAGTTTGACCTCTTCCATATGTGTCCAATCATCCCTGATCATCCCTCTAAGGATCTTTACAAAGATCCTAAGAACTTGATATCTCATTTTGATCTAATCTTGTGCCTATAAAATTTCAAGTTAGCACACACACTTAATTTTTTATTACCATTTCTCTTTTTCATTCATTCTACCTACATCAACCTCTTTATCAACCTAAACCCACCTAAATCAACCTATTCTAATATTACCCTAACCCACAAAAAATTAAATACCTACCCTAACCCATCAAACCAAACATCTAACTCTTTAATCAAAAAACATCTACCCTAACCTACAAAATTTTCAACACCTTCCCTAAACCTATCAAATGAACACCTGACTCTAACCAACAACCATTTCAACACATCACTCCTACTTGAAAATTTCCCTATCCTATCTTACACTTGGCATTTTAACTACTCCAACACTTTAAAACATTTTTCCTATATATTTTTATTAAAACACACCTTCCCAATTCACTTTACCACTTATGGTCATAATGACAACCGATGGTTAAGTAACATTTTTGCTTCAGTAGTTGATCATTGATGGTCAAGTCTAACCATCAATGGTCACTATGTGTGACCATCAATGGTAAAACACCTAACCCTACCTTCCTGAAATCTAACAAAACAATAAAATCTAACAAATCAATTACCTAATTCTATCTTATACCCTACCCCTAACCCAAAACAACCAAATCCACTAATCTATCAATTTAAAACACCACCGACCTCATTCCTTAACCACTATCAAGGACAAATCCCACATCCTACTACTCAGTTGCATCCTCATCCACCCTATATCCTTGGTCCCAGTAGATCACCTCAACACATGCCTCTAACCAATCAAAAATCACCAAGTCACCAAAAAGCTCATTTAACCCTCTCACACAAAATTCCAAATCACCAAATCACCAGAATGTATAGAAAGCATGGGATTCAACAAGCTAAAAGTGAAAATAATTTTTTTTTCACTTTTTATCCTCCAACCTTTTAGGGTTTCCCCTAACCATTGATGGTTAGGGTGATCATCGATGATTGATCTTAGGACCCCTAATCATCAACAGTAAAAAAACCCACATTTTAAATTTTTTAGGCACCTATAACTCCATGCCACCTTTTATGGAGATTACACTTCTCCCACCTAAACTTTTGGAGATTAACCTTCTCCAACCAACCAAATAACCATGTCTACCTCAATGTTAGCCATTTTTAGCCTGAACTATCACATATATTTATGATGACCTTGCCTTAGCCTTTTTCACTACACCAACCAACCTTACCATGTTAAACATTTGAATTTTCACCACATAGTGCATGACTAGACCATTTGTGTTTTTCAAAGGAGCACTTCCTACCTTAAATACATATGAAAACACTAACCCTATCTAGGAAACTTGATAGAAATGACCCAATTAGCTATGCCTAATGTTTTGGCTTGGTTACCCCATCATTAGTCCTTTTAGAGCTAACTTAATTTTTAGCGACTATGGAAACCTTAGTCTTTGCATGATCTTGGTTACTACACTTAGATTCATTTTATGCACATGTTTGTGCTTCAAATGTCTAACCACCCTTGTCACCAACCTTGTGACTCACCATAACTGCTTATCAAACCTTGACTTGATTTTAATTTCACCTCATCCACTCTTAGTTTGAGGGGGAACACCTCCTCTCATACTAAAGATAACTAGACCTTTGACCAAGAAATCCATTTTTGTTTTTCAACTTGTTAATTCAAAGCCACATAATAAATAGGGGGAAAATGTAGACATTATAAAACCACACACAATAGCTCTAGATGTAGAAATGCCTCAGGATTCCCTAGGAACCACCTAACCTTTTTTAACCCACTAACTAACCCATTGGACCCTGAGTCAAGTTAGTTACTAAGTTAACTAACTCAATAACTTACTAACTTAACCATTACCCAACCCCTTTTAACTCACCTTAACCAATTTTCCTCTAAACCCTTGACTGTCAATGGTTAGCTTGACCACCAATGGTTAGGATAACCATTGATAGTCAGGTCTTCCTCATTCTTACGTAAACACCAATTGTGCAAAATAGAATGACACAATTTAATATGTCCACCTGGCCCTTTTCTAATGAACTCCCAAACATCAAAATTAATAAGCCAACCTCCTAGGGAACCTTCTATCCTCCATCTCTCTTTGCCTATAGAAGGAGGGGAGTAGGAGGTGAAAAGGATCCATCATCATAAGCATTCTAGCTCATAATTATTTAAGCTCTTCATCTAGTCTTCTTGTATAAATTTAGTAATAGCAATAGAGATCTAAACCTCTACCAAAATTTCTCTCAAGGAAAAGTACCGTTACTCTACCAAAATTACTCTAGCCATCAACCATCGACCATTTAATAAGTAATAGGTATATTTTCACTTTAGTCTTGTTATTTTGTTTTCTGACCTCTCTCCCCTATCAACCCTTTTCTACATCTTTTTGACTCTCAAACCCTTAATAGACTCTTACCTAATCATTGATCTAGTTTAAAACTCCTTTTATGAATATTTCCAAAAATCATAGGAATCATTGATGGTTACCTAGACCACCGACAATCACATACAACAATAGATGGTTACCCAACCATCAATGGTCAATGTAACCATCGATGGTCACCCTAACTAGTGATAGTCATTATGGTAAGGAATAAAAACAAGTTATTTCTAACCACTTAGCCCCAACCAAATCTAACTTTCTATGTCCCTACCTATTCATAGACCCCTACCTAATTTTTTGAACCTAATCGACTCTATTTTAGCACTAGTATTAACCTTTTATTTCTATATTTAGTAATTTTATCTAAAAATCATTCATTTCTTCTTGTATTTCATTTTAGTACTTTCTATTATTTGATGCAACTATCTTATTTTTATCTCTTTCAAATTAATTGTTATCAAAGAGTGGATTGACAGCCTCCTAACAAGCTCACATTTCTTAGATCTAGCTCATGCTAGGTAGTCCACCTAACTATCTTACTAACAACCCCTTTTGTTAGTGTTTTTTTATCTACAGATTATTCCTTCCAAGATAAAGAGGATCTCTCCATGCTCATCTGGATCATGTGTGCATAACAACCAAGTTCTTCTACCATACCCTTATTAATAGTTTCTTATCTTCCTTATTAATTAAGAAATGAGTAGAAATTAAGAGAAACATTTGGCACCAAAGTCTAGAGTTCACTTCGAGAGTATAAATTAGGGAACATGATTGGTCCAAAGTCTAGAGTTCACTTTTCAACCTAATTTGGATAGATCCACCTTTTGGCATCATCTTGGGTTCCCATATCAAAACAATCCTAAACCTTCAACCTCACTTGCATCCACCATAAAACATATCATCACCTCAATCCCTTCATCAAACACTTCTCCCTCTAAAACCATAGGGTAACCATCCAACCCACTTCCATCTAAAATTTTCAAATGACTTTACACATCTCTAACCAAACCCATCAAAAATCTAGGAATACTTCCTAAACATAGCCTTTCTCACCCATCTTTGAAGTTAGACTTAACCCCATCTAGTCCACCAAAGAAAACCCCAACCAAACCAACTAAGAAGGTGGAACCACCCAAACTCCCACCTCAAAATAGAATTATACCACCTCCTTCCCTTCTACCATTTATCTTATGACCCCATCCTTTTACCATCATATAATCTCATCCTTATACCAATAAGGTGAACCCTCCCACAACTAAACCTTTCATTTTTACTTTACCTACCCCCACAAAATCATCAAACTCCCCATCATTCTTAACTAACATATCTACCTCCACCTTCCCACCTATCACCAAACCTTCACCATCCACCTCTAAATCTTCTACCTCAAAACCTACCATAACCAAACAATCCCAACCAAAACCACTAACCAAAATCATTCCACCACCTACAACTTCAAAGGTGAAGCCTACTCTTAAGAAGGATCCCACTCTTAAAACCAAAAACCCAACACCCTCAACACCTTTGCTTGAATATTATTTGACCAATATATAAAGGTTATTGAAAACTTCCTCCTCAAGCCTACCACCTATCAAATACTTTGACCCTTTAATTCTTAAATCATAATAGTTCAATGACAGTTTAATTTTCTCATACCATAAGACACCTAGACATGACATTGATAATTTTAAAGGACTCCAATCACTTGTCCATAGCTTATGGGATGAGGATGATCTATTATTAGATGAACCTCCCTTGATCCCATTACAAACCCAACCACCAAATAAACCCATCCAACATTTTCATACTCCTCCACTATCATTTAAAAGTAGGGAGGAACCAAAACAACCTTCTATCCCAACATCTCCACTAATCCACACAATCCATATGGTTACCCGATCTCAGGCCCAACAAAAGGATAATGGAAAAGACAAAGTGTCTATACCATGACATACCATTCAACCCCTCAACCTTCTGATCAAACACAATCACCCTCACCTTTACCTTCATCTTCACCAAAACCTAAAATATCCATTTTGGGTGCCTTTCCCTCTAACCTTTCTAAATCTATCCAATGAGTGGTTCTAAAATAACTTAACCAAACACTGGTGAAGATGACCCTTTACAAACTAATCAAAACCTCACCCCATCATCACTGAAAATTGATAAAGGCCCTATAATAAATATAGGTTCAACCAAAAGACCCTTAACCTCTTTCATCCTTTATCAAATCCCTTCAAATTTATACCTTTGTAACATTCCAAGATTCAAAAATACCTTCTATTCGTTATAAATATCTTGATCCTGTCTTCTTCATCACTACATACATTAATCAAACTCACATCAAATGGGTGATCATTGATAGAGGAGCTAGTAATAACATTATCTTCTCTCATGCTTATGACCAACTCCAATTGCTTAAGAATATCATGTTAGAAACTACAATAATCCTCCACTCCTTTAATGATCCCATGGCTAGTACCTTGGGGATAATCATCCTCAACATCCACTTGGGACCTCACACAATTTTAAAACTCTTTTACGTTGTATAAGATGATTTCCAATATAATTTCTTACTTGGATTCCCCTGGATCCATGCCATGAGTTGTGTCCCATCTACCTTGCATCAATGTGTCAATTTCAAACATGAGGGTCAATTCATTACCATAAAATCTGACCCTAGTCCTTTCACATCTTACAACATGACATATCAACCCAATGATTTTATTATTCCTCCCTCATCCACCTCACCACCAATTAATAACAACTTCACCCCCATAATCAATGAAGCTTCAACTATCTCATCTATCCCTTCTTCTTAGATTCCCGTAGAAGAACCCTTGGAATCCATGTTCCAATGTCTCTCACTAGGGAGTATCATCTTTTAGCCTTGGATGCTTTCCCTACTCCTCAAGATTATTAGAACCTCAGCCATGATCCTATTTATGACCCCAACATCATAACCATTATTCCTTTTAGGCCTCTCAACCATCAAACCAACTTAATCTATGGGGGACTTGATCATTTACTTCTTGATTCCACCACTACCTCTACCACCTGACTATTTACCTCTGACTTCTCATATCTCAACAAACCCACATTTTCCAAATTATACATTCATATGTGTGCCTATAATAGAATTGAACTAGGATTTTATGAACATTGACCTCACAATTTACCTTCCATCAAAACCCAAAAACCTTGTGAGATAGTTGGCCTTGGGTTTGTACTACCAGAAGAACTTATCGATTCACCCAAACCTATCACCACCATTGAGGAAAACATCCCATCCTCATGAACTCAATCTCCTTCAAAGTTTGAGAATTTTTAAATCATTCCTCCTAAATTTTTTTTAGTAAATACTATTTTCTTACGCCCCCTAACCTATGAAAAGGATGGTCAAACTAAAACCCTTCCTCTCATTCATCTTGAAATGGTAGGAAATGATTCTCTTACCATCAACCCCATCCAACACCAATATGATGATTTCATTCTCACCTAACTTAGTGTGGGGGATTATTCTATCCATAAATCTCTTCCTCTTAAGAAAAAAAACATGGTGAATGAATCCATTATCAATGTCAACTTGGGTACTCAATATAACCCTCACATTGTCAAGATTGGTCAATCCTTAGATTCCATAGAGAAACAAGATTACCCTTATTTCCTTCATGAATGAAACATATAATTTTACTCATCTTATCAAGATATACCTATAATTGACCCTTCCATATCCCTCTACAACATTTTCCCTCATCTTGATGCTAACCTTGTTTAGTAAAAGCTCCATAGGATGCACCCTCAAATTGCCCTTCTAGTCAAAGAAGAACTTCAACATCTCTTGTCTATCAAATTCATCCAAACCATCAATTATAATCAATGGGTTTCTAACATCATTCTTGTTACCAACCCCATAGGGGTACTTTACCTTTGTATTGAATTTTGTGACCTCAACCTTGCTTTCCCAAAGATGATTTTGTTTGCGTAGAATTTATCAACTTGTTGATCTTATAGCTGGCCACAAGATGTTATCTCTCATCGATGGTTTTTTGAGATATAATAAAATCTTGAATTTCCCTAAGGATCAACATAAACTTCCTTTATAATCCCTTTGCAAACCTTCTACTATAGGTCCATGCTATTTGGTCTAAAGAACATTGGAGCAACTTACCAACGTGTAATGACCTACATCTTCCATGATCTCATCCATAAAATCATAGAGGACTATGTAGATGATCTCCTTAGGAAATCCAAATACCATAAGGATCATCTAGACATTCTCATAATCATTTTTGAATGCCTAATCCATTTTCATGTTAGAATCGACCTCAAGAAATGTGTTTTTGGGGTTATATCTAGAAAACTTCTTGGTTTTATCATCTATCTTTAAGAAATTGAGGTAAACCCTACCAAAGTTAGAGCAATTTTTGACATACCACCTCTGGCTCATCTTAATAAAATCTATATCCTATAGGGTAAGCTTTAATCCATCTATTGCTTCATATCTCAATTATCAAATAGATGTCAACCCGTTCACCATCTTTTTAATAAAGATACATCTTTTAGGTGTCTTAAGGATTGCCAACAAGCCTTTGATTCACTCAAAGAGTACCTTCTTTCTCTACCCATTGTTACCCGTCCTAAAGAGGACCAACCTTTTTACCTTTATATTTCTTCCACTAACCATTCTTTAGGGGCAATGCTCACTCACCATGATGAACAAAACAAAGAGCAAGTTATCAACTACATAAGTTGAACACTTATAGAGTATGAGACTTGGTACACCCATTCCAAGAAACTTTGCCTTGCCTTAGTCTTTGTGGCTTCTAAATTTCATCATTACCTTCTCAATCACAAAACATTCATCATCACTAACATGAACCCACTCAATTACATGCACTTTAAACCATACCAAAACTAGCATATGGCTAAGTGGCTCATGATTTTAGCTGAGTTTAACCTTGAGTTCCTCTAGTAAAATTTGATTAAATGGAAAGTCATTGCCAATCAATTGGCTAAATCTCCTCTACTAGACAACCAACCACTTCCTCTTACATTCCCTAATGAATCCCTTATGACTCTCTCAAGATAAACTCTCTTACTAAATGATAATGTTCTTTGAGGGCTCTAAATGCTAGCATGGTGGGGGTGCTAGTGTTATTCTCATTCCCCTTAATGGTGAACATCTTCCCAATTCCTTAAACTTGATTTTGAGTGCACCAAAAATGTGGTTAAGTATTAATCCCTAGAATAGGTATCCAAACCACTCTAGCCTTGGGAGTTAAGATGATCAGTGTCTTTGGTGATTCACAGCTTATGGTCAACTTGGTCAATAGATCTTACCAATGTAAGAATGATGTCTTGTAAAAGTAAAAACAACTCATATATGTACTCTTAGCATCATTTGATCATTAGCTTATCTAGTATGTTCCATGATCTACCAATAAGTTCATAGATATAATGGCTTCCCTTACTTCCTAGATCCCATCTCAACCTATTTATTCTAGGCTTTTTGTCACCATTCATAATTTTATCACACCCTCTTATATCCATTTTGAATTTTATATCATTTGTATTGTGGAAGCATCTCCATTAGACATATGGTATGAACAAACCTTTAACTACCTCAACCTCAGCATCATTCCTCCCAACCTCTCTAAGAATGCTTGAAGATACTTTATTTAGAGTACCTCTCATTATACCATACTAGGGGAAATCCTTTACAAGCATAATTTAGACAACCTCCTTCTCCATTGTCTACACAGTCATGAAGCTTCCCATGCTATCAAAGAAACACATGATGGAATCTATGTCAGACACTTTAGTGGTTTAGCTATCATTAAACGTATCCTTTACCTTGGCTACTATTGACCCAACCTCAATTAGGACTATTTTGATTATCTAAACAAGTGTGTTAAATGTCAAAAACATGTTAATTTACATCATGCACCTACCCATGACCTTCAAGTATCCAAAGATTATTGGCCCTTCTCACAATAGGGATTCAATCTCATTGGTGAAATCAATCCTTATTCTTCACAGTGACACTAATCCATCATCACCACCACTAAGTATTTCATCAAATGGGTGGAGGTTATTTCTCTCTTATTGACTAAAGGCATCAAGATAGTCAAATTCATAAATCATCATATCATCTATAATTTCAATGTTCCCCATAAGATCATCACTGATAATGTCAATTCTTTCAAAAATAAGCAAGTCTAAGGTATTTATGATGAATTTAGAATCAAGTTAAGATTTTCCTCACCTTACCATCCACAAGCAAATGGACAAGTGGAAGCCTATAAAAAAACACTCAACAAAATGTTAACCAAAGTAGTCAATGCTTCATGTCAAGATTAGCACTTGCACATCCTTTCTATTTATGGGCCTATTGCACTAGCATTCAAACATCTATGAGTGTTACCCTTTCTCTCTAGTATTTAGAGTAGAGGTAATATTACCTCTCTAAGTCCATATTACTTCTCTTCACATATCTTTACAAGACCATTTCTGAGAGAAACTATTATAAAAAATGTCTATCATGACTTAAGATACTTGATAAGTATCACCTGGCAGTGCTTAACCATATTTGTGTCTACCAAGAGTGAATCAAGTGCACCTATAAAAAGCACCTGAGAGAATGAGAATTCAATACTAGAGACCTCATCCTTAAGGAAAACCAACATGTAACTAATATGGAGAAAAGTAAAAGAATCAAGTTTGCTTTAAATTGGCTTAGACCCTACATCATAATCCATAAGTATAGATCAGGAACTTACCAATTGACCTCTCTCAAAGGTAAACCAAAACATGAGCATCTCAATGCTTCACATCTACATTCCTTCATTTAGTAAATAGGGATCAAACTCACCTTCTTGTCTAAATTAAGCTCATTCCTTGATTTACAATATTTTCACCTTCACTTACCTACCACTATCCCTTTGAGGACAACCAATTACAACATAAAAACATGTGATTAACTATCATAGTCATAGCTGAATCCTAAATATGGGTACCCTAACTCCACCCATATCATGGTTCTCATGGATAAATTTTGTCTCTAATTAGACAAAATCACATGGTCATTGTCTCTCAAAACTACCCCTTTCACCTACCATTAACCTTTTGTTCTAAAATTTTTGCCCTCATAAAGTTAAACCTCTAAGCCTATGTAGACTTATCTATGTCTAAATCTAGAATCAAAATAATTTGGAATACCAAAATATCACTTGGGTCACATGTCTATAGAATTGTAGATTAATACCTTAAAGGATAGCTACCCAAAAACTAAATTTCTTAAAAGTTAGACTGCTCCCTTAAAAGAGAGCTACCAAATAAACAAACCCAAACTTAGACTACTCCCTTGAAGGATGGCTAAGTAAAAATTATCAAAATCAATCATTTTTAATCTTCTCACATCAATCAACTTCACAAACATATCAAAAAAAATCAATAACAAAGGACTCTATATCAAAATTAGAACAAGCTATCCCAATGAAGCTACAATCAGATTTCATATCTAATATTAGTAGACTTCCTGCATCGATCAATCTACACCTTACATGAAGACATGTACTTGTCTAAATATGGTTCTTAGGTCACCTATAGAAGGAGAAAACTAACCCACATAAGGTTAACATACCTAACACTCATTTACCCTTAACCTACCACCTACCCCCCCTTTATACCATTTAAAAATCAAGGTATTATGAGCTTACTTGACACAATGTGATCAAGACACATTTTTATCAACCAAATCATGCTAATGCAAATCATTTTAAAGGCTTATGTTCTTTAATCCAATCTAACTTCAGTTTTTTTATCCTTACCAATGAAAAAGCATCACACTTTTTCCTTATCCTTATCATTGGTTCATGTAGATATATGTCACATGATTCTTATCTCTTTTCCCACATCTAGTTTGTTAATCTAACTTACTTTATGTACTTTCATTAAACTTCAATATCATATTTAACACATCACATATCCATGAACAAAAATAAAACATCATATCATAAGCCACATCATATAACATCATATCATAAACTACATCAATAACCATAACCAAACCATCCATAATCATCAACATTATATCCATAAATAAAATTTAAAATCATCCATAATCATCACATGCCTAAGATAGTAAATCCACATCTCATGAAGCATAGGTATAAAGCATAAAACATCAAAACTTGTACACCATCAAACATAAACCACATCCATACATCATCATTAATATCATCAACATCATGTCATCAAACTAAATAATGCATTTAATAATGTATAATATATCTCTCAAAGCATGTACATCTCACTACATTTACATAGGTTGGTCTCAAAATCATGTACATATATATCTATATATCATATCATGCCCCTGGTGCACCATTACCACTAGCCCCACTTGTACTACCACTATCATCTGGTGTCATTCCTCTTGACATGCCTACCTATCCACCCATCAAAGTGGCCCACTAACCTAAATTTATCACAACTACCCCACCTACTAAATTGGCTTTGTAATAACCCCATCGAGGCTGCATAGGACATTGTACTAGAACTATGGCCTTATAATACCTCAAATCCTCCATTATGGCCAAGTATTATGTCATAGGGATAGAACTTGGTGGTCTTATTGGAACTACCACTATTCCTCCCCTCTATCTCAAGGTGTCCCTATCCTAGGTCACCAAGCTTAGTGACATCTTAGCCTAATCCCTCTCCCCTATCATGGTGGAAAGTTGAACCTATAATGTCACAATCTGGCCACCTATCCTTCTAATACTATAATTTATGCCTATGTAGTAGCCAATGTTGCTCTTACCTATCTATTAGGGCTACCACCCTATACTTATACTTGTGGATCCCCAGTAACTAGATCCACATCCATGGATTATTATCCCACATCATCCCACCCAAAATTAGCTACTACATAAAGGGCCTATTACCATTTTGTATAGCCATCAACAAAACCAACATCATCAACCTCTACTCTAATAGGTGGCTCTTCATGATCTATGACCACCTCCTCTTGTTGTGTTTTAGGTAATAAAAACTTAGCATCCTCCCTCTTATTCCTCAAAAAAGGAACTAGAATCCCCTGTATTAGTCCAAACTACCTCCAAACTCTATCAAATGGAATGAGCTCAGTCTCACCTCTCTCCTCCTATAGATCCATCTTCATCTCTATGATGACAATGTATGATAACTATAAAAGGCCCACTTAATAAAGTCAACATATGGCCTCCAAACCACATCTCCTACAATTAAGCCATCCATTGTATCCCTAAACCAATTAATATCTCTCACACCTCCTCAAACTCTTGTAAGGGTGTAGTCACCCCTCCACCATATGAATCCCACTCTAAAATATATCTAGGCATATCCCTTCCATGATATCCCCAATGGTCTCAAAACCCTAATATGATTTTAATCCAAATAATGGAGCATAAACCCCATGTTGATATATTACTAGTGAGATATAAATCCTCAAAGCTCCTTGTATATCTAAACTAAAAAAACAAGTGCCCAACCAAGCACTATCCTACCAATCAACATCTCCACTGACACTCCCAATAATAGATAAATAAACCACCAACTACTCAAATCTAGCAACACAAAATAATATACTACCATTATCATCATATTCATCAAACACCTCTCATCTCGATCCCTCTAGTATAAAGGCCCATAACTGAAGCTACAAGCATGCCCACTAAAAAGGGCTCAATCTTCACCATACAAGAGATCTATCTACTCATCCCTCTCCTCACTCTCAATATGGTATATCAACTCCCCCCAAATGGGCAACCATGTGATCCTATAAACATCCTCTAGTAAGATAGTCATCTCTCATGTCATCAAGAGGAGGTGTTCATGGCTGAATCCCATCTCTTGTTGAGAGTGATGATCATCACTGCATATTATAATAAGAATTGATTATGTCTCGTAGATTTGAGGATAAACTCTTCCATATGTATCTCATGATCCTTGATTATCCCTCCATAGATCCCTATAAAGATCCTAAGAACCTGATCCCTCATCTATATCTGATCTTGTGCCTATAAAAATTCAAGTTAGCATGTGCACTTAGTTTTCCATTACCATTTATCATGTACATTGATTTCATTCATTCTACCTACATGAACCTATTTATCAACCTAAACCCACCTAATTCAACCTATTTCAATATTACCCTAACCCATCAAACCAAACATCTAACTCTTTTATCAAAAAAAATCTACCCTAACCCACAAATTTTTTAACACATCACTCCTACTTGAAAATTGCCCTCTCTTAACTTAAACTTGGCATTTTAATTACTCCAATCCTTCAAAATATTTTAAAACATTTTTTCTATATATTTTTATTAAAACACACCTTCCCCAATCACTTGATCATTGATGGTCACTATGATCGCCAATGGTTAAGTGACCTTTTTACTTCGATATTTGACCATCAATGGTCAAGTTTGATAATTGCCAATTAGGTCAAACTATCGATGGCCACTATTTGTGACTACCAAAGGCAAAACACCTAACCTTACCTTCTTAAAACCTAACAAAACACTAAAATTCAATAAATAAATTACCTAATTCTATCTTATATACTACCTCCAACCCAAATATTCTTTCAATTTCAAATTTGAATGATTTTGTAAATCACAAACAAAACCTACATCTAAGTTAAACCCCTAAAAAACCTACCAAAAAATAACAAACTACCCAAATTTAACTTAAAAATAACCAAATCCACTAATATATCAATTTAAAACACCACCTACCTCATTCTTTGATTATTATCAAGGATGAAGCCCACACCTACTACTCCACCATGTCCTAATCCACCATACATCCTTGGTCCTAATAGATCACCTCAACACCTCAAACCAGTTAACAATCACCAAGTCAGTAAAATGCTCAGTCAACCCTCAAACAAAATGCCAAATCACCAGAACACATAGAAAGCATGAGAGTCAACAAGCTAAAAGTGAAAATAATTTTTAATTTTTAATTTTTATCCTCTAGCCTTTTAGGGTTTCCCCCTAACCATCGATGGTTGGGGTGACCATCGATGGTCAATCTTGGGGCCCCTAACCATTGATGGTTAGGAAATCCAAATTTAAAAAAAGAAGGCACTAACACCTTAATTCATCATTCTTAGAGGTGACCTTATCCACCAAACCAAAACCAACCTATGGGATATTACCCTTCTCTAACTAACCATTATACCATGTCCACCTCGATGTTGGCCATTTTTGGCCCAAACTATTGCATACTTTGCAACAACCTTGCCTGGTCTTTTTAAACTCACCAACTAACCTTGCCATGTTAAATATTTGGAATTTTTACCACCTCATGCATAACTAGACCATTTTTTTTTTCAAAGGAGCACTTCCTACCTCAAATACCTATGAAAACATCAACCCTATCTAGGAGACTTGATAGGAATGACATGATCATTTATGCCTAATGATGTGGCTTGGTTACACTATCACCAGTCCTTCTAGAATTGACCTTATTTTTACCAACTATGACAACCTTAATCTTTGTGTAATATTGGCTATCATACTTAGTCATATTTTGTATAAATTTTTGCACTTCAAATTCCCAACCATCCTTGTCACCAACCTTGTGACTCACCAAACTACTTATCAAACCTTGAATCAATTTTGGTTTCACCTCATCCATTCTTGGTTTGAGGGGGAACACCTCCTCCCATACTTGAGGAAACTAGACCTTCGACCAAGCAATCCATTTTTATTTTGTAGCTTATTAATTCAAATCTATATAACAAAAGGGGAAAAATGTAGACACTAGAAAATTTCACACAATGGCTTTAAATGTCAAAATGCCTCAGGATTCCCTAGATACCACCTAACCTTTCTCAACCCACTAACCCATCAAACTCTGAGTCAAGTTATCTACTAAGCTAACTAACTCATTAACTTAATATGTTAACCATTACCTAATCCTTTTTAACTCACCTTAATTAATTTTCCTACAAACCCTTGACCATTGATGGTTATCTTTATCTCTAATCATTAGGCTAATCATCTATGGTTAATTCTTCCTCATTCTTACAAAAACACTATATGTTTAAGATATAATGACATAATTTAATATGTCTATATTGCATATTGCTAATGAAATCCCAAGCATCAAAATTAATAAGCCAACCTCTTAGGGAACCTTCTATCCTCCATCTCTCTTTGCCTATCGAAGGAGGGGAGTAGGAGGTGAAAAGAATCCATCATCACAATCATTCTAACTCATAGGTATTCAATATCTTCAACCAGTCTTCTTCTAGTAATTTATCAATAGCAATAGGGATTTGAACCTCTATCAAAATTACTCTCGAGGCAAAGTACCGTTACTCTACCAAAATTTATCTAGCCACCAACCAACAACCATTTAGCAAGCAACAAGTATATTTGTACTTTAATTTTATTATTTTGGTTTTCGACCTCTCTCCCCATCAAACCTTTTATACATCTTACCTTTTAACTCTCAAACCCTTAATAGACCATTACCTGATCACTTATCTTCTCTATAACTACTTTTTTGAATATTTATAGAAATCAAAGGAACCATCGATGGTCACCTAGACCATCAGTGGTCACCTACAACCATAAATTATTACCCAACTACCAATGGTCATCCTAACCATCAATGGTTTGCCCACCACTAACGGTCACTATGGCATGAAATAATAGCAAGTTATTTTGAACCCCTTAGCCCCAACCAAATCTAACTTTCTATGTCCCTACCTATTCATAGACCTCTGCCTAATTTTTTAAACCTGACCTGATCCATTTTAGCATTAGTATTGACCCACTTTTTCTATATTTACTTTATTTTCCTTTCCAAGAATTTATCTCTTCTTGTATTTAATTTTAGTACTTTATTGATACTAGTATCTTATTTTTATCTCTTCCAACTTAATTCCTATCAAAGAGTGGATTGGCAGCCTTGTAACAAGCTCATGCTTCTTGGATCTATCTCATTCTCATAATCCACCTAACTATCTTGATAACAACCTATTTTTTTAGTGTTTTCTTATCTACAGGATATTATTTTCAAGATAAAGTGGAGCTCTCCATACTCATCTAGATCACACATACACAATAACTAAGTTCTTTTACCACACCCTTATTACTATTTTCTTATCTTCTTCCTTAATTAAGAAATGAATACAAATTAAGAGAAATATTTTATCATTTGAAAGTCTAAAAGATGATACTCCCCTAGGGAGAGATGTTACAATGTGGGTTTCAAGGGGTCCTCTACAAGGATTTGAGAAGAAGGGATAGATGAGCTAGTTGAAGCTTCATCGATGGTAGGGGTGGAGTTATTTTTAGTTTATGGTGAGGTGGATGAGGGAAGAAGAAGAACAAATTTATTGGGTTGATATGTCATGTTTCATGATGAAAAAAGACTAGGGTCAACTTTTATGGTAATAACTTGACCCTCATGTTTGAACTTAACACATCGATGTAAGGTGGATGGGACACAATGCATGGCATGGATCTAAGGGTGTCCAAGTAAGATGTTATATTAGAACTCACCTTATACAATGTAAATGAGTTATGTAATTATGTGAGGTCCTAAGTGGATGTGAAGCATGACTGTCCCTAGGGTAGTGGCCACAATATCATTAAAGGAGTAGAGGACTAATATAATTTTTGACATGATATTCCTAAGTAATTGGAGTTGGTCATAACCATGAGAGGAGATAATGTTAATACTAATTCCTCCAACAATCATCACCCTTTTTATGCAAGTTTGATTGATTTATATAGTGATGAAGAGGGGAGGATCAGAATCTTCAAAATGAATAAAAGGTATTTCTAAATCCTAGAATGTTATAAAGATAGAAAGTTAAAGGGCTCTGACAAAGGATGTATGAGGTTAAGGGTTTTCTGGTTGAACCTCTATTGATTATAGGGGATTTTATCAATTCTTGGTAGTGATGGGGTGAGGTGTTGATTATTTTTTAAGTCTCATCTTCATGGGTGTCTGGTGAAGTTATTTTAGAACCACTCATTGGGTGGGCTCAAAAGGGTTGGAAGGAGAGGCACCCAAAATGGATATTTTGGGTTTTGGTGAAGGTAAAGGTGAGGGTGTTTGGGTTTGGTTGGAATGCTGAGGGGTAGAAGGGTATGTCCATGATATAGACAATTTTGCCTTTCCATTATCCTTTTATTGGGCCCAAAATTAGGTAACCATATAGATAGTGTAGATTAGGGGAGGTGTTGGGTTAGATGTTTGCTTCAGTTCCTTCTTAGTTTCAGATGAGAGTAGAGGAGTAGGTAAGTGTTGGATTGGTTTATTTTTTGGTTGGATTGGTAATGGGCTCAAGGGAGGTTCATCTAATAATAGATCATATTTATCCCATAATTTATGGATAAGTGCTTGGAGATCCTTGCAATTCTCTATGTTGTGTCTAGGGGTCCTATGGTATGAGCAGATTAGACTAGCATTGAACTAAGATGGCTTAGGAGTTAAAGGGTCAATAGGTTTGATATGTGGTAGGATTAAAGAAGAAGTTTGAAATAACCTTTGTAAAATGGTTGAATAATATTCAATCAAAAGTGTTGAGGGTGTTGGTTTTTTGGTTTTAAGAGTAGGAGCCGTCTTAGGAGTAGGCTTCACCATGGAAGTTTTAGGTGGTGGAATGGTTTTGGTAGGTGGTTTTTGTTGGGATTATTTGGTTATTATTATTTTTAAGGTGGAAGATTTAGATTTGGATGGTGAAGGTTTGGTGATAGGTGGGAAGGTAGAGGTAGATAGGTTCATTAAGAATGATAGGGATTTTGATGATTTAGTGTGGGTAGATAAAGGTAAAATGAAAGGTTTAGTTTTGGGAGGGTTCACCTTTTTGGTATAAGTATGAACTTGTCGGATGGTAGAAGTATGGGGTCCTAAGATAAAAGGTAAGAGGGAAGGAGGTGGTATGGTTCTAGTTCAAAGTGGGAGTTATAGTGGCTCTACCTTCTTAGTTGGTTTGGTTGGGGTTTTCTTTGGTGGACTAGATGGGTTTAAGTCTAACTTCAAAGATGGATGAGTAAGGCTAAGTGTAAGAAGTATTCCTAGATTCTTGATAGGTTTGGTTAGAAAGGTGTAAGGTGATTTGAAAATTTTAGATGGAGGTGGGTTGGATGGTTCCCCTACAGTTTTGGAGGGAGAAGTGTTTGATGAAGGTATTGAGGTGATGATAGGTTTGATGGTGGATGCAAGTGAGGTTAAAGGTTCAAGTTTATTTTGATAGGGAAGCCCAAGATGATGCCAAAAGGTAGATCTATCTAGATTGGGTTGAGAAGTGAACTCTAGAATCTGGACTAAACTAGAAAAAGGATTGTAAATGGGTTTGATTCTTTGGTCATTGGTTTCAAATATTAATCCCATAGGTTGATGTGACGGAATAGTTTCTTCACCTTTGACCTTAATAGAAGGTTCCAAGATTTCGGAGGATGTTTCCTCCATGGAAGGTGTAGACAAGGTAATCTCTTCTTCTGAGATGGTTTCCAAAAGAGAGAATGGGTGGCTCTATGATAGGGTAGGAAGGTTTTATGGCCTCAAATGATGTAATGGAGATGGTTTTTTCCTTTATTTAGGTGTCTAAAGGAATGGTAGGTAACTCCACCACTTCAATGAGTGGAATGGAGGAAGAGGTAGTTGAAGTAATGGTTGACTCCTTTGGTATCTCTATCAGAAAAGATGTGGATAAGTTCATGGTGTCATCAAAGTAAATAAAGATGGGTGGTTACTTCCTCTATTTGGGTGTCCAAATGATAAGAGGGTGAGTCCACCACTTTAATGAGTCGAATGGAGGAAGAGGTAGTTGAGGTAATGTTCTCCTCAATGATAGGTTTATTTATAATGACATTAACTATATGGACCTCATGAGTGTGAGATGATTCTAGTTTATTATCATCATAGTTGGTAGAAGGAGCATGATTAGGGAAAGGTTTACAAAATCTATTAAAGGACTAATTTTGTGGTGTATTAGTATTATCAAATACAAGTTATCCCTTATCAATCATGTTTTGGACAATAGTTTTAAAGGTGTTACACCTACTAACATTAGGTCTAATGACATGATGAACATCACATATATCATTCCCATTTTATGAACCATGTATAGGGCAAGAAGTAGTAAATTTTTGGGGAGGTTTTATGGGAGGAAGTTTTATGACATTGGCTTTGAGAAATTTATCCAAAATTGAAGCATAATACTCCCCTATCAGAGTATATTATTTTGGGGAAGCTCGGTTTTGATTTTGGTTTTGTTGGTTGGAAGACTTAGAGGAGTTGGTTCGGTTGGGTTGGTTGAAAGTTGGTGGTGGAGTGGTTTTAAGTATAAATGAGTTTGTGGATGTCTTTAGTTTGGTATGAGGATGGTTATATTGATTGGTAGTTTTTGATGAGTAAGGATCATTAGATTTAAATCTAGAATTTTTATTCCTTAGTTTTAATTTTCCCTCACCAATGGATCTAATTTCTAATTTTCATGCCATGGTGAAAGCCTCATCAAAAGTCCTAAATTTTTTAACTTGAAGAGTAAGGGAAATATGTTTGGCACAACCCTGAGAGAAAAGTTTAATCAACTCAGGTTGGAGTAAAGAGAAAGAGAGTTGGTTGATAAGACCTCTCCATCTAGCTATGAAATCAGTAATTTTTTCATCATCAAATTGCTTAATGGAGTAGAGGTCGGCAATAGAGACCTTTTTGGATATACTAACTGATAAAAGATCTAAAAAGATTTGGGCAAGTTGGGAAAATTAAAATATGGAGTGCTTGGTGAGATCACTATACCAATATAAGGTTAGTCCAGATAAAGACATGGGAAAGTACAAAGGAGAAGAGCATCATCATATGCAATCAACTAGAAAGAATGGTGAAATGTTATTGATTATTGTTGGGGGTCATCATTGCTTTAGAACTTGGAAAAATTGGGTAGTTCCCATTAAGGAGGATAAGATCAGATAGGTATGGATAGATGGATAGGTTCATTATATATTTAATCATAAGACAAAAGGTTATGAGCCCTATAATAAATGACTCTAGGTTGGTCATTTTATCCATTAATATTTTGACCAAATCTATTTGAGGTTGGGAAGCTCCATAATTGTGTGGTAAGTTTGGTTGATGTTGGGTGGTAGCAATATATGGGTTAGAGGTAGAAGGTTTAGAAGATACCATATATTGATATGTGGTCATTGAAGGTTGGGATGATTCCACATAAGGGTTAATGGACACAAAAGGTTGGGTAGAAGGTGTTATGTATCCTTCTAGATTAGGAACATATTGGTAAGATGTCATGGGTATTTGTTGAGGGATTGATATGGGCTAATTTGGAAGTATGAGTAGGTTGGTAGTGGGTTGGGTTTGAGTGGTAACTCTTATGTAAATAGGTGGAAGGGTAGGAGGTAGGGATAGCACCAAATTTTGAAGTGGGGTGGAAATTGGTGGGTTGGTAGTAATAAGGGGAATGGTAGAAATAGGGGTAGAAGATACCCCATAGTGGATGAGGTATGGGTAACAAGATATGAGGTTGTCCCTATGTTGGAGGTGTTTATTGGTCTAGGGGGTGTTTGGTTATTGGTTTGGATGTTTTATTGAGTTTGGGTGGTGGTAGTGGATGGGATATTAGTGGAAGAAGATGTCTAGCTGATCATAGGTTGGGTATAGGTAGCACCAACCATAAGATGTGGAGTCAAACCTTAAGGTGTATATGTAGGAGGAACCAAAGTAATAGGGATGCGATGAGATAAGGTGTTGAGGTAATGTTGAAGGGCTATGGGGTTGTTATCAAGGAAGGTATAGAAATCCATGTCACCCTCAATAACTATTTGAGAAAGTTAGGAGGGAGAGAAAGATGAAAATAACTCACAACATTACAAGTATACTCTATGGAGGAGGAAAAATAAGAAAGTGGTTTTTGGTTGGTTTAGTTCATCAACTATTGTCTAGTAAAGACCATGCGAGGAATAAAAAAGCAATGATAGAAAGATCACAACTCAAACAGAAATAAATAAAATAAAAATATATCAAGGCAATCAAAACATACACTGAAGTGTGTTTAAAACTTAGGATTCTTTTTAGATCACTTTTGGCTTATGCCTTAGAAAGTGTGAAAATAAAATTTGGTTTGTAAATTAGGTACTAAAGAAGAAGTCTAAGGTTGACTTCAAGTGTTAAATGGTCTCAAAAAACTATATTGAAAGTCAATTTGTGGATTGATATTAGGGCCTACCCCCTCACTTTACACACTACAATGATAAGGGTGTTGAGTTCTTAGCTAAGATATACTAAATTTTAGTGTTTAGACTCAACCAGAGAGTTGAGTTTTGGTTTCTCTTCTTGGTAATGACCTCCAAGTAAGATATCCAAAAGGTAAGGTTTACCAATAGATGATGAAATCCTAGTTGGGCCTTATGTCAATTATTTTGATGTGTTGATTTATTATATGGTTTGTTAAAGTGTGTTATAGAAAAGAACCTACGATTAATTAGTTTTGATTTCAAGTTATTAGATGAACTAAAAAAAAATAAGCAATAAATTTATGCAAGGTTTATTTTAAGCCCAAAAGAAAATTTAGATTTTGTTGTATGAGCATAGAATAAAGGAAGAACAGGGCACTTAGATGATGCTAGCTCCCATCGATCATGCCAAAATGTTTCTCTTAATTTCTACTCATTTCTTAATTAATGAAGAAGATAAGAAACTAGTAATAAGGGTGAGGTAGAAGAACCTAGTTGTTGATGCACATGTAATATAGATGAGTATGGAGAGCTCCTCTTTATATTGGAAGGAATAATCAGTAGATAAAAAATCACTAACAAAAAAGGTTATTAGCAATATAGTTAGGTAGACTGCCTAGTGTAAGCTAGATCCGAGAAGTGTGAGCTTATTAGGAGGCTATCAATCCACTCTTTGATAACAATTAAGTTGAAAGAGATAAAAGTAAGATACTTGCATCAAATAATAGAAAGTACTAAAATGAAATACAATAAGAGAGATTCTTGGAAAGTAAAATAAAGTAAATATAGAAAAAGTGGGTCAATACTAATGATAAAATAGATCAATTCATGTATAGAAAATTAGGCAGGGGTTTGTGACTAGGTAGGGACATATAAGGTTAGATTTAGTTGGGGGAAAGGGGTTGGAAATAAATTTTTGTTATTTCATACCATAATGACCATCATTAGTTGGGTTGACTGTCGATATTTGGGTAACCATTAGTGGTTATAGGTGACCATTGACAGTCTAGGTGATCATCAACAGTTCTCATGATTTTTAGAAATATTTAGAAAAGGAGTTGCACACTGGATCAATGATTAAGAGTCTATTAAGGGTCTAGGAATTAAAAATTAAGATACAAAAAAGGTTTGATGGGGGAGAGAGGTTAGAAACCAAAAATATTGAAGTACAAATAAAACTGATGCTTGCTAAATGGTTGATGGCAAGAGAAATTTCGGTAGAGTAACAGTACTTTACCTTGAGAACAATTTTTTTAGAGGTTTAGATCTCTATTGTTGTTGTTGAATTTTTATAATAAGACTATATGAAGATCTTGAATACCTATGAGCTAGAATGCTTGTGATGATGGATCCTTTTCACCTCATACTTCCCTCTTTTATAGGCAAAGAGAGATGGAGGATAGAAGGTTCCCTAAGAGGTTAGTTTACTAATTTTGATGCTTGGGAGTTTTTTAGAAATGGGAAAAGTGGACATATTAAATTTTTTCATGTTATCTTACATGAAATTGGTGTTTGTTTAAGAATGAGGAAGACTTGACCGTCAATAGTCAACCTAATTGTCAATGGCCAAGTTGATTGTCGACAGTCAAGGGTTTAGAGTAAAATTGGTCAATGTGAGTTAAAAGGGGTTGGGTAGTGGTTAAGTTAGTGTTAGTAATAAGTGATTAAAATTAATTAATTATGAAATAATATGAAACACAAAAATCATTTCTCAGAATCACAACAACAGAGACATATGGAAGAAAAAATTCATATCTATTGTCATGTCCCCTTTTTAGGTGACATCGCTTAGAGTTGATTATTAGCCTATTATACGACCTTTGTAGGCTGATAAGATGGATAGAGGGTCATGATGGAGCTTGGCTTGGCATCGATTAGCAAAATTTCTATAGTTGACTCTCATTTGGGCTCTTCAGACACATTTTCTTGAGCTCCTATTATTTAGGGATATTTGACATGCAGTAGAGCACCCTTGTTTTAGTATGGTCATGTGCAAAATCACTCCCTGATTCATCAGCTTTAATCAATTCAAGGATCTGACATGTATTGAGGGGGATATTAATATTTGATTGATTTAATCAAATATTAATTATTTGGCCTATTTTTACTTAGAAACCCTAATTCTAATTTAAGAAACCCTAATTAGGGCAAGCACATCTTTTTGAGGGTATAAGGGTTTCTCATAGGAGGAAGAGTCATTTTATCCAATGATTATGATTATTGATTTTTGCTAAGGTTTTTTTGTGAAGATTGAGCCAAGGGTTCCAAGATTCCATTTGCATTGGAGAACATCAACTCTTCAGTGTGTGCAATTTAGAGGTTGTGAAATATCATTTGATCTATTGCCAATTCAAGGGATAACTTCATACAAAAGTTGTCACAGAGATTTATAGGTATTTCTTTCATTAGGTTTTTGTTTCAGAGATTACCCAGATATAGATATTTCATGTTAGCACCATATTTCTATAGATCAAGGGTCTAGCATATAGGTGTGATATATTGTATTTCACCACTATATGAAATCTGTACAGATCTATACCAGGCCATACCAGCCGAATCATAGGTTAAAGAAGGGCATTGTTAGTAGTTACAGGCCACAGGGGAAGTGTAGAGATCAACATCAGCATCCAGAAACTGACATCAGTTGACTGAAGACTGATGTCGATAGAGAAGCTGACAGACAAAGATTGATGTCGGTAGGATATCAACTGATTGTGGTAGAAGAACCGTCGTCGGTGACTGTGTGTCCACATAGTAACCTGAGCAGTCCAGATTTAGAGCTATTTCCTAGTTTGCTAGAACAATCAGGATTTGTTAAATAATATTTCATATTATTTTATATGCATGATAGAGACTCATTATTGTAATCATTATAAATAATAATAAGAGCACTGATTATCCAGTTGATAGATTGTACTATTGTCTATCTATTTAATTGAATTTATTTTGCAAAATTGAATCTTTGTTCAGAGCTTTTATTTTTCTATAGTCCCTACTGGTTGGGGATATTATAGTGGTATCAAAGCTTTGTCTTGTTATATTCCCTATTAGACAGGAGATATTACAGTGGTATTAGAGCTTTGTCTTGCTATATTCCCTATTAGACAAGGGATATTATAGTTAACTCTGAAGACGCTAGTGATACCACTGTAATATCCCCTATCCAGTAGGGAATATATAAAAACAAAAGCTCTGATACCACTGTAATATCCCTTGTCCAATAGGGAATATACCATGACAAAGCTATGATACCACTGTAATATCCCTATCTAATAGGGAATATAGAAAGACAAAGCTCTGATACCACAATAATATCCCCTACTAATAGGGATATGAGAAAGACAAAAGCCCTAAATTGCTTTTCTAAATATTCTAATTTTTCATATGATATAAGAACAAATTGCAATTTTTGCAAAATATATTCAAATAGATAAATAAATTATAGTATAATCTCTTATTTATTCACTCAGATGATTACAACAGATGTCCAATGTCATGCATATAAAAGAATATTCAAATACGGTCTTAATAACCTAAGTATTCTACAAACTAGAAATAAATCTTGAATCTGGTACATCTCGATCGATTGTGTTTTTAACACAGTAGGCCGAGATGTACCAGATTTAGGATTTATTCCTAGTTTGTGGAATACTTAGGTTTTTAAGACCATATTTGAATATTCTTTTATATTCATGACATTGGACATCTATTGTAATCATCTGATTGAATAAATAAGAGATTATACTGTGATTTATTTATCTATTTGAATATATTTTGCAAAAATTGCAATTTGTTCTTATATCATACAAAAAATCAAAATATTCAAAAAAGCAATTCAGGGCTTTTGTCTTTCTCATATCCCTATTAGTAGGGTATATTCATCCTCATCTAACTCTAAAGACGCTGCTATTGAAACTATCTCATCATCACCATCTCCTATCTCATGAGAATCATGGGACATGCTACTATCTTGTCTAACTAATCTATAGTGCTCTCTCCTCAGATTAACAAAGTGATCAAAAGACATCCTCTTTTGAACCACAAGTGATAATAACTCCCACTCCTCATTCATTGCCATAAGTGTGTCAGCAAATAAGGGCTCTCCTGCCACCACCTCTGCTAGAGCCTCTAGTTCCTCTTGAACAAACGTAGGCCATGTAGGCCTATCAGCTGCCCTAAAATGGGTCAACGGTGGTCTCTGATTAATAGTAGCACTCTTGTTATCTCCTTGATTTTCACTTTGTGTTGTGGAACCTTTAACAATGGATGCCACATACTGTGTTAATTTATTTTCAAATGTAGGGTCTGAAAGGATTTCATCTATCCTCCTCTGGGTTTCAACCAACTGGTTCAAACTTTGTTTCAGCTTCTTCATATCCTTGTCCCACTATTTATGTGTACTTGAAGACATCATAGATACTTTGCTCATTCAATCTACCCAACTACCCAATAAGATGGCAAGACATTAGCTCTGATACCACTATAATATCCTCTGTCCAATAGGGAATATAGCAAGACAAAGCTCTAATACCATTGTAATATCCCCTATCCAATAGGGAATATAGCAAGACAAAGCTCTGATACCACTGTAATATCCCCAACTAGTAGGGACTATAGAAAAACAAAATCTCTGAACAAAGATTCAATTTTGAAGAATAAATTCAATTAAATAGATAGATAGTAGTACAATCTATCAACTGGCTAATTAGTGCTCTTATTATGCTTCAAAATTATTACAATAATGAGTCTCTATCATGCATATAAAATAATATGAAATATTCTTCAACAAATCTTGATTGTTCTAGCAAACTAGGAAATAGCTCTAAATCTAGATTGCTCAGGTTACTGTGTGGACACATAGTCATCGATGTCAGTTCTTCTGCTACCGTCGATCGATATCCTACTGACATCAATCTCTGTCTGTCAGTTTCTCTATCGATGTCAGTCTTTAGTCAGCCAATGTCAATTTTTGGATGTCGATGTCGGTCTCTCCACTTCCCTTGTGGCCTGTAATTGCTAATGGTACCCTTCTTTAACTTGTGATTCAGCTGGTATGGCTTGGTATAGATCTATATATATTCTATATAGTGGTAAAATACAATATAGCACACCTGTATGCTAGACCCCTGATCTATAAAAATATGGTGCTAACATGAAAGATCTATATCTGGGTAATCTCTGAAACAAAAACCTAATAAAAGAAATACCTGTAAATCTCTATGACAACTTCTGTATGAAGTTATCCCTTGAACTGGAAATAGATCAGATGATATTTCACAACCTCTAAATTTCACACACTAAAGAGTTGACATTCTCCAATGCAAATGGAATCCTGGAACCCTTGGCTCAGTCTTCACAGAAAAACCTTTGCAAAAATCAATAATCATAATCATTGGATAAAATGACTCTTCCTCCTATGAGAAACCCTTATACCCTTAAAAATATGTGCTTGCCCTAATTAGGGTTTCTTAAATTAGAATTAGGGTTTCTAATTAAAAATAGGCTAAATAATTAATATTTGATTAAATCAATCAAATATTAATATCTCCCTCAATACATGCCAGATCCTCAAACCGATTGAAGCTGGTGAATCAGGGAGTGATTCTGCACATGACCATACTAAAATAAGGGTCCTCCACTGCATGTCAAATATCCCTAAATAATAGGAGCTCAATAAAACGTGTTTGAAAGAGCCCGAATGAGAGTCAACTGTAGAAATTTTGCTAATCGATGCCAAGTTAAGCTCCATCATGACCTTCTATCCATCCTATCAGCCTACGAAGGTCGTATAATATGCTAATCATCAACTCTGAGTGATGTCACCTAAATATGGGACATGACATCTATACAAAAATACACACATAACACCGATATAACATGGTTCACCCAATGTGAGATACATCCACTAAGAGGATCTCAATAATATTATAAATAAGAGTAAAAACAAATCTAAATAAGAAACCTCTCATAGAGATAATTTTCTCCAACCTGAATTCACACCAAAATTCTCAAGATGCAGAGCTATACCTCAAAACTGATCACAGTAACTGTAGAAAGAATGAAAAGCTCAAAACTCAATGCAAATTGCAATTAATAATGTGTTACCTCTGTCCCCTATTTATAATTTTCAAAATCCCTTGAAAAATGTGCCATAACCATAAGGATAACCATATTTCCACAAAGTAAGGCATAAAATAAGGGAGGTTTCAACCACATAATCCCTTGATTCTCTCAACACCTTTAAATCATAACCACTTTCCAAAAATGTGCCACAAAAAAGGGAAGTGGTTAAAATTCATCCCACCATTGTAAAATTTAAATATTTTATGTTAAAATTATCTTGGTAATTTTATTTTTACCTTAGGGGTGTTAAAATGAACTCCACATTTAATAATCTCCCACTTAGTGTTTGTTTCCCCTTAAACAAAATTTAACACTCCTCCATGATCTTCACGAAGACCAACCAAAGCTAAACATAACCTCAACTTCTCCAATGTGACTACCTTAGTCATCATATCCAAAATATTTTGGCTCATATGTATCTTTTCTAGATTCACCATGTTTTCCTCCAAACATGTCCTCATGAAATGATATCACAACTGTATGTGCTTCATCATCAAGTGGAAAGTAGAGTTTTTGGCTAAATGTATAGCACTCTAATTATCACTATGTATTCCCCCAATTATTTCTTATTCCCTAAATCATTAAGTAACTATTTTAACCAAATCATTTCCTTTCTAGCCTCTGTAGTAGCAACATACTCAGTCTTTGTGGTTGATAAAGCCACAACCTTCTATATCTAGGAAATCCAACTAACCATTGTATCTCTAATAGTAAATACATAAAATGTCATACTCATCCTACTATCAACATCCCTAGCCATATTTGAGTCCACATAACCATTCAAAGTGGTGTCTAATCCACCAAAACATAATGTTGTACCCATGGTTCCTCACAAATATCAAAGAATCCATTTCACTACTTGTCAGTGCTCATAACCTAGATTACTCATGTACCTACTTATTACTACTATTGCATGAGAAATATCTATCCTAGTACAAAATATAGAATACATAAGCTACCAACTACTGATGAGTAAGGTACCTTGGACATCTTTAGCTTTTCTTCTTCTATCTTGGGACATTTCTCCTTTGATAATCTGAAATGGCCTACCAAAGGAATCCTAATTGGCTTAGCATCTTGCATACTAAACCTCTCCAAAACTTTGTTCATGTACTATTCTTGGGATAAGATTAGATTCTTCTCCTTCCTATCTTGAGTTATCCTCATACTAAGGATTTACATTACAACACTCAAATCCTTCATAGAAAAGGAATCACCAAGTTGCTTCTTGATTAATTGAATCTGTTACATTTATTTCTTACAACCAATGCCATCTACATACAAGAGATAATATAATTACCATCCTAAAATATCTTGACATACACACAACGGTCATAATGACACATGGAATAGCCCCATTCTAGCATAAAAATTTCAAACTTTTTATACCATTATTGTGGAGCTTGTTTAAGGCCATACAAGCTCTTTTTTAGTTTTCACACCAATTTATCTTTCCCTTTGACCTCATAACCCTATGTTTATTCCATATATAATTCCTCCTCCAAATCACCATGAAGGAATGCATTCTTCACATCTAATTGTTCTAAATTTAAATCCTATATTATAACTATACCAAGCACAATTCTAATATAAGTCATTTTAACAATAGGAGAAAAAATATCATCAAAATCAATAACCTTCTTCTATGCAAACCCCTTGACCACTAACTGGGCCTTGTGCCTTTTCCTTCCTCCATTTTCTTCTTTGATTTTGTATACCCACTTATTCAGCAATGCTTTCTTGCCCTTGGGTAGCTTGACCAAATCCCACATCTGGTTTTCCATAGGAGAACTATGTTCTTCTTCCATGGCTCACTCCCACTTATTCCTAACAATCACCTGCATTGCTTCCTCAAAACATTATGGTTATCCACTATTAGTAAGTAAAAAATAACTTAAAGATGGGTAAAAATGTTTAGGATCTTTTCTTACCCTAAGAGACCTTCTTATTATAGGAATTTGGGGTTCCTATATAGGAGGTTCCTAAACTATCTCCATGGACACTTTACCATTCATAATATCATCAAACACTATGTACTCTTTTTGTTCCTATTCCTGCAACTAATCCTTATACATTACTTTTTATTTAAACATAACATCCCTAGACAAGAATATTTTCTTGTCTCTAGGACTCCAAACTCAAAAACCAAAGTCATCCTCACCATAATTGATAAAGGTGCATCTCTCAAACTTAGCCTCTAACTTGGTCCAATCCTTCTTACCAATGCCTCACATCCAAAGACCTTAATAAAATAATAACTAACTTTCTTACCAGACCAAGCTTCCTTAGGTATGCCTCCATTTAAAGGCATTGAAGGTCCTCTATTAATTAGATATATTGCTATGCTAACTGTTTCTACCCAAAACATTAGGGGTAACCCTGCATGCAACCTCATGATCCTAACATGCTCCATGATTTTCCTGTTCATCTTCTCTAACACACCATTATCCTGTGGTGTCCCTAGAACCATCCTTTGTTTACAAATTCCATTCTATGAATAATAACAATCAAATGTTTTGCTATAATAGTCACCTCCATTATTCGAATTGAGATATTTCAAATTGAGACCTATTTCATTCTCAACTAAATCTTTCCCTCTCTTAAATGTTTCAAACACATCAAGTTTCTTCTTAATTCAATAAACCCAAACTTTCCTAGTTACATCGTTAATAACTGTAACATAATAATTTGAACCCCCAAGAGAAGATACCTAAGCTGGCCCCCACATATCTAAGTGAACCAACTCTAACTTATTCTCCTACTTTATAGGTCTAACCATTAGGAACTTAACTCACTTCTGCTTCCCGTGCACATAATCATCACAAAATTCCAAATCAACCTATTTCAGTCTAGGCAATTTGTCTTTCAAGATCTCCATGCCTTTCCAGCTCATATGACTAAGCTTATAGTGCCACAAAGTTACATCTCTATCTAAAATAACTAAATTATAGCGATAAACACTACTATTCAACTACAAAGTGCTAATTTTCTTACCTCTCAAAAACACAAGATCACCCTTGGTAACTTTCCAAGAGTATGTTGAAAACATCACCAAACAACACTCACCATCTAATTGCCCTATTGAAATTAAATTCCACCTTAACTATGGGACATGTCTAACATCCTTTAGTAGCCATGTCTTCCCATTCTACATCTTTAGTAGAACATAACCTCTCCCTACTATACTTCATGGTTCATCATCACCAAGATAAACATGTCCAAAATCTCCTTGAACATAATCGATAAAATGATGCCTATGTGAGGTGGCATGAAAATAAGCCCCTAAATCTAATACCCAAGATTCAAAAACATTATCCAAAGAAATAATTCAATAATCCTAACTAACATTACCTATTGTCATATTTACCTCCTTGGTCTCCTCATGTTTGGTCTTCTTATCCTGAAGTCCCCAACATTCCTTCTTTATGTGTCCACTTTTCCCATAGTGCCGGCACACCATCTTAGTTCTAGATTTAGATCTTCCTTAACCCTTTAAATTTCCATGGTTTCCTTTGCTTCTATCCTTTTGTCTCCCTCTAGTCTCCACCTTCAAATCATTCCCTGAATATTATTCCCCAGTGCTCTTCCTTTGCATTTCCTCACTAAGAATCACACTTATAACATACTCAAACTTTAAACTTCCCTTAGCAAGGATGACATTACTCACAGCCATAACCAAGCTATGACAACTATCCAGTAAAGCACACAAAATCAATAAGTCCTCAACTTCATCTTCAAATTTAATACCAACAGAAGTTAGCATACTCACAATCGTATTATAATTATTCAAATGATTAGTTATAGAAACATTTTTAGACATTTTCATATTAAATAAACTTTTCATCAAAAATATTTTATTGGAGACAAAGGATTTTCCATGTAACTCTCCTAATTTCTTTATCAAACCAAATTTAGTCATCTCCTCTAAAATATTAAAGGCAACCAAAGATGCAAGGCACAACTATATGGTTCCCAGTGCTTTCCTATCAAGAAAATTTCAATCTACTTGATTCATACCTAAAGGTTGTCTTGTTTTCCCCATCAAAGGGAGATGAAGATACTTTTGAAATAAGTAATATTCCATCTACATCTTCCACAATCCAAAATTCTACCCATTGAATTTTTCAACTCTAAATCTTCCATTATTTGTCATAGCTCCCACTCAAGTTAATATATTTCCTTGTAATTCACCACTTTAGCAAAACCACTAAAGCTAGCTTTGATACCAGATGTTAGGAATAAGTGATTAAAATTAATTAATTGCATAATAATAGACAACATGGAAATCATTTCTCAAAATCATAGTAGCAAAGACATATAGATGAAAAAATTTAAATCTAAGAAAAAATACACACATAACACTGATATAACATGGTTCACCCAATGTGGGCTACATCCACCAAGAGGATCTCAATAATATTATAAATAGTAGTAAAAACAACTCTAAACAAGAAACCTCTCACATAGATAATTTTATCCAGCCCAAATTCACACCATAATTCTTGAGATGTAAAGATACACCTCAAAATTGATCACACTGACTGGAGAAAGAATGTAGAGCTTAAAACTCAATGTAAAATGTAATGAATAATGTGTTACCTCTCTCCATTATTTATAGTTTTCAAAATCCCTTGAAAAATGCACCATAACCATAAGGATAACCATATCTCCACAAAATAAGGCACAAAATAATGGAGGTTTCAATCACATAATATCCTAATTCTCTTAACACCTTTAAATAATACCCACTTCCCAAAAATGTGCCACAAAAAAGGTAAGTGGTTAAAATTCATCCCACCATTGTAAAAGGTAAATATTTTATGTTAAAATTTTCTTGATAATTTTATTTTTACCTTAGGGGTGTTAAAATGAACTCCACATTTAACAGTTAGTAATTTCGTGAATTAGTTAGATTAATAACTAACTTGACTTAGGGTTTGATGGGTTAGTTAATGGGTCAAGAAGGGTTAGGTGGTCCCTAGGGAATCCTAAGGCATTTCAACATCTAGAGTTATTGTGTGCATTTTCTCTAGTGTCTACATTATGTTCATATGCTACCAACGTATGGCTTAAATAGTACATAATGTGCTCTTTTCCATTATCATCATGTTGAGCTAAAATTGCCCCTAAGGCTTTATTAATAATAGATAGGTATAGTAAGAATGACTTTCCTGGCATAAAAGGCAACAAAATTAGTGGATTTTCTAGATAGTCCTTCAATTATTGGAAAGCTTTTTGTAATTTATCATCCTAATGAAATTCTACCCCTTTTTTCAGCAAGTGTGTGAAAGGGTGGTACTTATCTACCAATTAAGATATGAATCATTGAATAGATTATATTTTACCCTGTAAACTATGCAGATACTTTAAATTGGTCGGTGGTGGCATATTTGTTATGGAATCAAATTTGGTTGAATCAACTTTGATGCCCCTAAGAGACACAATGAAACCAAGAAATTTTCCTAAATTAACTCCAAAAACACATTTCTTTGGGTTGACCCTAACTTTATATTCATATATTCACTCAAATATCTTTCTCAATGCTTCTAAATGATCAGCCCTAGTCTTTGATTTCCCTATTATGTCATTGATGTAGTATTCAGTAATATTATGCATCATATCATGAAATATGATAGTCATGGCTCTTTGGTATGTGGCCCCAACATTTTTGAGACCAAATGGCATAACTTGATAGTAGAATGTTTCCTATGGACTGGTGAACATTTTTTTTATATTGGTCTTATAGTGTGATTTTGATTTGATTATAGCCTTAGAATCCATTCATTAGTGAAAGGATTTCATAACCCATTGTGGATTTGATAATCATGTCAATTTTTGGTAGAGGAAAGTCATCCTTGGGGAAAGCTTTATTTATGTCTCTAAAATCAATGCATATTCTGATTCCTTCTAGATTTTTGCTTATAGACACAATAATAAAGATCCATTCAAAGTAGTCAATTGGTTGAATAGATATTTCTTCCAAGAGTTTTTCTAACTCTTTCTTCACTAATATATAAATGTGATGATGTATTTTTTGCAATTTTTTTTACGGGTTTGGCATCAGGATGTACCACAAGGTGGTGTACAACCAAGGTAGGGTCCAAACTAGGAATATTAGAATAGGCCCATGCAAATATATCAACAAATTCCTTCAAAAGGGATGTAAAGACTTCACATTCCTCTTTAATGAGGGATGTTCCTAATTTGATCCATTTTGGGTCATCTGGAGTCTTGAGGTTAAACTCCATTGTGTCTTCCACTACAAGGGCTGAACCATCTTATAAAATAGTCAAAAAAGATTGAAACTAGCTTGTAATGGTAGAGCCCTCTATTATTATTGGCTCTTCAAGTTATCCTAGGCATGATAAATTAGAATATCCTAGTGGTAGGGATGGCCATGTGATAAATATAGTTATAAAATCTTGGATGATTTGATCAAAAGTATGTTGTTCTTAAAGACTAAACTTGGACCCATATGCAAGTTCAATGCTGGTGGTCTCCTAAGTTATGTTTGAGGAAGGTTGAACACCCCCATCTAATGGTGCTTGAAATAGGTTTTCCATACTAGACTAGCCTTTCTCTTTACTATTTCCCTGGTCCAAAAATGCCTCAAAGAGGTTCTCAGTTTGGTACCTCAATGTTTTACTTAATTATTTTTGGCTAAGGGTGTTCACTCATTCTCTAAAATAGGCTTCAAAATCTAATTTTGATTGAGAACCCTTGTTTATGGTCTCCCAATGAAACATTATCTATAAGGCCTAGAAAATCATAGAAGGCCTCGTCATTATGAAATTTGTCAATCAAAATGTTTTATTCTTGTTTTCCCTAGTCTATAAGTTGAGGGTAATATAATGGAAGAAAATTATAGAAAATAATTAGTTGAAGGGTATAAATGGCACTAGTATCAAACAAATTGGTATTGATTAGGTAATCAAAATGGAAATGATTTGAATTTTCTTCATTGTCAGCATTATCATCATTAGTTTTTGGTGATAGAACTTGAATAAGATATGTGGGGTCATCCCTAGATAGTTTAAATCATATTCCATAGGTTCCTTTGTATTGAGTGGTAGAAATTGGCTCAAGTGGACCTTATTGATTTAGCCCAAGGCCTCCTCCTTCATAAGCATGCCTCTCCATGTTTATATTTTAAATAGGCTACTTGGCATTGAGATAATGATTGACCATTTTATCATTATACAACCAAGATTCATCACCTTCAAGTAGGTCCTATTCATGGCCAGAGGTCAGTATGAAGGTGATAGGTGCTAGACTATGTAGTTGGCCTTTGCCATTCCATGCAAGGTGGTTTGGGTTTTGGTCTTCTAAAGGACTTGGGGTTTTGTGGAAGCTTAACAATGTGGAATGTATCATGGGTAAAATATTCTCTTGGGCCATTAGTTGAGATGGTATAATAATTAGACATTTCAGGAGGTGACATGTGGGAAAGTCAATCAAGGGTGTTAGGGTCAATGTCATTGGCCTCTAGTGAATCAACAAGTATTTATTTTCTTTTGTTCTTAGAAATCATATTTAAGTCAAAATGGTATTTATAGCTTTGGTACTTGACCTCCAAATTCTTATAATGTTTGTATGGATATAAATCTCCATGGATGGTGACCTCTATACTAGAATGGTGGATACACTGGTGTAATGTCAAAGGGATTGCATGAATATCATGTATCCAAGGTCTACCCAAAATCATATAATATGATAAATTGAGTTCTAACACATGGCATATTATATCATGGGTTAAGGGCCTAATGATAACTATCAAGTTGATCATGCCTTGTGATTCCCATTCTTCATTATCATAGGCCTTTATGGTTATCATTTCTATTGACAATTCAACTATAGTGAACTCAAGAATCTTGATGAGCTTTAGAGACACTATATTTAGGCCTGATCCATTATCTATGAGGACACACTTCACTTTGTGTCACATTATGACAACTTCTATATACAATGGATTATTATGTAGTGGGCAAAGGGATGACATATCACTTTGGTCAAGGTTTAATTATTGGCCTAGAGTTAGGTGTCCAACCAAATCTTGGAAATTTTTTGGAGATATGTCATTAGGAATATGGGATTGGCTAAGGAAATTCATTAAGATGTTATTTTGGATTATAGATGTATGTAAAAAATCTAAAATGGAGATTTGTGTAGGAGCCTTATATAATTATTCCACAATATCAAATGTTTTGTCTTATACAATGATAAATGGCTTATTTTGAGTCAGAATGGATGGTTGGATGGATGAAGTGGTAGATGGTTGGGGGCCTAATATGGTAATATTTGACTATTGAGTTTTGATTGTATAATCAAGATTAGATACAAGACCATTATTTCTAACAAATGATGGTGGAAGAGGACTAGATAGGATAAGTCTCAGTTGTTGTTGCAATTGTGTGTGGTCATAATTCAATGATGAGTTATCAGTATAAGGTTTAAAAGTGGGAATACTTGCTTTCTAGTTCACCTATATGAGGTCCCAGGTCAAGAAAAAATCACTGACATGGTTTGGTTGATTGGGAATGAAAACTTGTATTAAACTCTTACAGAAGGAATACAATTGAAGAAACTTCTTTTCTTCCACACCTCTCTCAGACCTACAGATCTCTATCTAGATCTCTTTCCCTCAAGAGCTCTCTCTCTCTCAATTAAAATCAACTCTAACAACCTAGAATGATTCACATATACAAATCTATATTGTTCAAAACTCACACTCGATAAGCTATGAAGATCTAATCCTATATATAATAATTAGGAAACATGAGCATACAATTACAGCCATTAGATGTACCTCTTAAGCAAGGGCTCTAAACATTCTTACTAATAATAGAGATGCAGACTTAAGACTAACACTTAATCCTACCATGCAAACACTCTGTTCTATCCATAGAAATAGTTTTCTAGATGCACAGGTAACCGATGTCAGTTCTTGCCTATTTGCCTATGACTGACGTCGACTAATCCATTACCGACACCATCATCTCTTGGACTATTCTTGACCGATGTCGGTCGCTCCTAACTAACATCGATGACTGTGTAAACCTTCAACTTTGCAAAGTGCTCCTTTGGTGAAGCTTTTAGCTCCACACCTTAACAATCTCCCACTTGGAGATAAATAATTGCACCAGTACCTATATAGCAACATCTTCTAGCTCCTCCATCTTTAACTCAATCATGAAGACCAGAAGAAGTTGAATGAAGATTCAACTTCTCCTTTATTACCAGCTTGGTTAACATATCTACAGGATTCTTATCTATATGGATCTTCTCCAGCTTCAACTCACCATCCTCCAATACCTGTCATATGAAGTGGTACCTAAACTGTATATGCTTTGTTCTTGAATGAAATGCTGAATTCTTAGCCAAATGAATTGCACTCTGACTATCACTATATAATCTACAACTCTCTTGCTCCTTTCCTAGCTCTTCCATGAACCGTGTCATCCATATCATCTCTTTGCTAGCCTCTGTGACTGCAATATACTTTGCTTCTGTAGTTGACAAGGCAACAACCTTCTACAACTTTGATATCCAGCTAACCGTTGCTCCACCAACAGTGAAAACATATCCTGTGGTGCTCCTCCTGCCATCCAAATCACCTACCATATCTGAATCTACATAACCATGTAGAGAAGTATCTAAACCTCCATAGCACAAATGCCTACTGTTGGTTCCTCTCAGATATCTAAGGATCCACTGAACTGCTTTCCAGTGTTCCTTTCCTGGATTGGCCATATACTTACTTACAACGCCCACTACTTGGGCAATATCTAGTCTAGTACATACCATTGCATACATTAAACTCCCAACTGTGGAACAATATGGAACTCTACTCATGTACTCTACCTCATCATGTGAATTAGGACATTGTTCTTTACTCAATTTAAAATGTCCAGCCAAAGGTGTGCTTACCGATTTTGCATCCTGCATATTGAACCATTTCAACACCTTGTTCACATAATCCTCTTGAGACAAAATCAACCTGTGATTTTTCCTGTCTCTCTTAATACTCATGCCAAGGATTTTCTTTGCTGCTCCCAAATCCTTCATGGCAAATGTGTGAGCTAATTTCACCTTAAGCTCAGAGATATCCTGCATGTGTGATCCTACAACCAGCATATCATCTACATACATCAATAGAATAATATATCTACCATTATCCAATCTCTTAAAATACACACAATGGTTAGATTGACACCTACTATAGCCATGCTCAGTCATAAACCTGTCAAATCTCAAATACCATTGTCTAGGAGCTTACTTGAGGCCATACAAGCTTTTCTTCAATCTACACACTAACTTCTCCTTACCTTTAACCTCAAATCCTTCTAGCTGATCCATATATATTTCTTCATCCAAATCTCCATGAAGAAAGGTTGTCCTAACATCAAGCTACTCAAGATGCAAATCCTCAATAGCAACTAAAGACAATATAGTATGTATAGAAGTCATTTTAACAATAGGAGAAAAAATCTCACCAAAATCAATACCTAGTCTTTGTGCAAATCCTTTCACTACCAACCTGGCCTTATATCTCATCTATCCATAATCACCTTCCTTCAATCTGTAGGTCCATCTATTCTTCAGTGTCCTCTTTCCTGCTGGCAACTCAACCAAATCCCATATTTGGTTCTCTTTCAAGGACTCTATTTCCTCAACCATGCCACGCTCCCACTGATTCTTGGATTCCACCTATATTGCTTCTTCAAAACTCTCTAGTTTTCCACCATCAGTAAGCAACAAATAGAATAATGAAGGGGAATATCAAATTGGAGGTTTAATTACCTTTTTTGACCTTCTAATGGGCATCTAAGACTCATTCACAACACGCTGTCCACCCAAATTCTTTGACGGTGACTGACCTCGATCACCTCCAGAACTGTAACTGGCCAACGTCGGTTCTCCCTGACCGACGTCGATTCCTTCCTGGCTGATGTCGGTCACTATGTGACTGACATCAATTTTTGTTCTACTAACGTTAGTTCCTGCCTAGCTGATGTCAGTCTCTGTGTTTTCATGTCGATGATTATTTCTTCTCGCGAGCTCATTTTGGACCATCACCTCATCTAATTCTCTATTGCTCTGCCCAAATTGATTCAACTTCCTCAGCTGATCACTATACATCACTTTTTCATTGAAAACAACATCATGGCTCCTAATTGTCTTGTTAGTTCCTAGATTCCAAAACCTAAATTCAAAATCATCAGAGCCATAGCCAATAAATGTGCACCTCATAGACTTAGCATCCAACTTCTTTTTATTTTTCTTATCAACGTGCACAAAGGCTTCACAACCAAAAACTTTGAGAAATGAGAGATCTACCTTTTTACCTATCCATGCCTCTTCTGGAATTCCACCATTCAGAGCTGTAGAGGGTCCTTTGTTAATTAGGTACACTACAGTATCAATAGCTTCTGCCCAAAACTCTAAGGTCAAACTAGCATGCAATCTCATACGCCTTGCACGCTCCATTATTGTTTTGTTCATCCTTTCAGCAATTCCATTTTTTTGAGGTGTCTTTGGAACCATCCTTTGCTTGTAGATCCCATGCATATAACAATACCAGTTGAAATTGTAACTACAGAACTCACCTCCATTGTCAGATCTCAGGCACTTCAATCTCCTGCCTGTTTCATTCTCAACCATAGCTTTCCAAATCTTAAAAGTCTCAAATACATCAGATTTCTTATTAATACAATAGACCCATATCTTTCTTGTATCATCATCTATGAATGAAACATAGTACTATGATCCTCCAATAGAAGTAACCTAAGCTGGTCCCCACACGTCTATGTGAACAAGATGTAACTTATGCTTCTTCTTTGTTGACCCAGTCTTGAGAAAACTTACTCTTTTCTATTTACCAAAAACACAGTGCTCACAAAAATCCAGATCTATGCTTTTCAAATCTAAAAGCTTACCTTTTGACTTAAGAATGGACATTCCCTTCTCACTCATGTGGCTGAGCCTAGAGTGCCACAATTTTGCATCCACATCTGAAGTAGATAATACAGAAGGAGAACTATTAGTAACACAATTACATAAATAGAGAGTACCTACTCTCTTACCTCTAGCCAATACAAGTGCACCCTTGGTCACCTTCCAAGATTCAGTTGTGAGAGTTACTATACAACCCTCATCCCCTAACTTTCCTATAGAAATCAAATTCCTCTTCAAGCTGGGAACATGCATGACATCTCTCAACACCCATGTGTTGCCATTCTACATTTTCAGCTGCACTTTTCCTTTGCCAACAATTTTACAAGGCTCATCATCCCCTAAGTAAACTATTCCAAAATCTCCATGGACATAGTCACTAAAATATTCTCTATTAGGGGTAGCATGAAAAGATGCACCAGAATCTAAAACCCAAGATTCTATATTATTATGCAAAGAGAATATTAAAGCATCTTGTGCAATACCTGCAACCTTTGCTTCTTCTTTTCCTTTGTGTTGATTGTCCTCCTTAGGCTTTGACCAGCAATCTTTACTTATGTGCCCTATCTTTCCACAATTCCAGCATTATGGCTTCCTGCCATTTCTGGATTTGGATCTACCTCTCACCTTTGACTTAGACCTTGATCTCCCTTTCTTGCTCTTCTCCTTTTGCCTTCCCCTGCTCTCAAAACTTAAAGCATTCCCTGATGTTTCCTTTGTGCTTTTCCTACGAATTTCTTCATTCAAGATTACACTAACAACATCCTCTACTTTTAAAATATTTGAAGCAGATGCAGTATTACTAACTGCCATTACCAAGCTATGCCAGCTTTTAGGCAAAAAACATAATATTAAAATAGCTTTAATTTCATCATCAAACACTATTTTGACTGAATTTAATTGATTTACAATTCCATGGAAATCATTTAGATGATTAGATACAGATCCACCTTCCTATATTTGCAAATTAAATAACTACTTCATAAGATATACCTTATTAGAAGCTGAGGGTTTTTCATATAAATTTGCTAAAGTAGTCATCAACTCTATCGTTGTCTTTAGATATGATAAATTAGATATCCTAGTAGACGCCAGACTCAATCTTATAGATCCAAGAGCCTTTCTATCAAGAACTTCTCATTCTTCATCATCCATGTCTTTGGGCTTCTTTGTAATCCCACCTAACGGTAAGTATAGATCTTTCTGATACAGATAATCCTCTATCTGCATTCTCCAATGTTGATAATTCTTACCATTAAACTTCTCTATTCTTAGTTTACTTTATTCTACCATTGCTTCTCCCACTCAAATAGAAATCACTGCAGAAACCCCTGTGAGTACCCTGTAATCAATACACACTAACCAGATCTGAAACAACTATTAGTCAACCGAGCTCTGATACCATTTGATAGGACCTAAGTTCCCCAAAGCTCTAACACAACTTGTTATAATTAAGAGCACACATGATTACCATTGTATAAGCAACTTAAGCATGCGAAAATAACCAGAAGAACAAATAAATATTAATGAGAAATAGCATAGAATATGAGAGGCAACACACAATTGTATTCAACTCAGTTAGAAGGAAATTACAACAAAGAGATCACACTCTTTCTTCCACTTCATGGGCTTACAGTAATCTTCCCTCAAGAGTAATCTTCTCTCAATAGGTCACAACACACAGCTAACACAAGCTGTTGTTCACCTCATTGTATTGCCAGTACAACCGAGTACAAACTAGTACTCTAAGTAGATCTCACCATGATCTTGCTCCTTGATGTATTATTGTCACCTTGGATCTTGCTCCCCCATCGATCTCCTTTTAACCCTCACATACACACACCCCTATAGACCAACCTGATCTTACTTATCACATGTAGATCTCCACCATGATCTTGCAGTACCCTGCAGATCAAACCTGATCTTACATACATGAAGAATCCTACTTGATTCTACCATGGGAAGAACTTTCCAAGCTCTACACTTAACAATATATCCCATGAGTCTATTATATAGATCTCATGCATATAATGATTAGACTTGTGGCTCAAGACTCGAACTAGTCTTTAACATGCAAACAACCCCTTCACTTAACTGACTGTTCGTCAACAACAGTTCTGAAACCGCACAGGTGATCGACATCGGTCCCTATCTGACTGGAGGTAACCGATGTCAGTCGATTGCTGTTGAGGTTAGTTTCCTTCTGCACTATCCAATGACTGACGTTGGTGATCCTGCTGATGCTGGTGATTGCATACTCAGCTTCCTCCATGTTTACAACAAGGTGAAGCTTTTAGCTCCACACCCTAACATTTTTTAACTATTAATTTTATCTCAGATTGATGGAGATGGTGTTAATGTGACCTAAAATATGACCTCCAACCTTGTTGTATTCATGTGTAAATACATGGTAGGTCTATTAGTTATTGGCATTGTTATGGCCTTGGTTTTGTCCATTAGACTGATTTTATTTATTTTGTTGATGATTTTTTTAGTTTAGGTGGTTTTGCCTTGGTTAATGATATTTTTGTTGTTGTTTTTATTGTTGTCCTAGCTATTGTTATTGTTGTTCATGTTTTTATGTTGTGGAAAGGGATTTTGATAGATATTGATGTAATGATTGGATGTGGAAGCTCCACTATCTAATGTTATAACTTTGTTTTCCAACATATTTTTAATAAAATGTTTAATTTATACATAATGACATAAATTATGGCCATAACCCAATGATACTCATAGAATTCATTTTGCCTATACCAATATGGATAGTCAATGCCCTTAGGATAGTGTTTCAACATAGGCTAGTTAATCAGATTAACTATGGTGAGCTTGAAAAGACAAATTCAATGGGTTCTAAAAGGTCACTAAAGATGTGATGAGTAGGTATATTTCTCCTTGGAGGAGGGTTTTGCAAAGACATAGGTTGTTGCATTTGTTGTATTATTCTATTCTTTTGTGCTTGTTACATTTGTTGAAGAGGTTGGTGGTTAGGAGTAATTTTCATATGTGGTGTAGGATAAGTAGATGGTGTTTGCATGATTCAGACATGTCACAACTTGGTTACTCCATTTCCCACAACATTATTATTATGATTTAACTCCTTATGTTTATCATAATTATTAACCTGTGGTGTTTGTGATGCTTGCACTTAGACTTGGTTCTAATTTTGGCCATTATTTTGGTTTTGATTTGATGAGGTAATTTTAATTATTCATTTATTAATAAGGATTATTTTGATTAATAAACCTTTGTTAATGATCTCTTTAAAAGTGTGTGCACATTGTAGCTCCAGATGGTAATATATCTTACTATGCAATTTTTTGGTAAACACAATAGCTAATTATTTATCTAGTAGACTATGGGTGAATCAGCTTGCAAGGGATCTCCATCATTATAGATAAATCATAAAGCTTCACTGACATTCTGTTTGGCTTGTGTCAAATCTACTAATGAAATCTCATGTTAGATATTGGAGGAGAAGTGTTGAACAAATTTGTTATAAATATTGTCAAAATCAAATATTGAATTCTTTGGTAATTTCTAGAAACACTCCTATACTTACCTTACTAGGATTTTAAGAAATAATAGGAAGAGGTATATGTTGTTATAGGCAACTAACTATCATGCAACAAATAATTCTATCAAATGGGCCTTACAATCATGTTTTTCCTTGTATTTGTTGAATTTTTGTGGTTTCTACCCTGAAGGAAATGGTATATATAAATACTCCATGTTGAAGGGGTAACAACACACGTCACTCAACTTGAACATTTTAGTTTGTTTCCCAAATTGTATGGCTGCAATTTCATCCTTCATTTATTTTAGTTCTTGTGAAAAGAAACCAATGAGAACATTGGCTTGAGATGAAGGTTGGACAGTCACAAGTGGATTACTTTGACCATGGTATAGTGGAGTCATTTGCTGGGAGATGTTGGTTTGGTTCAAGAATGGACTAAGAATATTCATGCATGGATTAGGGTATGATTATTGAAATTTCATGCATTGTTATGTGATATTCTAGTTGGGATTTGGTATATGGGTATGGCTTTGGGGAAATTATAGCTAAGTTGGAGGGATATGTCTATACTATGCCTATTGAGGTTGAATAAGGAAATGTTGTTGACTAGTCAAAAAAATTTGATTGAGGGAAAATTATTAACCAAGGCCCTATCATTGAACTTGTGGCACGTTTGGCATGAAAGGCAATTATTTCCTAATTGGTACTTATAAAACATTGGAACCTCTTGGTTGCTTGAATCCTTATTGGGATGAAAATGCATGTTGGAGATTCAACATTTATCTCTGACCAATAATTATATTCTATTGATTAGACATAGTTTAGTTTTATATTGGCATATTGGTCTGTGACTAAAAAGGTATGTTCATCACTACCTAGCAAGGTGGAACATTGGTTGCCCCTATTGAGGTTTCAAGATTTTTTACCTCTGCTACATGGATATGTTGGATGGTGTCTATTATTATGGAATGTTAGTCATCACCTATTATGGTTGAGTAACATTTGTCACATTTTATTGAGGCATGGCACTGGTCATTGTTTGACTACTTAATCCTTGAGGTTGGATGCTTGAAGAAGCAGCTAGTTGAGGATTAAAGGTAGTTGGTTGTCCTTGGGAAGTATAAATCCTTGCCCCATAATTTTACAAACCACTCATAGTGTTAATTAAAGGAACATTTTTTTTGGGACTATGTGTTTGTGAATTTACACCACTTTGGTCAAGACTGGATGTTGTTTGCACATTATTTACTAGGTTTGGCTCATTATTGTATGTAGAAGCAAAAGACACTTATTTGATAGTTAGGGAATTGAACATGTTTTATGTCAAATTGATTTTCACAAATGGGTCTATACCTTAATTCTCTTGGCATATCAATTCAATTACAAATCCCTATTGAAGGAGTTATCTTAATAATAGGAGTATTTTACATGGTCATATTATTAAATTTGCACACTAAGTTCAAATATGTCTAGTATGTTGTTTACATCTGAATGAAATGATCCTCCATGAGGCCCTTTCCTATGAAAATCATATGAGAGTATTGATACACATCATCATGATAGCATGAATGTTGATAGAAGAGGCTTGATCATTGGTTTTATTATAAGGCATGTTATAAGGCCCTGTGACTAGACTTAACAAGTTTTCATGGGTAACGTTTGCCAGAAACTTAACACCTACCTCTACAGCTCTAATTAATAATTCTTCCTTATTCACAAGAAAGTGATGATCAAACAAGTATGGGTCATATGCCGATGTCATTGTAACATAATATGGTTATTGTTAGACTTGTTCTATAACCGAAGGTATGCTTGCCAAATATTATGTTATCTATTCTTGATCTTGCTCCAAGTATGGAGGTGTGTTGAATAAATAATGGGCCAAAGGGTCTTAAATTTGTTCCCTTGATTTAGTGATGTAAGGTGGATAAGGATCCATCTCACAAACAATATCATCTCCATAAGGGTCTTGAACAAAGTCTTCTTGTGCGACCACATTTCCACACCCTAGATTATACATGACACTAATATGTGTATAGTGAGACATGATCAAATCAATGGTGAATGCTTTGTGATAAAAGGGATTAGAGTTATACAAACTCTTAAAAATAATGTCTAAAAAGATAAATGGTTTAAACTAGGTTTAACTTGGTCAAAGGGATGGAGTTGTATCTCCAAAATGGTTTATGATAAAACTTACTATAAAATAATCCAACGTCAAATATCTAACATTAAATGTCTTACACAAACAAGATAAGTAGATGAACTAAAAATAAAATGCCAAAATCTAGGTCAAAAGTATTCCAAATAGGTATAATCTAGGAAAATAAATGTTGTTAGGTCTTTTCGCCAAATGCATCATCAAAATCTAGGCTTAAACAAGGCATGTGCTAGGACTCTTGGCCAAACATGGTATCGAAAGATAGACTTAAAATAAAGGGGTATTTAATCTAACAAACTTGGAACACTTTGGTGTAGACTAGGAACTTGATTTGTAGACATAAACTTGGTCAAATTGGTATGAGGCACAAAACAAAAGTCACTTGGGGATAGACAGTTTTCTCCCAAACAATGGTACAAATAAATAGTTTTTAAAATTTAGGTAAAGAATTAACCTAAGTTATGCAACCAAAAAGATAAATATCAGTATCTAAGCCCCAGTTGGATAAGGCCTAAACATAAATCAATTAATGTTTGAATTATAGCTTGTCAAAGGTAAATTAAAAACTCAACTTAGGAAAAACTTGGATTTTTGAGCAAACAGGATAGATAAAATTGAATGGTATAATAACAATAGACAAAGACCATAAAGGCATACATGGTTTGGTTTTAAATGTGAAATTCCAACATAAGATAATATGAGTCTATGAAATGATTTTAGTATCATAACAGTGTTATCACTCTCTAAAGGTATAAACAATGGTTTGTTCCAAAAACTTCCAAATCAAAAACTTGAATTGATTTGGGTAGCTTAAAATTACTAGTTTCAATTAAGTGACACACAAAACATTTTTGACACAAACAATCTAAGGTAAATCAAGGTGTCAAATGGACATCACAATGCCTCCTCAAACAATGGATTAGTTTGGACAAACAACTCCTTTATGATGTGGGAAGAAAAACAAAGTTTTAGAATCAAAGACCAAGTAATAAATGAAAAAGACCAAAAACAACTAAGTAAATCATCTTATGTCCTAAATTGACAAGTTTGGTCAAACGGGATTGACTAAAACTATAATTTTCAAACATATAAATTTATCCCAAGTGTGATTAACACTAGATAAGTATCACATCAATTGAGTTCATGCCAATTAAATTACTATGGAAGGGTATATTCCTTCAAATAGTGATTCCATTCATGGACTACTTAGTGGAATCCCCTAGTTAACCAAACCTAACTCGGGTATTTGTTATGAAAGGAGAGGTTAGACACTTAACCCCTATCTCTTGCAATATATGTGCCTTGATTTTTATACCTCACCATGGACCAAGGTTCAAACACTATCGGGAAATGAAACCCAGGTCAATGATTCCTTAAAGAACTCATGAAGAAACTATGGACTCCCCTCCACAAACCAAGTTACATAAAATAAATGACTAAGAGGAAACAATTTAAAGGTTGCTTTTAGATCACCCAAACCATATGGGTTTTGGGGAGAGCCTAGATATCATTGTTTCCATGCCTTGGACTAGGCATAAATTGCAAGTGAAAAAGTGCTTTTGGTCACCCAAGTTCCCTATAGGGGATGGGGGGAAAGCATACATGCACTCTTCATTTTTTAAAAATAAATAAACAAGTAATAAACACTTTCAAGAATTTAAAATCTAAGTGAATGTTTATTTTAGGCACCAAATTGAGATGTGTGATAAAGTTATTTGACCCCTTAGCTTATTTGAAAAACATGTAAGAATTTTCAAAAAATAACTTAATCAAAAACACCTATGTTCATTTTAAGTGCTAAAATTTAAATATTCAAGACTTAACAAATTCATTTTAGGAACCAATATGAAGTATTCAATACTTAGCCATTCTAGATTCCTTTTAATTACTCAAATCAAATGTTGAAGATTTAGCACTTATTTTTAGCACCAAAATGAAGTGTTCAAGATTTAGCTAAATTAGTTTTAAACACACAAAATGAAATGTTCATGAGTTTAAACTTACAAATTCATGTTCTATTCTTGCCTTAGACTTGAAAGGGTTGGACTTTCCCCTACTATAAAGTAGTTTCAAGGATGAGTAAACAAGTTTTTGAAACATAGATCTTGAGTTTCCTATTATAAAAACAAAGAGACCAATATCAGTCACCTATAACCAATGCCAGTTACTAAGGAACTGATTCCAATTGGTAATAATTGATACTGATTGACCAGGACTGAGATCAGTTATATGTGAACTTGAAGGGAAAAAAAACATGATTCAAAAATGTTAGTCAATATTTAGTATGAAACTTCTCAAAACCTACAATGATATGATTAGATATGGAATATAAAGGTCAACAAAACCAATAAATAACCATTAGGAATGCTAAAAAGATTTAAAATGCAATTTTTAAGGCCATTAATTCCCATACACCTTAAATGATGATGGTCACCATGAACTGAGCTTGGTTATGCAGAACTAATAATGGTTAGGCAGAACTGATACCGATCTCTGTGTAGATCTGAGTTAGCATAAAAATATAAAATATGGTAAAAAAAAGTTAAAACTCCAATTTTGAATATATTTTGGCATTCATTTGAAAATTTAAGAGTTACATATTTGTCTCCTTGGTACATGGGGTGCTTAGAGTCCCATCGAGCATGCCATTTGTGATCATAGGAATTTAAACAATAGAGAGGAGGTTAGAACAAGTGTTAGTTTCATAAAATAAATGAAATCAATAGACTAACAATTTAACATCTCTAAGCCTAGATGGGGGAGCATAGTGAAAAAAAAGCATATGAAATCACAATTAAAATTCAAACAATGAAAAAATCCCTTACCTTCCTTGAGAGATCCAAGTGATTTAGTCATAGCTTTCTTGGCTTGTTCTCAAAGATTCTTTGGAAATGGAGTTTGGTTATCTCCTTCTATCCTTGGAACCATGGTTAGCTTGTGGCTTATGCTTTTTTGATGTCTTGGTTTATGATTTTGGCATTATAACACTATTGATTTCAATCTTTCTATAAAACTTGCATTATAACTTTAATTTATCCAAGCTCTCTAAATGAAGAGGCAAATTCTTGTATTTATAGGCTTAAGAACTAACCCCAACCCAAGGTGAGTTAAGGTGTAGTTTAAACATATAATGGGTTCAATCCTAATCTAAGTGATTTACTTAACCCTAGTAGATTTAAAAGGTGTCAAAATCTCATGATTTTCAATGAAAAGTCATGGGTGAGATATTTTGAGATATTTACAAAGGCTTGACAACTCACAAAAGGTAATCATGAAATCCTAAGATATTCTTGATTTTTGAATTTACTTGACATTTCATTAATTGCACATGGATAATTCAACTAGAAATTTAATTTGGTTTAGTATTTTAATTTTTTTTTTTAAGCTTTTAGCATTTCTAATATTTGATTTTATGTGTGCACTTATCCCATTTAATAGGTCTATAAGCCAAATTGCATGATGTAATGTTATAAGATGCTTAGAGATAAATCCATGAGAGGTTTTTATTGTTTACGGTAGGATACCCCAATTAGATATGTTTTAATGTTATTTTGAGATTTTATGAATGATGCACAAGAAAATTTAAGATGTTTAGTGATTCTTAGGCTTAATTTGTAAAGGTTGATAAGAATCGGTTTGAAGTTTGGTATGAAGCCATTGGTGGCCAGTTTTAGGTGTCTGCAAGGATAGCATTTTGGGCATATAGGATTAATCCCAAGAGTTATACTAGCCATTCACCATATCTTCTTGTTTATGAAAAAGAGGCAAGGTTTCCCATATCATTTTAGATACCAAGCTTGGAACTTATACACTAACTTTAACTCATAAAGAGTGATGAAATGGAGGTAAGGATTAATGAATTGAGGGAACTGAAAGAGACAAGGGATGATTCTATGCATGTCATGTGGTCCAATTAAGATCAATTCAAGAGATCATTTGATAAGAAATATTCTTCAAAGACCTTCCAATAAGGTGGCATTATACTCAAGTGGGATGAAGACCATGCTAAACTAGGTAAGCATTCAAAATTTGATAGTCTTTGGATTGGACCATATGTTATTACCAACTGCAATGAAAATAATACCTTTAAATTGACTAAGATGAGTGTAAGTAATTCCCTATCCCTATCAATGGGGTGTTCCTTAAGTGTTATTACTATGGGTCACAACAATATCTTTGTACATAGTATTTTAGGTTTCCTTCTTCCAAGTGATTTAGCACATGCTTTACTAGTTTCTTGTTTGGTTATGTTCTTGTTATTTTCTATTATGTGTCATTTTTGTTCTCCTTCTATCTTATTATGTGTCATTTATAATTTGTTACAATTATTTACATCTTCATGTTAGGGGTATAAACTAATGAAAGGAGAGGGGTGAATCAGTGGTGGCAAATAATCCAATTCAATTTCCAAACCCTTCAAACACTTAAGCATTCAATACAACCATTCATGAAGCATTCAAGATGTTTATAGCAATGAATAAATAGATAGTACAAGATTACACACACAACATAATATCTATGTGGGAAAGCCTCTTAGGGAATAAAACCCATTCTCAAGCCTAAAAACACATGGACTACTTGTCTTATAATAAGTATGCAAACATGAGACTTTAGTGAAACACCTATTCCATAAGGAACATTTGACCCTAGGATGGTCAAGTCCTTCTAACCATACTTTAGTGAAACATCTATTTTATAAGGAGTACCTACTCCTAAGGATGGTCAAGTCCTTCTGGCCTAAATGTTGATCACCCTCCCAACACTTATGATATGAACATCTCCTTAACACTGATTGCCTACCAATTTGGTGGAGATATAATTTATATCACCCCCTTCACTTCTTCACACAACCATAAACATCCAAAACCACCTTTTAGATCACTCTAAACTTCTCAGTAATAAATCTATCACAACCTCAACAACATGATCAAATGGTCATACACATAGTCCACACTCTAATCCCCCTTCAAAATTAACCACCAAACTTGCATAGACATCATCTATCATTTTCTCACATGCAAGGCATCTAAAACATACTTTTGGATCACTCTAGACCTCTTCTCTCATCCTCAATATTCAAACCTATAAGATCACTATTTATAACATAAAAAATAGGATCTATAAGTCATACACACAATCATCAAATTGTTCTACTCTATAACCCATCCACCAGGCACACTCCCTTTCTTCTATCCTTCACTCCGCAACACTCACACATGCCTCTCTTTCAAAAGTCTTCACACCATTAGATCACTATTTATGACATTAGAAATTTGACCTATAGGTCATACACATAGTCATCAACCTACTCTATTCTTCAATCCATCCATTAGGCACTCTTACTCTCCTTCATCTCTAAACTCTATACTCTTCCTCCACTTAGAACCCCTTATTCCAAGTCTATAAATCATCACCTTTGATTTCAATTTTTATAGAGACTTCATGATTATTATCTTCTAGGTTGGATATAATAATTTAATTAACCCTTAAGACATCTTACATATCTCAATACCATTCCCATAGGTCAGCCAAATCATCCATGGGTCACCCTTAGGTAGGTACACCTTTCAATTAGGCCTTTGTAGCCCTTATAAGTCTCATGGAGAACCAATCACCACTTTAGCACTTCATCAAGAAAATTAAAAACATAAGACCACTTAAAAATGAATAGATCCATTCCACATTACCCCTTTAACATCTTTAAAATATTATATCTATCACAACACTCATCTATTAAAGCCAAATAGAATAATCTTTGACATTATACACAAAAACACCATGAATGAACACATAATCAACTTCTAAGCATTTTTCATACTAAATATGGATTGGTCAAACCTTTAAAATACATAAAATGATCATTATGGAGTATAAAACCTTCTTAAATAGCTAATACACCTTGAAATATCCAAAAACCATCAATAACAACTCAATTATCCTTCTCAAGTCACTTATAGAACATGGTCAAACACACAATCAACTTTGGAGCTTAATAAATTTAATTATACAAATACTCAGACCTTATAACTATGCTCCTTGTATGTGATTTAAATTCCTCTACAACTTTTCTTTTTACTACACCTTTTAATTTATCTTAGATCAGAATATATGAGTAAAATACTCAGCAATGGTTTTTCCTTTGTTAATTTAAATGCCAATGGTCATAGTTAAACATCAAGCACTTTGTCATCATCTCATTCCCTCTCATAACTTGAAAAAATTCACATCTTATAAATTCCTCTAAATAAGCTTATTATTTACTTTTTCTCATTATTAAACATCAAGCACTTGTTATCATCTCACTACTTCTTGATAATTTGGAACAAACATGCTCTGTTGATCTCTTCGAGAGTAGCTTGCACTTTATCTTGCAATACTCACCATTAAATCTTAATCAAAAATCCTATTATTAAGAAATTTGGAACCCAATCATGCCTTATAAACACTTTTCTATCAGTTCATGCACTTGTGCCACTTGGCAGTCCTACATGCTTTGTTGACTCTTTGACTTGTCCCACACCATTGATCTTCATAAGTATGAACTATCGCTCATCGTTGATCTTTTGTCAAATTAGTGAGCTTGTGACATTTATCACCATTACATGAAAACTTTTACATAATGACTTAATATGCACCATTGATCTCAGTATGTATGATTTAGTGCTAACCATTAGATCGTCTAGACTAATGACCTTAAACTTCAATGTGATTAAACTTGACAGTCTCTGGCCCATCACAGTCTGCTAAAGAAACTTTGAATCTTTATAACTTGAGCTATAAATCACTTCAAGACTCTAATTTATTAGGGCATCTTCTTAGCACTATAGAAAACATTTCCATGTAAACCTTTGACCATTATTGACTTTTTTGTACCTAAATTAAATTATATAAACTTACTGGTTCATATATATCTCCATGACGTGCAGTGATGATCTAACTTCTCTTAAGCTAGAATATGCATGTACTTCTTTATAAATGATCACAAAACAAACCAAATCTTATTTAAGATATATATGGATGCTTCACAACCTCTTATTTATCCTTACATACTTGTATAAATGCCATATCTCTCCAAGCAATCCATCTTAGCTCATATGCATCCAAATCCTACCTTACATAACTTTAAGCTCAAACTCATCATCATCATGACATCACCACTTTGTCATTAACTTTGACATCAATGCACACATGACATAAATCTTTGACATCAATGACAACACTTTAAAATAATATCCCCCTTTGTCATTGATGTCAACACCCATCATACAACTCACCTTCCTTCTCTCTCTTCAAAAATTCTCATAATAGGAACCTTCTCCCCCTTTGACACAATATAAATAGGGCGAAAATTGATCCTAAGGACCTAAAAAGACCACCAATAGGAGAATACCATCTTAAAAATATGATACAAACTCCCCCTTACATTGATCCTACCTATTCTTCCCTTCACACCTTTCTCTTGCTACATACCAACACTCTCTTTAACCAAGAAATACAACTAAAAAAGAAAGAACACACAAAAACATTGAAATCTAATATAAATCACCAAGAAAAATCTAAAAGGGACTCCCCCTAAGATATATAAGCCATTTCACCCTTGAGCATATTCATATCTCCATACACTATGAAGAACCACCACACAGGGTTACTAGCCTTCTCTCTCAAGAAACCTCTGGAGCAAGCACATGAACTTGTTACTCCCACTTAACTAGAAGACATTCTATTGATTCATAGAGAAGAAATGACAACCAAGCTTTATCTTAGATACTCAAATGTATATTTTGACAATGGTTTGGTCATAATATCTAAAAGTTTCTCATTTTTAGGCTTATTCACTTGTTCTCTCAAGAAATGATATCTAATAGGAATGTGCTTAGTTTTTGAGTGAATAATAGGATTATTTAAGATCTTAATTATGCTATTATTTTCACAATAGATAGGATAACGTCCATTTTATCTTACCTTATAATCTTCCAAAGTGTGTTTCATTCACATGACTTGCATGCAACAAGAGGTGATTGTTATATACTTAGCTTCTACAATTGATAGGGACATTGAGGCATGATTCTTGATTAGCCAAGACACCAAGAATTCCCCCATGAAGAAGACCCCACCACTATTACTCCTTCTATCATCCACACATCCTGCCCAATCTACATTATTATATAATTTTAAAGTAAATTATTTACTCCTAGGATACCATAAACCATACTCTATGGTACCTTTGAGATACCTCAAGATCCTTTTGAATACTTTTAAGTGAGATTATCTAGGTTTAGTTTGAAACCTTGCTATAATACCAACTACTTACATGATATCAAGCCTAGAAGTAGTAGGGTCAGGGGGTGTAGTTGGTTGGTCAGGTACTTTTGTTGTGGCTCTGCCCATCAGTGTTCAAGTCCCCCACCGGCCTTGTGGTACCAGTATTAGTCGTGTTTAGCTAGCGGTGCCAGTCACATTAAAAATTTTACCCAGCTTTCAATAAAGTGAAGAAGCTTAGAAGTAGTAGAGTACAAAATATTTCCAATCATGGATCTATACTAAGTTTGATCAACTTTTGGTGAGTCATCTATTTTACTTAACTTGCATCCTATGATCATTGGATTATAATCCATCATGTCAAAATTATTTAGCATATCCTTGATGTATCTATCTTATGAAATGAATATCCCTACATCAATTTGGTTAATATACAATCTTAAGAAGAAATAAATTTATCCCAACATTGACATTTCAAACTTAGTCTTCATAGTATCTGTAATCTCTCTACTCATATTATCATTGTCAGATCTAAAAACTATGTCATCAACATATACAACCACTATCAATTAATTATTTCCTATATATTAATGTATAAATTACTATTAGCTACCTCTTTTTTAAAACCTTGTGTCAAAATATACTTATCTAACCTATCATACCATGCTCTAGGATATTGTTTAAGACCATAAAGAGCCTGCTTAAATTTACACTCAAAATCTTGATTATTTGACATGAAGTATCCTTCAAGTAACTCAATGTAGACTTCTTCTAATTTTCCATTAAATAATTCATATTTCACATCCATTTGATATACCTTAAAACCTTTGAAACTTGCATATGCCAAGAAGAGTCTAATTGCTTCCATTCTTGCCATAAGATCAAAAGTCTCATTAGAATCTATTACTTCAACCTGAGCATATACTTTACACACCAATATAGATTTGTTCCTTGTGACTTCTATTTCTCATTCATCTTGTTTTTAAACAACCACTTGGTACCTATCACATTTTTATCTTTTGGCCTAGGCACTAAATCCCATGTTTCATTACTTACTATTTGATCAATTTCTTCATCCGTTACATCATTCCAAATTTCATCTTTTCTAGCTTCTATGAATTTTTTGGGTTCAATCATGGATAAAAGAGATGATTATTTTTTATTATGATTGATCAACATTCTATTTCTAGTCTGCAAACCTACACTAACCTTTCCAATAACTTGAGAGATTAGATGATCTTTCTGAATTCTTCTAGATGGAGCTTTAGAGTCTTATCTTTCTTCCTACTCTTTATCTTCATAATTTGTTTAAATAGATAACTCATCATTGTTTTCAATATAATTCTAAATTGAGTCACTTAACTATAATTTTGGCTTCTTGACTCTACTTTTCTCATTTATCCTTACATTTGGACTTTTAACAATCTTGTGAAGTCTCTTCTTGAATCACCTATAGGTAGTATTGATAGAAAAGTAACCTAAGAAGATGCCCTCATCAGACCTTGAATCAAATTTTCCAAGACTTTTTTCATATTTTTTGATGAATAACCTACTCCCAAACACTTTAAAACGTTTTACATTAACTTCTCTATTATTTTGTAACTCATATGGAGTCTTATCACAGTTTACTCTATTTTGACACCTATTTAGGATGTCAATTAAAGTGTTGGTTATTTCTTCCCATTAACCATATGATAATTTGGCATCCTAAAGCATGGTTATACTCATCTCTTTAATATTCCTATTCTTCCTTTCAACAACACCATTCTATTTTGGTGTTCTAGTAGTAGAATATTGTCTTTTTATCCCTTATTTCTCATAAAAATCATCAAATTCATGAGACCAAAACTCACCTCCTCTATCTGATCTTACACACTTGATCTTTGACCCTTTATAATTTTACACATGTGATTTGAAAGCCATAAATCTTGTTAAAGCTTCTAATTTTTCTTTAATAAAAAATATCCAAGTCTCCCTCGTAAAATCATCAATGAAAATCATGAAGTAGTTATTACCTTGAATACTTTGAGTTCTCATAGGTCCACATATATCAGTGTGGATCAAATCTAATGAATTTATAGTGTATAACTCATTGTATTTATAACTTCTTTTGGTTTGATTCCAATTAAGACATGCTCTACAAAGAGAATGAGGAATATTAGAAATCTTGGGCATATGTCTTATCAACCCTTTTTAACTGATCTTTATCATATTATAAAAATTTATATGTCCAAACCTTCTATATCAAAGCCATATTTATTTTAATTGAATCATGAATCACTCTTCCTTACTAAATTCATTTAATACATACATGTTATCTATTTTATAAACATTTGAAACTAATCTACCGGATTTTGCCTTTCTTACTGTGAACTAGGAATTTGATGATGAAGGGGAGATTAGTATTGTGTTAGTGGATAAATCAAATTAAAAACACACTAAACTAACACCTTCATGCCTATTTAATATGGTGAGATTAATGAGATAAATAAATGTAAATCACAACTAAAAATTAAGGAAAAATAAGAATCCTTCACCTTTTTTGGATGCTCCAAATGCTTTGTTATAGTGGCTTGCTCGGTTTGTGCTCATGAAGTCTACATCAATGGAAGTTTGACTACCTCCATCTCTCCTTGACACCTTACTTGGCTTTGGTTTCAAGTATTTTGACATCATAAATTTGTCATGTGAGATATTTTTGGAATTAATATGGCATGGTAAATTTACACAAGTTAATCTTAAAATTCATGTGGCAAGTTGTCCTATTTATATATTTTTACAAATGGCTAGAATCAAACTAAACCATCCATCTCAAGATTGAGATGTGTGGCTAAAGATTAATCCAGTTATGTAATTAAAAATACATAAATAGGCTCATCATTATTCAGGAAAGAGGGGCATTTAAGAGGCATGGGAGGGGTTAAACTTGATAATTTATGCATTTATGGCCTAAGGATGTCTTCCCAAGAAATGATGTCACCTGATGATGTAGATATTCAATATTCATTTATAAAAATGAGTATTCAAAATTTTTCCATGGAATTCTTAATTAGGATCTAATTTTGTTTAATTATATCTTAAGCATGATTAATCACTTTGTGCATAAATTACTCAAATTGATCAAAATACCTTGCTATTGGTCCAAAATTTGACTAGATTAGAATTGGAAGTCAATGTCAGATGTGTTGGATCTGTTATCTCATTTAGGATGTTACAAACACCAAATAACAAAGGCACATGTTTCACGTAAGAGATTTTATAGAAAAGTGCAATCCAAGACACCCAAGTGCAAAATTGGCATTTAACATGGAATGATCTGATCAAAGTTAGTTGGCCCATAAATTGCATTGCTTTATTTAGGGATAGCCTAGCCAAAATTATGACTTGATTATATCAGGTTCAAATATTTTAATATGCTTTAGTTTTTTTAGGCCAAATTGTGCAATTTTAGTAAGAATTGGTCAAAAAACTAATTGGAAGTTATCGATCGCTAGATTTAGGTGTCTACAGTTTGCCCCTATTTGGGAAGGTGTTGCAAGCTATAAGCATAGTAACATCTTCTCAAAGAATGAAAAGTTCCTTCATGTCTACAACTACAATGATGATAAAATAATTATATGATGCCCCCTCAAGGGAATAGTTGGCACAAGTAAGTCAACAAATGGTCCTTTGAAAAGAAAGAAGCAAAATGAGGGGACCAAAGAAAGGAAAAATTATGGGATGAAAACACAATAATTTTGAAAAAATAGTCAAAATCATTGAGAATACAAGTAGGATAGTGTAAAATGTTTTTCCCAAAGGTAGTTATAAACATTGTACCCTGATAGTGGTAACATGGTATGATAACACAATGATTTACCCAAAGGTGGTTATAATCATTGAGAAGATGGAGCTATCCCAATTAGGATAGACAAACAAGATAATAACATGCCCCTATATGGGCAAAAAAAAGTAAAGGGGTAATAACACAATGATTTTCCTGAAGGTGGTTATAATCATTGAGAAATGTAGGTGAGACGGTGTGCAAGGATTTGCCCATAGGCTATTATAAATGTTATACCCTAATTATGATAAACATGATTGATTAGATAATGATGATCGTAACTTAACATAGAGGGAAAATGATGAATTGGAACAACCTGTTAGTAAGGAGATGCTTGTTTAAACTAACAAAGGTTGAAATTCTTTCGTTACTTAATTACTCTATTTGGGATATGAGTGGGATTGAATTAGGATGTTGGTGTTGAAGAGATGTCAATGCCACCATTTTAGTAGACATCATGGTATAACCTAATGAGGACTTGGTCAAAATATTCATAAAGACTAACTCTCAAAATCTAATACTCAATAGAAAATAATGCACAAATTATAAAAACCATGATGTCAATGTTAGCAGATGAATATGGATGGATTCAAGTATAGGTGTGTACAAGGAATCACCTAATGAATGGACATAGACTTAATCAAGGAAATTGTGATGAAATCAAACAAATAGGTAGACAAAAAAACAAAATAAGTAGAAATAAATAAACAAATAATGTAATTGAAACCATACAAACATTGCCCCTAGAAAATAGGTGGCATTTTAAAAAATGAAAAAAATGGGGGAATAAAAGAAAAATAAGGGAGTGGATGAGTTGTATCCAGATACACTAGGCAAGTGGATGCTACCTACATGGTTTCATGGATGTTATATCTAACAAAAACTTCAAGCCAAATGTAGTTCTCATAGGAAATTGGAAGAAAATGAGAATTGATAAAAATCAATAGAATGTATGTGATAGAAGAAAAGGAATGGTCTTAAAAAATGGCAAATGCATGGGAGAAAAGGACAAAAAATATGGGGAAACTAAGAGGCAAGTGCTTTACTTGCAACTTAGTAAGGGTTCCCATAGTCCTTAAGGCAAAGAAGTGGTCAGTGTTTTTGGTCTTTTTTACCAGTTTTACCAAAAAAATGGAATTTTTGAAGTATCTCAACTCGATCAAAAATGATGAGGCACTAAATGGTTCAAGCTCACAAAATGGCAAGAGCATGGCTTAATTTGCTCACAAAATGGTGAGAATGTTCAAACTTAGGTTGGTCACAAAATGGTGAGAGTGTGACATAAGAATGACTAAGCTAACCTCAACAAGTATCAAGTGCTACCTACAGATTCCCAAAGTAGGAACTCAAGTCAATGTAGTTTTGCCTTTACAGTGGAGGAACTCAACTAGCATAGCCATCAATTCAAACAAAATAGGCATAATTGGTAAAAAGGCATAGTATGGCATAGGAATGGCAAATTGGTATATCAAGGCTCAATAAACAAATGTTGCCCCTAGTTTTCCCATAGGAAATTATAACTAAGACATAATGGCATAAATCAGTGGTACTAATTTTCTCAAAGGTGGTTATAATTAGTATCAAGACTAGTGATAAGAAATGAACAACAAATGAAGGATGCAACTACCAATAATTCTATAATAATGCTCCAAAATACAATCTCTATCTGAAGTACTTGAAATAGCTGATGAAATTGATCAGATTCTTTGGTGCTAAAAATGTGCAATGAATGGCAAAAACCAAGGTCAAATGGGTTGGGTAGATAGGATTTAGAAAATTCATGGTTGATAGAATGGAATGGTAAAGTGGATGGAATGGGATGAGAGGAATGGCAAGCATGATATTCATACAAAGAAGAAAGGGGATAAAACGGCACAACTAAAATGGTCCTTACAGACAATACACCCTAGTGCTTAAGCATAGTATTGCTTAAGGTGAATAATATTCATTAGCTCAAGAAGTTCATCTCTATTTGGTGTGGCAAGCCTGTATACTCCTGATCCATAATCTATAGTAATGTTGAAATTCCCTATCTAATTTGGTTTGAATTTACCTTTATGCTTATTCTCAACCATGGTATTCTTTTGGTTTTCTTTAAGAACAAGATCACCAAGTGCAAATGTTCTATACTTGGCATGTCAATTTTAGTGTCATTTGATTCAGTTTTGTTATGCCTAAAGATTGTTGAGTATAGTTGTGCATTTTTCATTAAGCAAGTCTAGCTCTTTCAGGCAAGATACTTGATAGTCATGATCATCTAGGGCATGCTTGAAAGATATGAATAGTGAAGGTAACTAAACCTCAATGGGAAGGATGGCTTTAGTACCATAAAAAAATGAGTATGGAGTGGCTCCTATGAGAGTATGATGATTGGTATGGTATGCCCAAAGGGTTCAAAATATCTATAGGTGTTAATCATGACCAATATCATTGACAATCTTTTTAAGAATGTTAATAATGGTTTTATTCGATACTTTGGCCTAGCCATTACCTTGAGGGTAATATGCCATATAAAAATATGGTGTGATGTTGTATTCAACACATAACTTATTGACATCCTTATTCTTAAATGATCATCTATTATCAGATATAATGTCAGAGGGGATACCATACTAGAAAATGAGATGGTTGAAGAATGTATTTGGAAATTTTCTTTCTAGTCATGTAAGTGAGAGGTATAGCTTCAACCCACTTAGTGAAATACTCAATGGTGATAAGGATATGTTTATGGCGATTAGATGAAGTAGGGTTGATCTTCCAAATGAGGTCAAGTCTCCATTTAGAAAATGGCCATGGTGTCAACATTGGTTTTATAGTTTTTGTAGGGGCATGAATCAAATTAGTATGCCATTAACATTTGTCACATTTATTTACATATGAAGCTACATCTACATCCATTATGGGCCAATAGTAACCATTACACAAGAGATTTTTAGATAGGATGTCCCCACTAGAATGAGCTCCACATACCCCTTCATGAACTTTTCTTAATGCTAGTGTAGACTCTACCAAAGTTAAACAATGAAGTAGAGTTCCATCAAAACCACTATGGTAAAGGGTGGATCCAAGTAGATTATAACAAGTGGAGTGATGAATAAAAGCTTTGGTTTGTTTTTGAGATAGGTTGTGTGGTATAACTTGGTCATGAAGGCAGTTGTAAAGGTATAAGTACTAGATGGAATTAATACTAATAATATCACAAAACATTGCAATAGTTAAAGGTTCATGAGCTAGTGCAAATAAATTCTCAATAAGAAACCAATACTCTTTAGCTTTGTCCATTTGTCAAATTAGAGATCTGATAGTAGCCATGGCATCTGTATTTATATTACTAGCCCTTAACACATGCTCAAATTGGATATTTATAATTTTCTATTTTAGGGTATCGACCATAGCCTTATATGGAACTAGCTTGTCATCTTTGGTTTGGAAATCATCTATGACATGATTGATGATTAACTAAGAATCACCATAAACTTGGATATGAGATATGTTCTAGTTTACTACCTATCAAAATCTTATGACAAGTGTTTCATACTCAACCATGTTATTTGTACAAGGAAAACTAATTTTGAATGATTTAGGGATTAGATCACCCTATGGTGTAATAAATAAGAGGCCTACCCCTGATCCATGTGCAGTAAATGAACCATCAAAATACAGCTTCCAGTTATGCTCCTCAAGAGGTGTGTCAATGATGGTCATTATAGATTCATCAAGAAATTGAAATGTGAGTGGCTTTATGGCTACAAGGGGTGCTTCAGCAAGCTAATCTATAAGGACATGTGCCTTGATTTCCTGTTGATTGACATACTTCATGTCAAACTCACTAAGAAGCATGATCTATTTGGCCATTCTACCTTGTAAATATGTTTTAGATAGTAGATACCTGAGTGTATCTACTTTTGACCATGGTCTTATTGTTCAACATGTAATGGCATAGTTTTTGAGCTATGAAGACCATGGCTAGACAAGCTTTTTTAATAGGTGTATAGTTATGTTCATATGTGACCAAAGTAAAGCTTAAGTAGTATACTACATGCTCTTTTCCATTGTTATCATGTTGAGCCAAAAGTACCCCTAGGGCATTTTTAGTAGCTGATAGATACAATAAGAATGGATTTCTTGGCATAGAAGGTAACAAAATAGGTGGATTAGCTAGATAGTCCTTGAGTTGTTGAAAAGCTATTTGGTAGTGATAATCTAGTGAAATATAACTACCTCATTCATAAGATGTGTAAATGGATGACACTTGTCAATTAACTAAGAGATGAAGCATCATATTGATTAGATCTTGCCCTACAAACTATGAAGTTATTTCAAATTAGTTGGTGGTGACATCTTGGTTATAACATGGACTTTAGATGGATTGACTTCAATACCTCTGCAAGATATAATGAATCCAAGTAATTTTCCTAAGGTTACTCCAAACATACATTTCTTTGGATTGAGTCTATTTTTTTACTCTCATAGTCTTTCAAATATCTTATGTGGCACTACTAAATGGTCAACCCTAGTCTTAGATTTGCCTAATATGTTGTCAACATAGTCTTCAATAATATCATGCATCATATCATGTAATATGTGGTCATGGCCCTTTGATATGTGGATTTTAGATTATTAAGACCAAATGGCATTAGCTGATAACAAAATGCTCCCCATGGATTCGTGAATGCTATTTTGTTGGTCTTCTAGTGTTATTATGATCTGGTTGTATCCTAAAAATCCATCCATGAGTGAAATTATTTCATAACCCATTGTGGTGTTGATGATCATGTCAATATTAGGAAATGAAAAGTCATCCTTAGGGCAAGATTTGTAGATGTCTTGAAAATTAGTACAAATTTTGATTCCTTAAATATTTTTACTAATAAGTACAACATTAGATATCCATTATGAGTAGTCAATGGATCAAATACATCCTGCTTCTAAGAGTTTTTCCAACTCTTTCTTTACTAAGACAACAATGAAAGGATAAATCTTAAATAGATTTTGTTTGATTGGTTTGGCATCAATATTGACCATAAGGTGGTGCAAAACCAAGGTAGGGTCCAAACCTACCATGTCACAATAAGCCCATGCAAATATATCTACAAATTCTCTTAATAGAGCTATAAATACTTCACATTCCTCCTCAATAAGGGACATGCCTAATTTTATTCATTTCAAGTTTGATGGAGTCCTAATGTTTAACTCTATTATATCTTCAACTAGAAGGGTTAAACCATCTTCTAGGATAGTTGACAAAGACTTGAAATATTGGACTATATCAGTGTCCTCTATTAGGACTTGCTCTTTAAATTATCTTAGGCATGATGAATATGTGTCCCCAAATGGGAGATCTAGCCATGTGATAGAAATAGTAAAAAATTATTAAAGAATTAGATCAAACACTTTTTGTTGCTCAAAACTGAACTCAGATCTATAGGCAAGTTCTTCATTGGTGGTCTCCTAGTCTAAATTCAAATAAAAATGAACACCCTCATCTAATGGCACCTGAAATAAGTTTCCACTACGAGACTGGCCTTTATCTTTACTTTTTCCTTAGTCAAAAAGTGCCTCAAAGAGGTTTTCACTTTGGGACCTAATTTTTTATTTATTTGCTTTTGGCTAAGGGTGTTCACCCACTCTCCAAAATAGGCTTCAAAATCTAATGTGATTGAGAATCTTAATTTATGATCTCCCAATGAAACATTATCTCTAAGGCCTAGAAAATCATAGAATGCCTCATCATTATGAAACTCATCAATCAGTAAACTAGATTCTTGTTGGTCCCAATCTATCAATTGGGGATAGTATAATGGAAATGGATTATGATGAATGACCAAGGTAAGGGTATAAATAGAATTATGATTAAACATGTTACTCTTGGCTAGGTTATAAAAGATAAGGCTATGATCAGACTCTAATTTGATATCAGCATCATCATCACTAGTCACCAGTGATGAAACTTAAATAAAATATGTGTGGTCACCCCTCGATAGTTTAAATCCAATTCCATAGGGTCTTTTATACTTGGTCATAGAAATTGGCTCCAACAATCCTTGTTGGTTTGGTTCGAGGCCTCATCCTTCATAGTCTTGACTCTCCATGATCCTAATGGGAATAGGATACTTTACACTTTTAAAACAATATGCTTGGTTATCATTGTACAACCATGATTCATCCCCTTTAAGAGGGTCTAGTTCTAAGCTAGATGTTGGTACAAACATAATAGGTCCCTTATCTTTATTATTTTATTGGCAATGCATGTGTGGGGTAACTTTAGGTCAACTAAAGGTCTTTAGATTCTTAGGAATATTGACAATATAGAAGGTATCATGGGTCACATATTCCTCTAGGCCATTATCTAAAATGGTGAAATAATTGGAAGCTTTAAGAGGTGGCATGTGGAAAAAGAAATATAAGGTATTAGGATTTATGCAATTCTCCTATGGAGGATCAATAAGTATGGCCTTTCCTTTATCCTACTTGGAAATTGGATTCATGTCCTATTGGTAATTATAACTTTAAAACTTGACCTCAAGGTGATTGTAGTGCTCATATGGGTACAAATTTCTTGAAATATTTACTTCCATCTTTGAGTGAGATAACTTGATACATTAGTATAGCATTGATAGGACTACATGAATCTCATATAACCAAGGCCTTCCTAGAAGCATATTATATGATAACTCAAGATCAAACAAACAAAAAAGTATATCATGGGTCAAAGGCCCAATGATAACTAATAAGCTAATGGTGCCTTATAATTTTTTCTCTTAATTATCATAGGCTTTGATAGTTATCATTTTTGGTTGGAGATCTACCATTGTGTACCCAAGAAGTTTGAAAATATTTAGAGACACTGTTGAGGCCTGATCCATTATCTAAAAAGACACATTTCAATTTATGCCTCTTTATATAAACTTATATGTATAATGGATTGTTATAATGCAAGCTAAGGGAAGACATAGTGCTTGCGTTGAATGTGACTTGTTGGGATGGAGCTAGGTGTGTTCAACCAAATCTTAAAATTTATTAGGGGATATGTCACTGGAAATAGTAGATTGGGTTAAAAACTCAATCAAATTTTTTTTGTGGATTGTTGACATTCAAAAAAAATCTAAAATAGAGATATGCGTTGGTGTCTTCTACAATTATTCCATAATATCAAACTTGTCTTGGTTAATGGTGAATGGTTTATTCTAAGGCTAAACATTTGGTTGGATAATAGGAAAAGTGGTAAATGGTTATGGGCCTAGGATAGTAATCTTTGACCTCTAAGTTGTGATGCAAAATCAAGATTATATGTTGGACCATGATTGCTAATAAATTATGGGAATGGAATGGGACTAGATAGGACAAGTCTTGATAACTAGTGCACTTGTATGTGGTCATGTGGCAAGGGTGAGTTATCAATATAAGGTCTAAAAGTGGAAGTCTTGATTTGTTGGTTTGCCTATGTGTGATCCCAGGTCAAAGAAGGATTATCCATGTAATTTAGTTGAGTGATATTGTTTAGATGGTCTAGATTGACTAGTGCTTTGTCTAGGATTAATGGAGATGTTATTAATGCTACCCCCTATAATATGACCTACAACCTTGTTATATTCATGTACAAATACATGGTATGTTTTTTAGTTGTTACTATTTTGACCTTAATTTTGTCCATTATTCTGATGTTGTGGGTTTTATTGTTGATTCTACTGATTTTACTGGTTCTATTAGTTTGGCATTTGATTTTGATACAATTGATTTTGTTATTGCACTGGTTGGTATTATTGTTGTTGCTGATTGTTATGCTATTGCTAGGTGTTATGTTGGGGAAAGGGGTTTTGATAAATCCCAAGAGTTTGATTCGAAGTGAAAGCACTATTATCCAATGCTATCTTCCCATTCTCCAACATATTCTCAATCAAATACTTGATTTGCACACATCTTCATAAATTATGCCCATTGACCTGATGATATTTATAGAATTCATTTTCATGGTACCAATCAAGATAAGGAATGCCTTATAGTTAATGCTTTGGTATAGGCCAACTAATCATATTAGCGGCAACACGTTTACAAGATACAAACTTAATGGGCTCTCCAAGATCACTAAAGACATAATGTGTAGGCATAGTTCTCTTTGAAGGAGGATTTTGTAATGGCAAAGTTTGTTTCACTTATTGCACGTGTCTTGGTTGTTGCACTTGTGGCATTGGTTTAAGAGTTTGTTAGTTATAAATAAGCTAAAAAGTTGGAGAAGATGATGTTTTCACCATTTGGACATGATGTGACATGGTTACTCCATTTCCCATAACATTCTTATTATGGTTTAACTACTTGGGTCTTTCTTGGTTATTGTCATATGTTGATTGTGATGTTTGTCCTAGGATTGGATGTTGGTTTTGGTTGCTTCCTTGATTGGTACCTTGATTCTAATTAGTTTAATTAAGCTTGATGACTCCTTTACTAATGAGTGCCCACTCGATCAATGAAACTTTTTCAATGATTTCTTTAAATTTATGTGCACACTACAGTTCCATATGATAGGTTATATCACTATGCAAATTTTTAGTGAACATAATGAATAATTATTTATTTAGTAAATTATGAGTGAATCATCTTATAAGTGTTCTCCATCAATGTAGATATCTTATGAAACTCTCACCAGCCTTTTAATTTGCTTGCATCAAGTTGACCAATGAAATATCATGTTTAAGATTATACGAAAAGTGTTGCACAAATTTATTTGAAAGGTCATCAAAATTAGTTATTGAATTTTTAGGAAACTTAAAGAACCAATCCAAGGCTTATCTAGCTACTCTCTTTGAAAATAACAACAAGAGTATATATTGTTATATACCACTAGTTGGCATGCAACAAATAACTCGATTAAATAGGATTTGGAGTCACCTTTCCCCTTATATTTATCAAACTTTGGGGGCTCATATCCTAGAGGAAATAGAATCTATAAGTACTCCATATTAAAAGGATAGGAGCACGCATCATCCAACTTAAAAATTTTAATCTATCTCCATGCTTGGATGGTCGTAATTGCATCCTTCATCTATTGTAATTCTTTCTCTTGGAAACTTGTGGGAATATTAGCCTAGGTAGGTGGTTGGGTGGTTGCAAGTGAAGTACTTATACTAACATATAATGGAGATATTTACTAGGGTATGGTGGATTGGTAGGGTAATGAGCCAAGAATACACATATATGGATTAGGATGTGCTTGAAATGGCACATTTGTTTATGTGATATTCTAGTTTAAATTGGATATAAATGTTTAATGTTGAGGATTTTGTGATTGGGACAAAGGGATGTAATAATATTGTGTCTATTGTGGTTAAAAATAGACATGACATTGACTAATCAAACCTTGTTATGGAGTGGGAACTTGTGAACCAAGACCCTGATTTTGAATAAGTGACACATTTTGAGCCAATTATTACCTAGTAGGTACTTGAGAAACATGGGAGCCTCCTTGTTGTATGAATCCTTGTTGGCAAGTGAATGCATGTTAAGGATTCAACATCTATTACTAACCAATATTTACATATCATTGGCTAGTCATCATTTGGTTTTGGTTTGGTACACTATTCTATGACTGAAGAGGTATGTTTGCCACTACCTGATAATGTGGATCATTAGTTTCCCCCTTTTGAGGTGATAATATATTTAGACTCTATCATATTGATACACTATATTATACCTATTATTGTGGAATACTACTCATCAATTATTGAGGAAGAGTAGGATCTGTCACATTCTATTATTGAGGCACAACATTGGTTTCTATTTGACTACCTAATCCTATTAGTTGCATGCTTGATGAAGTAGTTGGTCGAGGTTAGGATGTAGGAACTCCTACTCCTTGATTTTGAGAGCCACTTATAGTGTTAACTAAAGACACATTTTTTTGGATAGCTATTGGTGTATGAACACTACTTTGGTGTGGATTAGATGTTGCTTGCACATTGTCCACTATATTTTAGCCACTATGCATTATAGAAGTAGAAGAGACTTCTTCAATTTTTGAGGTATAAAATAAGTTATCAACCAAAGTGTTCTACATGAATGGATCTAAACTTGATTATTTGGACCCGTTAACTCAATCAAAACTCTTGTTGAAGGAACTAAGTCAATAAGAGGTTTTCTCACCATAGTCATCTAATTGAAATTATGTGCTAGATTCAGGTAGGTTTGATATGTCATTTACATTTGGTTAAAGTGGTCTTCAATGAGGTTTTTTACTTTGTTAGGCATATTAGGGTCCTAATATGTTGTTTAGACTAGATCCAAAGGATTTCTAGAAGAAACATGTTGATCATAAATTATGTTATGGGGCATTCTTACTAGGCTTGGTAAATTCTCATTGGGGAAGTCTACCCAAAACATGTCCTCTACCTCTATGGCTCAAACCAAAATCTCATCTTTATTTTCCAAAAAATAATTCTCAAATAAAAATGGATCATATGTGGAAGATGTATTAGTAGAGCATGAGTGTTGAGGAATGGGTTTGTTAGCTGTGGGTATTATAGCTAGGTATTGTGTGGTTTTTTTCTTAGTCTTGTTTTGAATAAGGTGGTGTATTAACCAAATATCTATCCAATGTATCTTAGTTTTATGCCCCTAATTTACTATTATAAGAGGGATAAGGATCCATATCATAAGAAATATTATCTACGTAGGGGTCTTGCACCATTTCTTCCTATGCAACCACATTACTAATCCCCAAACTATACATAAGTCCACTATGAGTTTAGGAGTACATGTTGGGATCCATAGTCAATTCCTTATGAAAAAGGGAGGTCTTGAAACTTGAAAAAGACATTGTCTAAAAATATGATGCTCAAACTTGGTCTAGATTCATCAAAAAGATAAAAAGGTTTATGCAAAGATTTGTGATAACACAAGATAACATTAATTGTCTAACATTACATGTCTTCCACAAAAATATTAAGTAAATGAATTGAAAATAAAAATGCAAAATTCTAAGGTCAAAGTGTTTCAAATCAATCTAATCTAGGAAATTAGAAAAATTTAAGTCTTTTGTCCAAAACACAATGTCAAAAGCTAGGCTCAAACAAGGCATGTGCTAGGACTCTTGGCCAAATGGCATCAAAAGCTAGACTTTGAAATAGATGAAATTTTTAATCTAATAGATTTGAAACACTTATAAAAAACACTAGGCATTTGATTCTTGGACATGGACTTGATCAAATACATATAAGGTATGAAACAAAAGGCACTTTAGAGATTGTTTTTTCACAAATAGTGGTATAAAACTTGGTTCTTTTGACAAATAAGCTTGACAAAAGTGAACGATGTAACTATGCTAGAAAAAGGTTCACAAAGTACACTTAGATTGGTTTTAAAATGTGGGAACAAATTTTAACTCTATGCAAGAGGGCCTATGAATAAATATCTGAAATGTTTTAGGTAGCATAACAATGCTAGACTACTCAAAATATGTTATAAAATGCTTGTTTTAAAAACTCTCTAAGGTAAAGATAGTTTCACACAAATTTGATAGCATAACACTACCTTTATCAACTCAAAATTTTGTTATGCATAGACTCAAAGTGAAGTTGTTTATCACAAAATGACTTCAGTCTATCAAGTGGTGATAATAATAATGAGTCTTAAATGGCCTTCAACCCAAATTGGAAATTGAACCTAGGTTCCCTCAAGTTTAGTGTAAATGGTGAATCCACTTAATACATCAACCCTATAAACTTATGAAGGTGAAATTTTGAATTTAGATTATAAATGAAGGACTTAAACAAACTTTGACAAAGGTCTAAACTTAACTGGGTAACATAACTATGCCAAAGTGGATGATATGACTCCAAGTTTTGATGAACTTTAAACAAGGAAAATTGATGATTCACGTGGGTAGCATAAATCCTCTTTATTAAAAGGAAAATAAAGACTATGTGTTTTGGTTTGTATCATTTGTTCACACCAATTTTTTACTCCAAAAAAATATTTAATCTAAGACAAAACTAGTTAATTAATCGCTCTTAGATCCTAAACTGACAAGGTTGCTTGGTATTATTGGAATCCATCAATATATATCATTTGAGAGGATTTTAAGTGTTCATCCAAAAGTAAATGCACATTATATAGTAGGGTTTTTACACCCCCTTCTCTCAAATGATAGTACTGTGACATGGACCTTGAAGCACACCTTGCACCAACAATACTTCCATGGCAAGTGGGGATTTTTCTAAGATCTACAATTTTTTGAACATCTCTAGGGGAATCAATTGCACAATGACTTTCACATCAAATGATGAAAAATAAAATCATGGATTTTGGATCCACAACACTTGGCTTATTACAAAATTCTCTAGTCCTTTTTGCAACCACTACATCCATTGCTTACTCAGTGTAGTGTAATGTCCAATGTGCAAATATGTCCCGTGTGAAACTCCATCAATAAAAGGTGGTTTAACTGCTCAAGCCTTCAATCCTAGTGAGAGTGGGTGAATTTAGTTCTGGGAGGTGAAACCCTAGGTCAAATATTCCCTAAAGAACTCATGGGAGGTAATGGCATCTCCCTCGTAAGCTAAGATGCAATGAAATCAAAGACATAAAAAGAAAGACTTTAGGGTCATTTTCAAGGTCACCCAAACTATCGTGAGTTTTTAGGGAGTGCTTTAGATGACAATCTTTCTAAGCCTTTTAATAGGATTTTTGTAATAAGGATAAAAATTTTGTTTCTAAGGGTTCCCTAAAGGAGATAACTGGAAGAGCATACACACACAAACCTTCCTTTTTCCAAACAAGTTCTAATTTAAACAACTATTGAAAAAAACAATTGATAGGTGTGCTCAATTTTAAAACCCAAATTAAATATGAGGTGATGTTATTTTGACCCCTTGATCTTAAGTTATAAATTTGAAAGTCCAACTATCAAAATCATTCACTTAAGCATATAACATTTTCATTAAGCACCAAAACAAGGTTCTTAATTCATTTTCAAGCATGCAAAAGATGTCTAAATAGCATTTTTTAACAAATTTGAAGTCCGTCAGTTACTTATCTACCCTTAAGGAATCATCCCAAAAGAAAATGTATTAGAATAGAAACATTTAAATATATTTTCAAAATTTTGAGAAAAAACTATACAAATTGAAGCTAAACTAATATCGAATTCTAAAAATTTAGGAGAAAACACGTGGTTTAAAAAAATCATCAAAAATAGAGTCCTTATGACCCAAAACCAAGTATTTTAAAATGACCTATTAGCTCTTGGTTATGTTAAAAAAAACATAGTGACCATTAACAGTTATACTTGACCATCAACGGTTGAAAATAACCATCAGCAATTACACTAACAATCGATGGTTGACTATGTAAACCCATGACAAATAAAAATGGCAAAAGAAAGTTAGAAAATCAAATTGTAAGAGTTTTAATAGTCCAAATTAATATTTGAAAGTTACATAATGATCTTCTTCATGTGTGGGATGCATTTTGTCTAATCGGACGCACCATTATGTGAACTAGGAATTTGATGATGAAGGGGAAATTAGTAGTGTGTTAGTGGATAAATGAAATCAAAAGCACACTAAACTAACACCTTCATGCCTAGTTACTAGGGTGATCTTAATAACAAAAACAAATGAAAATAATATGTAAAAAGTAAGGAAAAATAGAATCCTTCACCTTCTTTAGATGTTCCATATGTTTTGTTATAGTGGCTTGCTCGCTTTGTGATCATGAAGTATACATCAATAGAAGCTTGACTACCTCCATATCTCTTTGGCACCTTGCTTGACTTTGGATTCAATATTTTTTCATTATAACTTTGGCATGTTAGAGCTTTTTGGAATCAATTTGGCATGGTAACTTTACACAAGTTAAGCTTAAAATTCATGTGGCAAGGCCTCCTATTTATAGATTTTTGCAAATAGATAGAATCAACCTGAACCATCCATCTCAAGATTGAAATGTGTGGCTAAAGATTAATCCAATTATGTAATTAAAAATCCATAAATAGGCTCATCAATATTTGGGAAAGAGGGGCATTTAAGAGGCATGGGAGGCATTGATGACACATGGGAGGGGTCAACCTTGATATTATATGCATTTATGGAATAGGGATGTCTTCCCAAGAAATGATGTCACTTGATGATGTAGTTATTCAATATTTATTTCTAAAAATAAGTATTTAATAAGTTTCCATGGAATTCTTAATTAGGCTCTAATTTGGTTTAATTGTCTCTTAAGAATGATTAAGTACTTTGTGCACAAATTATTCAAATTGATTATAATGCCTTGTTATTAGTACAAAATTTGACTGCATTGGAATTAAAAGTTAATTTTAGATGTGTTGGATCCATTATCCTATTTAGGATATTACCAACACCAAATAATAAAGGCACATGTCTCATGCAAGAGATTTGATAGAAAAGAGCAATCCAGATCACCCAAGTGCAAATTTGGCATTTTGACTTGGAATGATCTGATCAAAGTTAGTTGGCCCATAAATTTCACTACCCCATTTACGGATACCCTGGCTAAAATCAGCACTTGACTATATCAAGTTCAAAGCTTTTAATGTGCTTTAGTGTTTTTTTTCCAAATTGTACATTTTAGTAAGAATTGATCAAAATCCTTATTGGAGGTTATCAGTGGCTAGATTTAGGTGTCTACACTTACTTCACATACATCATCATGAAAAGTTACAACATTTCCTTCCTTACACATTTGGATCACACTTAAAATATTATGTTTCAAACCTTCTACATATAAGACATTTTCAGTCCTAATATGATCATTGTCCAAACTCATAGTACCTTCACCAACTATGTTAGTAGATTTGTTATCACCAAATCTCACTAAACCTAGGTTGGCCTTTTTGAGAGAGATAAACTTGCTCTTATCTCTTATCATATGATTTGAGCATCCACTATCTATGAACCATCTCTTATTCCCATGTTCTTGAGTATGCAAGGTTTATTGAACAAACATTGACTCTTCCTTTGGTAGATCACTTGAATTCTACTTCTTTTCTTATTCATTTTTAGAGTGTCTCCTTGAACCTTTTGATGGTGTCAATGACTTGTATATGCTTTTTCCAAAAATATTTTTTATAGTTCTTGTCTATATGACCTTGTTGGTTACAATTATAGCATATGAGATCCCTTTTGATCTCTAGAGAGAAAGGACAATCCCTATATATATGACCAAATTAATTACAAGAGAAGCAATACCCATTGAAGGCATTTCTCATATTTGACCTTCCTTTATCTTGACCATTACCAATCCATGAATTTCCCTTCTTGACACTTTTGGTGGAATTAAAATCCCTTTTGCTCTTAGATAAAAGCACATCTAAGTAAGTCATGACTTTATTTTCTAATTGTTCCATCCTTTCATTGAGACCTTTATCCATCATAACCTATAGATTCTTAACTATTGATTCTAAATATTTCACTTGCATATTCACATCATCCATGATTGTATTAACATTTGATAAATCACATACTAGTTTATCTTGAAGATAAACCACAACCTCTTTTTTAACCATTGTACATTTGATCACCTTCAAATGATTAAACTTGCAAGAAGTACCTACTCTAATACTAGTTATTAGAGGTATAAAACACTGAGAGGGGGGTTGAATCAATGGTGGTAAGCAATCCAATTTTTAAAACACTTAAGCATTCAATACAACCATTCATGAAGCATTCAAGATGTTTATAGAAATGAATAAATAGATAATGCAATATTACACACATAACATAAGATCTATGTGGGAAACCTTCTTGGGGAATAAAACTCACTCTCAAGCCTATAAACATATGGATTACTTATATTATAAGAAGTATGAAAACATGACACTTTAGTGAAACACCTTCCCCTATGATGGTCAAGTCTTTCTGACTAGACTTTATTGAAATTCATGTTTCACAAGGAGCACCTATCCCTAGGTCAGTCAAGTCCTTCTGACCTAAATTTAGGGAAACACCTATTTCATAATGAGCACCTGCCCCTAATGATAGTCAAGTCCTTTTGACCTAGATGTTGGGTGCCCTCCCAATACCTATGATATGAACATCTCCTAAACATTGACTGCTTACCAATATGATAGAGATATAAGGTATATCATCCCCCTTCACTTCTTCACACAACCATAAACATCCAAAATCACATTTTAGATCACTCTAAACTTCTTAATAATAACTTTGTCATAACCTCAACAACATGACCAAATGGTCTTACACATAGTCACACTCTGATCTACCTCTCAAATCAACCACCAAACTTACATAGACATCATCTATCCTTTGCTCACACACAAGGCATCCAAAACATCCTTTTGGATCACTCTAGACCTATTATCTCATCCTCAATATTAAAAATTATAAGATCATAGTTTTTTACATCATAAATATGACCTATAATTCATACAAAAAATCTCCAACCTTTTCTACTTTATAACCCATCTACTAGGCACACTCCCTTTCTTTTATCCTTCACTCCACAACACTCACACATGCCTCTCTTTCATAAGTCTTCAAACCTGTAAGAGTATTGTTTATGACATAAAAAATATGACCTACAAGTCATAAACATAGTCATCAACCTAATATATTTTTCAATCCATCCACTAGGCACCCTTACTCTCCACCTCTCAAATCTATACTCTTCCTCCACTTAGAGTCCCTTCTTCCAAGTCTAGAAATCATCACCTTTGGTTTCAATTTTTATAGAGCCTTCATGATTATTATCTTCTAGGTCTACCATAATACTTGCCTTAACCCTTGACATATTACATATCTCAATACCATTCCCATAGGTTAGCCAAAGCATCCATGGGTCACCCTTAAGCATCTATACCTTTCAATTAGGCCTTAGTATCCCTTATAGGTCTCATAGAGACCTACTCACCCCTTTAGCAATTTAACAAGAAAATTAGAAACACAAGACCATTTCCAAATGCATAGGTCCACTCCACATGACCTCTTTAACATCCTCAAAATATTATATCTATCACAAAACTCTTCTGTTAAAGCCAAATAGAATAATCTTTGACCTTATACACAAAAACAACATGAATAAATACATAGTCAACTTCTAAGCATTTGTTCATATACTGAATATAGATTGATCAAACCTTCAAAAAGCATACAAATGATCCTCATGGATTATATAACCTTTTTAATTATCTAAGACACCTTGAAATGTCTAAAAACCATCAATAATAACTCAATTATCCTTTTCGGGTCACTTATAGAACATGGTCAAACACACAATCAACTTTAAATCTTAATAAATTTGATTTTACAAACACTCAGACCTTCTAACTAGGTTATTTAAATGTGCCTTAAATTATTCTACAAATTTTATTTTAACTACACCTTTGAATTCATCCTATATTGAAATATATGAGTAGAATACTCAACATTGGTTTTTCCTTTGTTAATTTAACTACCAGCGGTCACATTTAAACATCAAACACTTTGTCATCATATTGTGCCCTCTCATAGCTTGAATAAATATGCATTATCTATCTTCCTCAAAATAATCCTAGTCTTTACCTTTTGTCATTATTAAACATCAATCACTTGTTATCATCTTGCTACTTCCTAATAATTTGGAACAAACACGCTCCATCAATCTCTTTGAGAGTAGCCTAGACTTTATCTTACAATGCTCACCATTAGATCTTAATCAAAACTCCAATGATTATATAACTTGACACCCTTGTATGTCTTATGAATTTTTTTTATCAGTCCATGTTATTTTTCCACTTTGTAGTCCCATTTTCTTTATTGACTCTTTGACTTGTCCCACACCATTGATCTTCATAAGTACGGACCACCACTCACCATTGATCTTCTATCAAATTAGTAATCTTGTGACACTTGTCACCAGCACATGCAACCTTTGAAATTTTGACTTCATAAGCACCATTGATCTCAATATGTATTATTAATCATTCATCATTGGATATTCTATACTAATGACCTCAGACTTCAATTTGATTAAACTTGATGGTCTCTGGCCCATCACAGTCTGCTAGAGAAACGTTGAAGATTTATAACTTGAGCTAGAAATAACTTCAAGAATCCAAATTTTTAGGGTATCTTCTTGGTACTATATAAAAAATATCCATGTAAACCTTTAACCATTATTTACTTTCTTATTACCCAAATTTAATGCAACTTATTGGTTAATACATATCTACATGATGTACAGTGACGGTCTAACTTCTCTTAAGCTAGATATGCATGTTCTTCTTTCTAAATGTTTAAAAAATAAACCAAATATTTGTAAATATATATATGGATGTCTCATAACCTCTTCCTTATCTTTACAAACTTTCATAATTACCATATCTCTCCAAGTAATCCATCTTAGCTCATATGCATCCAAATCTTGCCTTACACAACTTTAGGCTCAAACTCATCATCATCATGACATCACCACTTTGTCATTACCTTTGAAACAAATTCACACATTACATTAATGAAAACACTTGACAAAAATTCAAGGTATTAGTCATGAGGTGACAATTCAATCAAAAATTCTTATCTATGCATGAATGATATGTGAGATATCCTAGGTCCTCTTGACTAGCAAGTAGGTCAAGTCTTCAGAGTCACCAGTAATGTTAACTTATTTATACCCTTAGGCATAGAAAGGAGTCAACCTATGTCTTGAAAAATAAATATCACTTGTGTTCACCCTCATCATGCGTCTTCAAGTGTCAAGGTATTCCAAAGGATAATAATTGGTTATCATGTCTAGACAATAGTTTTAAGTGTTTTATCATGTCAAGAAACACCATGGTGTCCATCTACTCACCCTAGTTGAGATTGTTTTAATTTATCTCCTTATGTTATTTATGTTTGGTAGTTTATAATAAGCCCTGGAATGGTCCTAATATTTTTAACTTAATAATTTTGAAGATGACCAAATGTTGTAACTTATACCTTGTCATGAACACATTTAGTCTGATGAGAGCCAACAAAATATGGTAAGATCAGATGGGTTAAGAGTGTTATAAGAAGTATGTGGTGACCTTATTTAGGTCCTTATCATGTTTAAGGTCATTTTATTAATATTAAGGCCACCTCTTTTGGACCTTGACTTGAGATCACATTTATTCTTTAAAAGGAGGTGTTTGACCATAAGATGATGTTTTTTATTAAGGTTAAAGGGGGGGTTTTTTTAAACTAGGGTCCCTAGACCCTAGGATAAGTATAAACAAAAGAGACACAAAGGTATACCATACACCAGGAGAGAAACTAAGACAAAATAGGTCTAGTTACAACCAAAATACAACCCAAACATAATAGAAGCAATAAAAATGAATAACTAAAGAGAAACTTGAGCATAATCCAAGTCTAAATTTCCTAAGACATCCTCCGAGTAGCTTTTCATATTTTTAAGATTAGAATCAATTTTAAAATACAATTTTTATTTGTCCAAGTCTTTTTAGTATCTAATGCATCTCCCCTACTTAACTTTCCCTTTTCCATCCATCTTAGTTTTGAATAGCTCCACAAGATGACCTCTAAGTTTCTCTAAATTCTGACTCGCCTCATACATGGCTTCCTTGCTAAAATTTACTAATATGTTGATGTTATTTTTAACCTTATCTTTCTCATTCTCCAAAATATCCACCCTAAATTGAAGGCTTTGTAATTGTTGTTCATCCTCCTTAGCTGAAGAGATTTGGTTCAAATCTAATGTTCTCCTGCTAAAAAATAGTTACCTTATATTTAAGTTTTGTGATCTCCCTCATGAACCAAAGCATGATGGATTTTTGAAGGTCTAATTATTCAACCATATTATCTACATTATTCTTTCCCTTAAGGGAACTAATAAGGTTATTGAAATTCTCATTTAGATATTTTTGTTGTTTGTCTAAAAAAGTATTACCTTTTTATTTGGAATAATCTATAACCACTTCATTTTTAGCCTCATGAATCTTATTTTGGGCTGACATATCTCTCAAATACTCATCATTATACCCATCCCCATGCACATTTTTATCATATTCAACTATATTAAAATCTCCCACAAAACATCCTACTTGTCATGTTTCCCTTGAGTATCAACTAAAGACCTTGACACACTCAGGCATTTTTTGATATCATCTTGCATTTTAGATTTGTATCCCTAGAAACATTAGTATTTTTCTCAACATGACTCATGGGATTATTGACCTCTATAATCCTATTATTACTTCTAGGGTATTTAATCCACACTATTCTTATTTTCCTAATATATACATGAGCATCTTCCCTAGGTTTGTTTTAAGGATGAGAGACAATCAAATTAATACGATTAATACCCTTAAAGTATTTATGAATGAGATATATCACCCCTTCATGTTTGGGGGACAAATAGTTACCTTTTTTGAACTTTAGGACTGAAAATTCAAGAGAATGTAGAATCAAGAAAGGTAGATTAAAATTAATGCCATGTATAAAATGCTGAGAATGGTCTTGAGATGTAATGATTGTCATTGATGTCAAGGTGATCTTAGTACATAATGCATTAATGACAAAGTCATAAGTTCCAAGTGGATTTAAGAGTTATATCATGTGTGAAGGCCTTTAAGGTGATTAAAAATGTTTTAGGGGTCATATAAGGTGTAAAGAGTTATTTGGGCACTTTTGGAAGTGAAATGAATTCATTAGAGTAGTTCTGTGAAGGTCTAGGTTATCCTAATCAACTTGGTAGAACTTCATGAGTACGCATATTGATGACATATGAATTCACACATATGAAGGTTTAAGAATAAAGTGGTAATATGATTTTATTCATATTTATTCCTAAATCATGTGGTTAAAATTTAGGTTATTGATATGGTGTCTATAAAAAGTTATGATGGTGCAAAGTTGTTCTCCCAAGCAGATTTCACTATTTTCCATACCTAGCCAAATTTGCAATATCAAGTGAACAAAGGAAAATCAGTCAGTAGTATTTTATTTATAACCTTTAATAATGGATAAATTTTATGGTTTTGTAAAATTAAAATTTATATAAGAATCCAAGGGATATATATTAAAATTTATTATGGTTTTTGAATGGTCATATAACTGCATTTATTGCATGTGAGAGTTGACTATTGTTGACTATGTTTTTTTTAATAGACCAGGGTGCAAAGAAATGATTGTAAAAGATAAAATATTGTTCATATAAAAATGAAAAATTAATTAGACTCCATATATATATAATCATAAAATATATTTGGAATTTTGAATGTGTGTACAAGTGAAATTATTTTAGGTCAAAGTTGACTTTTGTTGACTATAATTATTGCAGGTTTGAGTAGGTTTCTTGCATTGGTGTTTATGATACTTTGGAGGATTAATGAAGGAATATTATATCTTGGATTATGTTTCTTAGGTATTTATATTTATATAAATATGTTTATTGTGCATTTAAAGTTTATATATAGTTAGTGTGAGCCTCTTTTGTGAAGACAATGTTTCTGGGCTAATTAAGCCTAATAGGTCTTTAAGACCTAATGGAGGTTTCAAAGTATGAACAAATGATTTAATGTTTATTAAGAATGGAAAAGAATAATAAAGGATTAAATTAAATTTATTAATTATTTTTGGTAATTTTTAAGAACCATCTTGATCCAAGTGGCTCAAAGTGTTCCATGAAGGTGAACTAGGTCTTTATGGGACCTATTGAAGGCTTGAGGGCTAAAAGAGGTTTCATAAGGTGAGAGAATGACTTGAAAGTGTTGTATGACTTTTTAAACATAAATATTACATGGAGGAAATTTTGTTAAAATTTTTGAAATTTTTCAATCTTTGGTTAAGGGATATTGGTATCTAAATGAAACGTGTGGCCTAATGGAGGGTTAATTGATTAGGTCTTGCTTAAAGCCTAGTGTGATGTTTTGAGCCATTTGAAGCATGGCCAACCTAATGAGTGGATGTATATTTTATGTAATGTATCCTAAGATATAATTTTATGTTGATCCAAATGGTAAATAATCCTTAAAGGTTAAATAAATTATTATGTCCAACTAAGATTGATTAGAGAAAGAATAATGCATATACAGAAGGCCATTTTGGTCTCATTGTGCTAGTTAGACATTTAGGGTGTGAAACAAATTATTTATGAATTTCCAGAAGGGTAAGAGGCTGTTAAAAGTTACAAAAAAAATCATTTTAAACATGTGACAAGGGTATAACATTATTATTTTTAGGTCATGAACAAGGAAGCATATTTGTTTCAAGGTTATTAGGCCCATTTTGCTTAGTTGGCCTAATTGTGCTAGTTAGACATTTGAGGAGTGAAGTGAATGGTATGAGAGTTTTCATAAGTATGTGAGGGTATTAAATACATAATAATAAAATTTTGAACATGTCATTAATATCATATAATATTTCTAAAGGTGGTGATCTATTGGATTGCTTGTTTCAAAGCTAGATAGGCCTATTTGTCTAGTTGAGTGATATAGAAGATGAAGAGGCTTGTATGAGGTAGAAAGGTAGGTTTACAGGTATTAGATCAAGAGAAGTATATAATAATATGTATGATACATCAGATCATAGGTGGATATCATTTAATATTTTATTGAGTTGGTGCTTAATCATCTAGGGGGTTGTAACCTCGATGCTAGTTAGTGCTAGCTAAAGGTCAAGTGGGTGCTTGACTAAATTAAGGGATGGGTGCTCTTTGATCAATTGGTGCTGATATACATTTAAATAAATGTATTTATCGGATAGTAGTCCAAATATTTTATCAAGTGGGTTTTCTCCCTCATGAGGGTTTTCCACATGATTCATGTTTTATGTGTTTTGATCTTACATTGTTTTCTTTGTTCATTAAAAAGAATGATTTATATGCTTCATGAATGATTATGATGAATGGTTAAGAGTTTGAAGAATTGGAATTGATTTTTATTTTATTGAATCATTGATTCACCCCCCTCTTAGTGATTATGCTTCCAACATAAAATAATTAATCATCATAAATAAAGACCATTTAACAACGCTAAACTTACCTTTCAGTGTTATATATTGCATTAGATGGTAAGAAACCTTAGCATACATATTATACAGTGATTATCAATCAAATCCATTATGTATAATTTCCATATGTTCCCCTTCCTATAGGAATATCTCCTTATCTCTTTTGTAGTCTCTGGTAGACTTGTAAATTTTAGTTTCCTCTATATCCAAACCATTTATGTGTGTAATGAGTTCCTCTGTGATTTTTAAAGTAAATACATTAATATTGATGGTTCTATATTCATAATCATTCACAATAATGGTAAAAATGTGCCTATCATACCCTTCTATCTTCTCCATGAACCCTACAAATCCCCCACCTATAAAGCCTCACAAATTCTCTCATTTTTATTAACTTCTTGCAGCATTTTAGGTTATATTTTATTCGGTAATCTCATAATGCTCTCAATAAAGCATGCACAAAAATGAAATAACCTTTCCCAAATCTAGAATGTAGAATTCTCAACATAGAACTGAATGGTATTTTTGTTGCTTTTGGTATTTGGGTAATCTATTAGAATCACTAAAAAATCTAGAAACTTCTCAAGAAGCCCAAAAAAGATTAACCAAACCAAGAGAAGACCCTAGATAAAATAAAGGGGCCAATATATCTTTCCTCTAGGAATTAGAGGCTTCCCCATTATATCAAAGGCTTTATTCATTATAAATACCTTCATATTTTATCTTTAGGACAAGGTCCCTAGGAAGTTCTTCATAGTCCATCCAAGATGTTTATCCTAAAAAGGTCACATGCTTATTAACAAACCAATCCACTATAGATTGTCCTTTCCTATAAGTGTGATGAATAAGAGCTTACTATAAGGAGTAAATAATACTTATAACTTCCTCTATAACTTTTTTAGTGGTCTATCTAATGACATTTTTTACTAGATAAATAATTCAAAATATTCATAGAATCTTCCTCTATTATGATTTTTTGAACTCTCATTTTTTTTGCCAATTTGATCCCCTATAGACCCACAAGAGCTTCAACCTAGTTGTTAGAATTAACTCCCATATATATGGCATAAGTTTCAACCAAATTACCTTGATGATCTCTTATTATTCCACCTCTAGCTCGGCCTGGATTTCCTTTCAAAGCTCCATCAAAGTTAGCTTTAACTATCCCAAAGTAGGGGTTACCATTTAGTTATTTTCTTAAGTTCTTATTTAAATTTTGGCTTTATCAAATCATAGGTATCAATTTTCCATTTGTGAGCTAGATATTATTCATATGAGAGCAAAATTTTACCTGTCTTAGTTGGTATAATATTTTAGTTCTATAAGATGTTATCAAATATTCTTTTGAAAATAACTTTGCTACTACATCTCTTCTCCTTAAAAATTATATTTTTGTGATCTCCCCAAATTCCCCATAAGATGTGTGGAAAATAAAGTTTTCAATTTTTCTTGAGTAAGGAATTTTGAAATGGGTACCCCCATGAATGCCATACTTTCATTATAGAACCAACTTACACTTATGAGACATTAATATTGTTAAGAAAATAGCTACAAATTTATTGAGAGAAAGAGCACCTCATGAGTAAATGAAATATAGATTCATTATCATTTTCACAAATGACACATCTATTCATTAAGAAACAACCTCTTATTCTTAGGTTATCAACATTAAGAATTTTTTTATGAACCACAACCCAAATTAAGAAATTAATTTTAGGAATTATCCATTTATCCCATAGTGTCTCCCAACTATAATTGACTTTAGGGTCTTGTAATATAAGATCGTATCCTGATTTAAATTTTTAGTGACCATTGAAAGACTCCTTCTATATAAGTTGATCTTATCTACTAATGATAGGTATATGAATGTTTCTCACCAATTTATTTATATTTGATAACCTGAGTGTATCCTCCTGATTTAAGTTGTCTAATCTCAAACTTTTCTAGTATTTAGCTCCTTCCAAATCTTACTAATACTCATACACTTTATAACCATATTTGTTTTGAATATTTTATTGTAAATGTTGCCTTGTATCACTTTGAATAAGAGGAAGCTCTAAGTCCCACGTATATTTTCAAAAATAGACCTTATATCTATTTATGATTTGCCATTTACAAAAAAATTTAATCAATTTCTTATTAGAAATCATGAAGTTCCAGACATGTAAGCCATGAACAAAATGATCTTCTACAAGAATGTTTATCAAATCCTATCCTTTTAAATACTTGAAAGATACAATTTTAACACAAATAGTGTTAGACTTTTTAAATCTCCACATGAACTTGAAAATAAGATATTTATTCATCATTTCCAAGTTCCTTAGTCCAAGCCCACCATATCTTTTTTAGAGCAGACTTTGTTCAAAGAAACTAGATGGAATATGTATCTTTCTTCAGTTTCAAACCAAATAAAACTACATTAAATTTTAGTTAACTTATCCTCAAGTCCTCTTAACAAACTTAAAACTAAAATAAGATATACATGATAGATCTAAAACACACTTTTGATAAGTAAGACCTTGCCTGCTTGAGATAAGAGCTTCCCTTTCTAGCCTGCAATATTTTTTTGAAATCTCTCAACAAAAGGATTCCACATTACTATCATAGGGAGATGATTTTTGAATAGGGGCATAACAATATATGAATAGGGTAAAACTTTGATTTGACATTTTAAAAGGAGAGTTATTCTAGTTTGTCTAGCCACCGACGTATTGAAAAGCTACATAGAACTTTTGTCAAATTTAACTTTTTAATTAGAGAACTATTTATACATAACCAAAAAACAAAAATATATCTCCCTACAAAGACACTTTATCCAAAATAATGGTGGCATCCACAAATTTCTAATGAGAAATGGGCTACACAAAATAGATTGGTTTAAAGACTTTCAAATATGATAAAATAATAATGTTAGATATGAATCTACTTAGAGACTCAACCATAATGATGAAAAGGAAAGGGGATATGGGATCTCATTGTCTCACCTCTTAATCACTCTTACAAAATCTATGAGCTACACCATTTACCATAATAGAAAACATGCATGAAATAATACAAGATCTAATGATTTTCCTACATTTGTCATGAAAGCCAAATTAAGACATAAATCTATCTGAGAAACTCCAATATAATCTATCATAAGCCTTATCTATGTCTAATTTTAACACCATTATTGCTCTTGGCTAGTTTCCATTGAATTGATGGCTTCATGCACCACAATCACCCCATCTTAAATTTGTCTACCAGGGACAAATCCTCTTTGTTGAGAATGAATGATTTTTTCCATGTAGGATGCATTCTTATTGAAATTAATTTATTAATAATTTATAAATAGAATTACACAAACTTAGGGGATGAGAATATGAGAAATTCACAACCCCTTCCTTCTTAGGGATAAGAACTAAAAGGTATGGTTGAATTATTTTAATAGTTGAGCGGTAGAGAAAAATTCATTCATGGATGCAACCACATTATCTCCTATAATATCCCATAACTTTTAGAAAAATCTATGGGGAATCCATCTAGGCTAGGAGCTTTATCTAAGTTTATCTTGAAGAGAACATGTTTGAGATATTCATTAGAAGTTATTGTTATGAGCACTTCATTATCCCCTTGATTTACCAATTTTAGGATCACATAGAGAAATTGTTGCTCAAATCTAATATTCTTTTTAAAATCATCATTGTACATATTTTTGAAGAATCTGACACTCTCTTGATTAATACAATCAACATCAAAGGTAAGCTATCCTTCATTGTCATTTATTTCTTTAATAGCATTATGTTTTCTATGTTTCAAAGTGGATATGTAAAAAAAGGGTGTTTCTATCTCTTTCCTTGAGCTAAATATTTATAGATTTTTATCTCCATAAAGATTCTTCTCTTGTTACAATTGTATGGTCATCAAATATTTCTTTGTTTTACATCTCTGTGTCATAACCCTTCTCCTCAATCTCTTCTTCAATCTTTGAAATTTCTACTTTTAATGATCTTTTTTAAAGGTGAACACTACCAAATACTTGTTCATTTCATTGTTTAATCTTGATTTTCACCTTTTTCATATTTTAGGTAGTTTGAACATAGTTGAACCACTTACATTTGGAGACCACCATTTTAAAATACTATAATGAATATTAGGATGTACAAACCACATGTCTTCCATCTTAAAATAATAATTGTTAACTTTTGTAATATGATCCTTGATGCTCAACTCTAGCAAATTGTGATCTAATCCAATTCTAGGGAGAGCCTTAAGAGACAAATCCTTAGTTTCTAATCAATCTAAATAAATAAAAACTTTGTCTAACCTGCATTGAATAATATTTTCACCTAGTCTCCTATTGATCTAGGTGAATTTAGAACCTCTTAATTACAAATCCAACAATCTTATGTCATAAATAAGAGAAGAGAAGTCCTTCACGCTATCAATAAATTCTTGATTCCCTCCTTTTTAATCCCTTATATGTAAGGGAGTATTGAAATTAGCTAAAAGAATCCAAGGTATATTTCCAAAATTATTTTTGAAAAATATAATCTCTTCCTAAATATTTCTACGAGCTGAAATAGAATTAGGAGCATATATATTGGATAAAATCAAATGTTTATTGTCAAACACATATGTGAATAGGGATTCCATGTGAGGTTGGGATTTGAGGATAGGTTCCCTAAAAAAAAATTATAATCCTAAAAGGTGATAAAACCTCTTGAATCACCAGATACACTAACAAAAATCACTTTAGCCTCACTCTAATAAGCATTTTATTATTCATTAAAAAAAATTCCTCAACCTTAGATTCTTGAATAGCTAAAATAATAGGTTTATGAGTCCTTATAAAATCCCTAAAAACTTTTTTCTTGGAATAACTATGGATCCCTTTGATGTTCCAATAGTAAAACAACATTATTAACTAAGGGTTGAAGATATACCTCCTTTGATGATCTATAAACAAGTAGATTTCCTACTCTAAAAATTTTACTTATTAGATCCTTATAGGCAAATTAGTTTTAATGCATAAATTCAACTCCAAAAATATAATGAACTAAAAATAATAAAATGCAAGTAATAATTAACACTACACATAAGTTTATAATAGAGTTTGTTAGATGCATATGTCTATGGGTTCTCTAAATGATGAACTGATTCATTATAAAAATCCATTTGCAAGTACAAATTTATTACTTACAAATCTATAATGAATCCATCACAAACTCAAGTGCCAATCAATCTTATAAATACCCAAACTAGTTTTGGAAGGCTTACACAATGTTTTTGCATGGCCTCTTTGCTTCATACCTTCTTATTGACTTATCCTTTATTGCACAACCTCCAAGAGCCTCTACATAGAGCTAAGTTAGAATAGGTGTCAGTTATCAACTTCATGAAACAATCCTTCTCTATGGCCTTCAAGTAGTGTTAACTCCTCTAATAGATCTATTATCATAATACTCATATTAATAACACCCTAAAAATAATAGAGAATCAGAGATTTCATAGTCTCATACAATGCTCCTCCAGTGCTCCAAAAAAAATCCCTCTACTTTTTTCCCAAGCTTTGAGTAATAAACACTAGAATTAGGCTTTATAATCCTTTAAAAATTAATAATAATAGTAAGAAAAATCCTAATGCATTTTAATAAACTTGTAATACCTTCACAATCTCGCTTAAGGCTTGTAAATTTGAGGTAAGATCGAATGCCTTTGCATGAATTAGGCTTGAGTGGCTTGAGTGTGAATTCCTAGAATTCCAATCAAGTTTTCCTTCCTCAAATGAACCTCCACCCCATTTATATACTTGTGTAGGGTCCACTTTTTGAGTTTTGGATAGTAATACCTTTAAAATATTTTTGGGATTTAACATTATCCCCCTATTTATCCCATATATATGGGATTCACCATTATCTATGCCTTTAAAAAAGGCTCATATGTCGGATGGAGGGAAATAATAATTTATTTATTTATTTATTTAAATGCTCCATATTTTGACTAGTCTATGCCATATGTCCCATACAAATTTTTCCACATGTCTCATGCTAATTTTTCCACATGTTAGAAATTAATTGGTCCATGTTTCCATGTCATCAGTTTTACTGGGTTTGACCATAACTTTGACTGGCCATAACTTTTGCATATGGACTCAAAATTGGTCCATTCAAAATGAGTCAAAAATCTTGTTATGATTTCTATGCCATGGAATTGGTTTAGAAACATTCCAAGACCATAAATTTTTTTTGTTTGACCAACTTTGACTATTTATTGACTAAACTTTGACCAATGATAACTAGAGCATATGATGTCCATTTTTTTAATTCTAATAATTGCCAAAAATATCTTGATGATCTCTACATAATGGACCACATGTAAAGAAAACCAAGGAAGATCTAAAAATATCCTCCAAATCATGCCTCCCTATTGAGAAGGCTTTTATTCCACCAAAAGTTAAAACATTCAATTTATTGGTACTATATTTGGTTCTTTGCAATGCTTTATCAAGATCTTTGTCATGGACTCTATGACATCTACAACTGCTATTCTGATATAGGCAAGATACACCATTCCTTTCTTATGAAAAGTCATAAATTCATTATAAACATAACATCACACAAAATGATAAGTTTGAAAAAGACATCTCAATGTCAAAGAGATAAGTGTCTGACTAATTTAATGATCTGTTAGTGAATAAGATATCATGTATAGTGTGGGGATAGTAGAATTTATCTATCACGGGTTGCATTCCTAAAATGGTGAACTACCTATAACTACAAAATATCACCTGGTATATTTATAGACAAAATTATTCCCATGTATGGGTCTTGAACTACATCCTACACATTTTTTCATCATATGCAATTTCATAATAATGGCTACTTCAATTACAAGTATCAAGTAGGTACAATGAACATGTCCCAAACAACCTACATATACTATTATTAACTTCAAATGGATTTAATTAGAATGTGAGAAAAACCAAGCATGATATAAATATTCTCCTCATCTAGTTACTCCAAAAATATTCAAAGATGAAACATTGGCTAATTTTCCTGTCATCAATCATCAAAAATCCCAAATATGCTTTGAAAAATTTGCATGCTAATCTATAATTCCATCTATGTAAACTTAAAACTAAGGAACTTCTTACCAACCCATTTTATCAGATTATCCTATTTAGGTGGTTTTATTTTCTCAATAAATACTTGGGTTGACTCATCAACTGGTGGTGGATTAAAAACTTTATTTACCTTTGCAACAGGTCTATATTTCATCTTCATCTTATTGTTGTTATATGGATCAAGTCTCCAACACTATTCAACCTAATGCCCATTCACATAATAATGAGCATAAAAGTTCCTCTTGGCCTCTTTCTTTGATGAGGGATCACATTTTCCATTTCTCACCTCTAAATGATGATATTGATATTTAGCACTTACCTTGTTTTTGATGAAAGGCATCAACTTCTTTAGCAATGACCTTCTCTTCTGATAACTAATAATATAATGGTTACTTGCCCAATAAAAGTAAAAGGAAAAGCATGCCATATTTTTTGTATATCATATCCATATTTTTATATTAAAAGAGAGGATTAAAAGTTTTGAAATATACAAAATTCCATCTAGTACTATGTTGATGTAAGAATGAGGAGGTAGAATTTCATTACCTCTTTTGGTTATTTATTTACACCTTTCATCATCTTATTGTGATGACTTGTTCCTTTACATGGTGTAATTCTACTATACTAGTGGCATAATCAATTGGATATTAAAATCTTGTCTTCCTTTAGTAGATTTAGAACTCTCTCCAATTTCCATTCGTTCATTAGTGTAACCCAAACCTACAAAATGAGGATGATCCTTAAACTATAATGGGTTAGTAATACCTTGGATATTCTTGCCAAGACCTCTTCCATTAAAACCCATTTTAAACAATAGTTTAAAACCAATACTTCTGGAGTGATTCTCAAAATCACCAAAAAATGCATCAAAAACTAATTGGGGGGAAGTGCTACATGGTGAACTTATAATGCAATTAGCTGTCATTGTCTTTGCATTTATGGTGGAAGGTAACTCCTTCTATTCATGACTCTACAACTATGCCAAGATCTCATCCTTGATTTTTAAATCAACTTTCAAGATTTAAACCTCCTCTTATAAGGAGTGCAACTTGGATCTTAGGAGATTATTCTCATCCTAGATCTATCAATTAAATGCTTCAAGCTCTTCAAGCCTTTCATACTTCAAGGCTTTGCCCATGGTTTCCTTCTTCTGTAAACAACTTGTATTTCCAACAATTGCACACTGCACTGGAACATTAAACTATTCCAAAATGTATTTAATTAATTTAAATTGATATCAATAGCCTATGCAATTAGAAGAAAATCTTGCATTCAAACCATTTTGAGACCAAAATGATCTTTAAACAAGTAGATTTCCTACTCTAAAAATTTTACTTATTGGATCCTTATAAGTGGATTAGTTTTAATGGCAAAATTCAACTCTAGAAATATAATCAACTAAAAATAATGTAATACAAGTAATAATGAACACTACACATAATTTTATAATGGAGTTCAGTAGATCCTTACATCTCTAGGTTCTCTAAATGATGAACCGATTCATTATAAAAATCCATTTGCAAGTACAAATTTATAACTTACAAAACTATAATGAATCCATCACAAACTCAAGTGCCAATCAGTCCTACATATTCCTAAACTAGTCTTGGAAGGCTTGCATAATGTTTTGGCATGGCCTCCTTGCTTCACACCTTATTAACTTATCCTCTATTGCACAGTCTCTAAGAGCCTCTACACAGAGCTAAATCAAAATAGGTGTGAGTTATCAGCTCCATACAACAATCCTTCTCTATGGCCTTCAAGAAGTGTTAATTCCTCCAATAGAGCTATTATTATAATACTTAGATTAATAACACCCTACGAATAATAGAGAATCAAAGCTTTCATAGTCCCGTACAATGCTCCTCGAGTGCTTAAAAAAAAACCCTCTGCTTTTTTCCTGAGCTTTGAGTAATGAACACTAGGATTAGGCTTTATAAGCCTTTAGAAAGTAATAATAATAGTAAGAAAAATCCAAATATCTTTTAAAACACTTGTAATGCCTTCAAAATCTTGTTTAAGGCTTGTAAATTTGAATTAATCTCAAATGGATTTACATGAATTAGGCTTGAGTGGTTTGAGTGTGAATTCCTAAAATTCCAATCAAGTTCTCCTTCCTCAAATGAACCTGCACCCCCTTTATATACTTTTTAGGAGTCCAATTTTTGAGGTTTGGATATTAATACCTTTACAATATTTGTAGGATTTAACATTGTCACCCCACTTATACCATATATATGGGATTCACCATTATCTATGCCTTTAAATAAGGCTCATATGTGGGATGATGGGAAATAATAATTTATTTGTTTATTTAAATACTCCACATTTTAACTAGTCTATGACATGTATCTTTTGTAAAATTTTCCACATGTACCATGCTAATTTTTATATGTGCAACATTTAATTGGTCCATGTTGCCATGTCATCACTTTTACCGGGTATGACCACAACTTTGACTAGCCATAACTTTTGCATGCGGACTCGAAATTGGTCCATTCAAAATGCATCAAAAATCTTGTGATGAGTTATACACTATGGAATTGATTTAGAAATGTTACAAGACAATCAATATTTCTAGTTTGACTAGCTTTGAATATCTATTGAACAAACTTTAACCAATGATAACTGGAGCATATGATGTCCATTTTTCACATTCCACCAGTTACCAAAAAGCTCTTGATTATGTCTACATAATGGACCACATTTAAATAAAACTAGGGAACATATGAAAATATCCTCTAGATAATTTGAATGGGAGGCATTTATATCTTTTTTAGTGCATTTTTTGAAATTCTCTTTTTTAGAAGATTTTCCTACTTTGGGTGGTGTCTTGTAAGAGGGTCCTTTGATACCTCTCCTACTGAGAATTAAAGAAGTAAATTTTTATTTGGAGTTATTCTTGGGTATTTATTCTATATAATGTGAGTCTTTTGCCTCATAATTAATAATTATTAAAGGAATATTCACCAAATCAAACTCATTCTAACCTTTTGTACTATTCTTAATGATATCTTACTCTTGCACTTACACATCCTACTCAAGTACTTAAAAATTATTTGAAGATTAAGGAATTATATATTCTAACACTTATAAATCCTCATTTTTAATCTAACTAAGGATGGCATCAACTTCTATATCTACTAACTGTTGATTTACATGATTGAGATTAGATTTTATAAAATGTTGATTTGGAAAACTCTATGTACCTTCATTTACCAGAGTTATCTTCTCCCCAAATTCTAACATAGTCTTGGTTGCATTTAAATCCTTTATCTCAGCATCTTGAGGTACTAAAATATGATATTATTTTGACCCCAAAACACCACTAAACCCATAAATAATTCCCTCAAGGGCCTCCATGAATTCCATAATTCCATGATCAAACTATTTCATATGCTAAGGGTGTCATTTCACAAGTTAAAAGGTTTTATTTGCCACTACAGGGGTACACACATAGGAAATAGTGGATATCCAATTTCCCAATCTATAACTCATAGTTTGAAATGCATTTTGACCCATTTTTTCCCTCCTCCTACCTACCAATAACTTTCCAAGGTCTAAAAACCTAAGAAAATGTAAGAAGCCAGTGTTTTATAGGAGTTTCTAAGCAAGTAAGGATCTGTATGATATGAATATGGTTAGAGAGATTCAAGGATATATAGAGGAGAGTAATTATAGACATTAGGTGATATAATATAGGTATTTTAATCCAAGAAGATCCAAAAACCAATATATTTTTTCCATTGACATCTTTGGCAGCCTTAGGCAACCAGTCAAGTTCTTACTCAATAAGATAGGAGAAATAAGATGGTGCCTTCAAATATTGATCAAAGGAAGGTGTTCTAATAGCCTTATTATCCTTGGAATTGGTTTATATAATTGTGTCCTAATATTTATGAAAAAAGGTTAATAACTTAAGGCAGTTAGACTAGCCTTTTACATCAACATAGGGTCAATAATGGAATGGTTTCAGTGTACTTTTGGCCTACTTGATGAGACTAATGATTATACATGTCTTTTAAAAGTAATTATGGTACCTTCCATTTGACTATTCAACCCTAATTCACACATGTGATCATATAGAAGTAAGAAACACCCAAGTTATCTAAAATTGTAGACTATAGATAATGTTTCCTTGATGAGGAAGAGCCTCCAATGCACATATCTAAGAATGGACAATGGTTTAAGGTTTGATGATGGTTTTTTAAATTTGTTAAAATATTATTATCTCAAGTGGATTGGTTATATTTACCTTCATCTGTCTCATAATGATTCCTTCAAATAAGAATGACTGTGTAGTTGACTTCTTTGTAAGAGAGAGCAGAGTGTTTCCATTGCAATGGTTATTAGAGGTCATTACAACACTATGGAGTAGGAATAAATTTTGTATCCATGTTTAAAATTACTTATTTTATTATTATCATATCTCATTATATCCTTCACAATAAAAAATACAATAACTAACCCTACAACACCTTCATAAACCTATTTAGCAAAAGTTAAGGTTCATTAGTAGAAGTTAAGGTTTTTATAGAATCTTAAGTTTCCATTTCTCATTCCATGTGTCTGATTGATGAAATATAAATGTTTTTCCCTTTTGAATATGTTAGTATGGGTGCTTAGGGTCTTAAAAGGTCATATTAAACATGGATCAATAGTCCTCATGGTATATCTCATAGAACCTCTGCTATCTGATGGTCTCATCAAGTATATTTACCTCACAATGGGCTCTAAGTTCTAAGTTAAATATTCATAGGGTCCTATGACCACCACCTATAAGTTTAAACCTTCCTACCCAAGCCCAAAGCATGGAAACTAGGTCAAATTCACCATAAACCTATCAAGATCCATTTGTACTATGAGAAAGGGAGCCTATTCAAGTGTAAGTCATATCAATAAAGCATAATCAAGTTGAAGATATCAACTTAGTCCAACCTCCAAAGGGTTTTAAAACCGTCATGTTTAGCTGAGTCTCAAAAATTCAAAGAAAGGTCATAGATTTTTAAGAAGTATATCTTAGTGGGATGTGATTTGTATTCAAGGAAGGCCATTGAGGTTTCAAACATGACATGGAAGTACTATTTTCACTTAGGGACCTACTTAAAGAGATTTAGTAATCAACATATCTAAACCACTACTTAATAGACTGTAGGTAATCCATAACTAACCTTAAATATACTATGTTATATGCATATTAATGAGATAAATTAGATTAATATGGTGGTTAAATTATATATATATCATGTTGAAGGATAGGGAGTTTGAATGGATGACTGAGAAAAATAGCTCAAGCATCTTCAAAGAGTTAGGCCTACTTAGTCAATTTGGAGTTCATGATTGGGGTAAATTAAAATGTCAAGAAACATGAAAAATGGAACCCCAAGGTGATGATGATGATGATGATGATATATATATATATATATATATATATATATATATCCCTGAGGGTATCAATTAATGATGATACAAGTTTAAGGTGGTTATCTGGTATGGGTTAGATGCTTAGAACACACAGACTTTAAAGAATGATTGTATGGATGGGCTTTAATAATAGATTTGAGGAGGCCAAATCCTAGAGGATATGGTTATATCTAAGAACATGTCAACTAAACTCCCAAATCCATTAATTCTAAAGGAGGATGAAAACAAATACTTAAGCCTAGGCAACTAACACAGCTAACTCTAGACTAGTAGGTTGGTCAATGACATTCAGGGTAGACCTAAGAGGGAGAAGACTTAGGATGGTACTAAGGGTAGCTTAAGATAAGTACAAAATGTGGAGAATATATTTAATAGGATTATATGTTAACATTGAGGCTACAAATTTAGCTACAGGTAACTTGAGGTCCTAAAACCTAGTTTGAGTCTATAAGGCCTAAATATACCATGAACCCTCAAGATGCCATCCTCACCTTAGTGGAAGATGAAAACCACCCAAAGAAAATTTAATTCATAATAAGGTGTATTATTTTTATATGAATACTAAAGGATGTATTTGGAGTACAATAATACAAATAAATAGTCCAATCTAGTCTTAACACCCTCTTGAGCTCCACAGTCCTAAGTAGCCATGTTGACCTACCAACTCAAGCACTCATATCTCAATTCACAAGAACACTCAAACCTAGTGATCTTAGGTCAAGTTGGGAACCCCTATGCACTCAATATATAGGGAGGAAAGAGTGGGATTTAGGAGGCCAACTCTATGAATAATCATTAATATTGTCAATCCCCCAGAGAGCTTGTAAAGAGCTTATATGCCACCAAGTTTCACTCATATCTCACTGTATAATCTTCATGTGACCAAGAGATATTCATGATACTTTAATGGTTATATGGGATAGGTATCCATGGAAAATTTTTTGGGATTAGGGACCTATAATCTATGAACTATCGTTAAGATGGTAGACCTGCCAAACCCTCTCTAAACCCTGATTAAGACTTGATGAGTGAACTACACCATCAAACACCTCTAAATGAATAATTTGGGATATGACATAGTCTTAGTGTTCTCAATAGGTCACCTAATCACCCAAATGGTCTACTAGATGGCATGTGCAAGGTGTATAAAATACAGATCAGACCTATAAGAGATATTACAAACCTATGTAAATCATGTCAAAGAGGTCTGCACACCCTATATTCTTATGAGGGAGAAGGATCTAGATGTTTAAAAATGATTCTTAATTACCACCTAAAAGGGTCTCTATGTCCAATAATCACTTTTAGACATGTCTAGGTGCTTAGTTATAGGATTATTCATTCATAACAAAGAGGTAAGTGGCTCACTAAAGCCAACATAAGTTATATAGGGTCCCTAAGGGGTGTATTTAATATCATCAAGGGTGTTTAAGTACTCCATAGATCCTTTTTGAAGTCAAAATATAGAAACTCTACCTTCAAACCTATTGGTCTCACCCATTCTCAAAGCATGAATTATTGAAGGCTAAAATAAAGGACATAAGGGGATTAGATAACACCTTAGACCATCATGGATATGTTTATAAAGGGTTTTTATGGGTGTGAGCAATATTAATTTGTATGGGAAGGATTAAAATTGGTCACTACGGTTCAAAATTGCCTTGTAGGTACACAAAATGCACCATTCTCACCTAAGGAGAAACTTGATGATCTCATAGCTATACAAAAAATTTACATGGGATATTTAACACTTTGGGAGAGTTAATGGGATTTATCTAGAAGAGATTAATGGAATTTTTCATAGGTTAAGGGCCTCACCTTTATGAACCATTGCTAAGAACCTAAACCCCTTTCAACCTCCCTAAAACCCTAATAATGACCCTATGGAAAGTATATTTAATTATTTAAATCCAAAATAATTAATATGACCTGGTAAACACTTGGATCTCATATTACACTCATAGGATATCCTATCCATGGGATTAGTCTATAAAGAGACTTGTAAGGACCCATCTAAGATATTCCTTTTGCATGGTTTAATGATATTTCCAAGGTGAAAAATTTAATCAAAGGTTTTCAATAATTGAAGAGGGTACCATGAGGTATGTTTTACCTTATCAAATCATTAAACACCCACAATTATACCTATAAATTCTCATATAGATTTGTGCCAAATAGGCAGTCTAAATGTGTTAATTAGAAGTAACCTAGTCACATAAGTAAGGTAAAGTTTTAGGTGTGCAATTATTGGGAGGAATAAATCATGGTGTGGTATGTTTTTTTGGACTTGAATTAGGCTCACTCAATCATATTCAAGGTTTCATTCAATCCTCAAATCTATCCAAGCAGTGAATAGTCAAGAGCCTAGGTTAGCTGTCTAATAGGCTTAATAAATATAAGAAGATGTTCACAGGCATAGATTGCATATTATGGAATAAATTAATGGTCATAAAAATTATTTAATTTCCTCATACATTGAGTATACCCATTTATTATCCACAACCAAGGCTGGGGTAGTTATCCAAATCATGTTAGCATGCAAGAAGGAGGTGGCTATTAAATGCCTCATGGAGTGGGGCCTAATTAAACCACTTTTATAGTTTTTAATTACTATGAAGAGATTTAATTAACAAATTTTTAATGTCCTTCCTATATATGAGGTTAAATTTGGCCAAAATTAGAATTTAATGCCTAAATATTCTCATTAAAGACACCAATTAGCCTAGGCAATGCATGGAGAAGGAATAGAGGGTTGCTTGTAGTTGCTAGTTAAATGAATGGTGACCATTATGACCTATTCATTCCACTTCCAAAATATATTGTCTTCTCATTCTTGTTAATTCTTATATATATATATAGTATCTTAGGCTATTGTATTGATCCCTTGGTTGGGTATGATAAGACTCTACCAAAATTGTATCTTGCAAACCTCTTTGAATCAATAAAGGACTTTTTTCAAGTTTCTTTGTGAGCATTAGTGTGTATATGTTTGTCAATTTTAAAATTTTTGAAGTTGAATCCTTATTTTTATGTCTTTTCCTTCACCTAATTGATAAAATGTTATCTTATGCAGGTCATGTGATGTGCCAAAGTGTTGGTAGTTGTGTTAAAGAGTAAGCTAGTTGATAGTGCCTTAAACAGAACTTTTATCCATTACCTTCAAGTTTAAAACATCCACCATAGCCTTCACATTAAATACTTATGATTAGTAATTCATTAGAAATCTTATTTTAGTAATTAGTCTTTATTTGATTCATAAAGTGTTGATTGAAGATCAATTAGAGTGGACATATCTATATTGGTGCATCACCTCATTAGGTTAAGTTTTTTTCATGTATTTACCTATCTCTTTCACCCCAAAAAATTTTTAGGTATTAGGAAGTGATCTAAAATTAATGCACTAGGAGAGCTAGTCCCATAAACTAGAGGTTTGGTCCTCCTATAGGTCACCCACAGCCTTTGGACCAATCCCATGTTATCCCAAACTTCAAGAGAAATTGAACTATCTTATCCTAAGGGTGAAATATAGAGTGTTAACACTACCACTTTGTCATGTAACACACATCAACATGGTTTTAACATTTAACATATTATTTTTTGGTAATTGTTTTTTAGGTGCATGCATAAGTTCTAAGGTTTGGATTTTGTGTATCTCTCAATTAGTGACACTGAACTCACCTAAAAAGCACAAACACGTGATTTTTGGTACTTAGGTGATTTTAGGGGTCAATAATTATATATGTTTCATGTTACATAGATAATAAGGAGATCATGATTCTATCCATTTTCATCAATGAATTGATGTGATTAATTATTATGAGATCTATGATATTGTATCACAAGTACATGTATACTATAAACTAAATGTTACTCATTGGTAATTTATACTTATCAATAGAATAATTTATCAAAAACCCATTATTATTTACGAATTTATCTTGAATCCATATTCAATCATTTTGTTAACCCACCATGATTAGAATGATTATGAGATGGGAATGGAACACCTAGAATAACATGGTTATGATATGGGAATAACACTACCTAGGATGATGTTAGCATTACAACCTATACCATGAATATAATATTAGAATACCTATATGGGTAGGATAACCCTATATTATATTTTTGGGAAGGGAAGGTCAATTTAAAATGGTCAAATATTTGGTCCATTGATAATGTCATTTTCCAGTCAAATTGAGAGATCCATATCCAAATTATTAGTTCAATGAACAAATATAGAGAGGTGAGATAAATCATTTAAGGCTAAAGGTCATGTACCTTATCAGATGGGAATTGATCGACCTACCTATAAAGTGATAGAGTGTTTGGGAAGTAAGGGTTAATGAAGTGCATCGACATAATGGGTTAGTGGGAAAATGGTCAACAAGTGAATCAAAACATAGGTAAAATTGAAACAATAGCATAAGATGTAATGGTAACCGAGGAAGCTAGGAAACAAAATCAATATCAAGTGTGGGGGTCATCAATTGAATGATCATAGGTAGTATCATGTATCTCATACCTTACCTATCTAGATTAGCACCTATGTATATTGAGATTAACTAATTAGGTAGAAAAAATTGGGTCTAAATGATTTCATGATCTAGGTTATTTCTATTCTTTTGTGAAAGTAACGATCATGAAATGATAATCATGAAGTGGTAGTCACTCTATCTCTATATCAATGGATGGGGTTACTAGATTAACTCACTTTTATCAATCTCTCTCCCACCTCCTCATTAGTGAAAGTAGATCTCTTTGTATACACTGAGGTTGGGGTGCAAAAGTGACTCAGAGGTTTCGTCTACAACCCAAATCTTTATTTTTATTTATTTTAATATATGATATATGCCACTAAATTTAATTAATTAGATGTGAAAATAAAGAAGTGAATGTAATATATCATATTTTTATTAAAGGATAGATTTATCGGTTAAGATAGGTTGATGCATCCATGCATGATACATCCTATCATATTATGTATATGTTATATGCATGTTAAAATAGTTTCTATCTATATCATTCATCCCTATCTATATCTTGACCAATCCATACATGATCCCTTATCTATATATATATGGTTCCCTGTCTCTATCTAGACTAGTGACATCTATACTTGAGATTAGATATTAATAACTTCAACCATTTAGTTAGTTTTTAATCCTCTTGAGCTGAATACCTCTTGACTATCTCTAGATTTTAGTACTACACCTAAATGAGGTAGTTTTTTAATTCCTCCAAGGCTAAAATCAAGCCAAGGTAGTGTCAAGTGTCAATTTTAATGACCAATTTTAATCCTATGAAACCAAGGATGGTAGTGCATATTCTAGTTTGTGATTCCTATAGGGCCTTATAATGCATCTTTAAACCATGAGTAAATTGGGGTCATTTTAAATATATATAGGGCTTAGACCCCATAGTGTTAGTAGTACATATTCCACACTAGGGGAACTCTTATTCTAGTTCCCTCTTAAAATGGGGAGATCAAAGTGACTATCTTGAGTCTTATTCTAGTTAGTGACTCACCATTCCAGTAGAGTGTAAAGAGTAAAGATATATAGGGTGATTTGATTCTTAAATTTGGTAATTTATAATTCCTATCAACTATTTTGAACTCCCCTTCATTATGGTTGGGTGTTTAGTTTCCTAGTCAAAAAGAGTGAAATAAAGAGGCCTATTTGGTCATACATATCTATATGGCACCAGTTCCCTGTATCTCTATTCGACCTTATATATCTATATGGCACCCCAATCATAGATAGAGTGTCATCTCCCCTATATAAGTATGTACAAATTGTATCAATTATATAATAGACCTACATACCTATTGTAATTTTAATACCTTATGTTCAATACTAAAATTATGAAAATTAAGTATTGACCAAATTGGATTTTGAAAAATGATCTTCTAAATGGTAATTCTTGGATCTCTAGAATTGATTTCAAAAGATGTAGAGTGGATCTAATTTATTATATTTAGTAAATTACATTTAAATTATAAGAATAAAAATGTAATTTATCTTTTGTGTGTGTGTGTGTGTGTGTGTGTGTGTGTGTGTGTGTGTGTGTGTGTGTGTGTGTGTGTGTGTGTGTGTGTGTGTGTGTGTGTGTGTGTGTGTGTGTGTATACTTAAATTTTTATTTTACTAAATCTATTGAACATGTTTCAATGTATAAGCACAAAAATAGACTATAGCTTTTGCACTACAAACTGCACCTTTTGTTTGAATTTTTTGACTTTTATTTTTTCCCTCCAAAAGATCCATGGTTTTAGGATTGGAAGATTTTAACCTAAAACTTAGACATGTACTAGACCATCACACACAACTTTTATCAAATTGATAAGTTTTTGTGCTTTCATGGACATGTTTGAGTAAGCATATATATATAAGAGTATGTATATATATGTATATATGTATATATCATATTGTGCTTTGGGGGGAATCCTAAATAACAATGAAATAAGAGTATAATTAACAACATGATAATAAAATACTAACCACTAAATCCTATATATACTTTACTTAGCCATGTTATTTTCATATGTTGGCCATATTAAGAACATAAAGAAATGAGATAATATAATAGAAAGGTATGTAAGCCATAAGTTGGCCACACATATCCTATATGCACTAAAGGTTAAGGGCAAAGCATGCTCTCCCATTCAAACCAACATTTAACTTAATTTTGAATCAATTATAGATGTTATTACAGGAAAAATTCATCTTCCTATGTTACATCTTCACAATTTAGACTCTTTCATTTGATCAAATACTCCTTAAGCTCTCTTATTTGTAGCTTTTTTATGCATGTGTAAAGGATATCCTTATGTTATAGAAGGACTCTTCATTATTCATATATTTTTTCCAACTCAATCTATGTATAAAATATTTTTCCAATGAAATTTTCAATAAAGATACATGAAATACAATTTGTATGTGAGTGGATTGGGGTAGTCCTAACTTATATGCCACACTGCCAATTGTTTATAGGATTTTATAAAGGCCATAGTACTTAGGGGAAAGTTTGTTATCCATTTTTTATTACTTCAAATACATTTTCTAATATGGATGAAAAATTAAAAATACCTAGTCACCCATATCAGAACCTTTCTCACTACGGTGTTGATCAGCTTATTGTTTCATTCTATTTTTTTCATTGTTAAATTTTATAATAAACTAGTTAGTACCTTTTATTAATATTGAATGTGTTCCTTGAAAACTCAAACCTTGGGTTGTACCTTCAAGGATGAAGTGATGGATGGAGTATTATATCCATAAAGTGAAACAAATGGAGACATTTAAGAAGAGGTATGGAAGGAAGTGTTGTACTACCATTCTACTATTGGTAACCAATGGACCTAACATTCATGTTTATCTGATGAAAAACAATGGAGATTGTTGGCCTTGATATCCCTCGTGTGTCCAAATTTACCCATGGATTTGAGTGTTCTAAAGAGGAAAGTGGGTGAAAATTCATGGGATAAAGATATTCCCTTATTAATTTTAGGAATGATATTGGTTTAGTCTAAGGACCAAGAAGTTTAACCTTGTTTTACTCACACAGTAGTGATTATTACCACCAGGGGTTCAATGTATGTGTAGTTTTCCATGAATTCATTATTAGCTAAAGGATGCCTTATTCATTGTTTTCTATTAAGTTGGACATCATTCATTTCAAAAATAGGGGAGAGGTGTTTTGACTCTAAAATAAACATAAAATAGGAAGGAAAGGTAAGGTAGAAAATAAATGATTCCAAGCTTGAAAGGATGTTAATGCTTCAAGAACTAAGTTATATGTGTTCCCTACCATAGTTATACCACTGTGTGTTTAGTTTCACCAAAGGATCCAACTCATCTTTACATAGGGAAAAATTTAAAAGGAAAACTGAAAGGAATGCTTAATTTATAAAACCTTCACTAAATATCAACACTTAAAAGAGTTTGTAGAAGATAACACATAGATTCCTCAATATAATTTGTAGCTCAAGTACATACATTGTAGGTGTTACAAGAGAGCTAATAATATTTACAAATTAGTTATAATAATGAGAACATTATAGTTTGTTCATTCATTGGAATAACAAATAACTTATTCAATTATTTAACATCAACATTTCTTCAAAACTAAAATGATTAGCACATTAGCAAACAAACCAAATAGTTTTGAAGAAATCAATAAATATCATTCATTAAAATGGAGTTTACTTACAACATGCTAACCATGGAAGACACTTAAAGATAAAAATGGTGGAGGAATGTTAGGTGTAATCCTAGCTTGATTCCAACAACACTTTGAGACCTAATATATTGACCTTTAAAAATATGGTAGCTAACAATGTATAGAGGATGGGGTTCACCTCCAAATAGAATGGATATCCCATCATTGGTCATGATGGTTTCCCAAATTTTGTTACAACTAGATGAATTCAAAAAATAGATAATATCCTCCACTTCCCTCAAAATATATGCAAGGACCCACATAACTAGTACATTGATGAGTCATTTATGAAATGCCTCCCAACTTATTGGATTGTGCCTCCTTGGTAGGCATCATGACTTCCACTAGGTCAAACTCCTGATCTAACTTGGTAAAATTCATTGGTAAATCTCAAAATATCACCATTAATTGGGCCACTAATATTTGATATACTTTGAGTGGGGCATTAATATACACTTTAACCTCTGAGACCTTATTGATGCTCACATTGGACTGAGTAAAGAGTTTAATAATCACATGGGATCCAACATTGTTGGCCTTCACCACTTTCTTCCTCATGACCTAGTTAAAGTGACCCAGGTGAATTCCAAGCTCATCTTTGTCTAGTAGAGTTCCATCTAGGTGTAATAATATAGTGATGTTGACTTATTTTAAGTAGGCTATCATATTTTCCCTACCTTCTTTTATATTATCCATTACTATCTACACTAGGCTTAGTTATTATTCAATTATATCCCTCATGATCATGGCATATGTTTGGTAAAGGCTCAAGTATAAAGTGGGCATGATATTAAATTATGGGAACATGGCCTTATGTATGATCACTTTTTAGCTTCTTTCACTTTCTCTCCACAAGATCAATTCTCTCCAAACATGCCTAGGCCCTTAGAAGATGTGCTTTATTATATGCCATAGTCTTGACCACTTCTCCTAGTGATGATAAACATTATAGGAGGGTATCCGTGACTCATCCAATCAACTCCATAGGTATTGGACTCTTTATTTGTACTTATAGTGCTTAGACTTATTATTTCATATCCTTCATTAGCTTATCCAACATATCATGTGTATCCCAGAGAACAAAGACTGGGTTTTCAGCCACTTTATCTTCTCTCATGGGTGTCCTCAATTTGTTTCTATAGGGATACTAGATGAGTTGCCTTTTGTTTCTTTTTGGACCTCTTACCTAAATCAACTTCAATTATTATAATGGAGGGAGCTTGGGTGCCAAAGGTTATGGGAACTAACTAAGGAATCTATTAGGATACTGAAGGTCTTACCATTATGGCTAAGGTAAACTAAATTTTACATAAGGGTGCACTTAAGTTTTGGGAGGCAATAAAATTTGATCAAGTTTGGGGACCTATAAGTATCTACACTCGAAAAAGAACAAATAAGGGCACCATGGATATCCCTACTTGTGGAATAGATTGTGTAGATTAGAACTAAGAGGTGAGAATGATGTACATATTTAAAGCTAGGAGAACTTGGGTGAACTATGGAATTTATGTAATAGGTAAAAATGGGGGTGCAACTAAAGTGGGTTGTTGTGGGATGGGAAACTAGGAGGGGTTGAACTAAGTTGATGAGGAATGGTAGGAGTAGGTGGATGGGTCTTTATAGATGTTGATTATTGGTCCCACTTTAGGCTCGTCTTTAGGATGATACTAACATCTAACTTGATTGCATATGTATCCTGAGGTCAAGCCACTTGGTTTTGATATGCTTAGGCTTTAATTACATAAGGTTGAGTTGTTTTGACCATGGAATGTGGTGAAACTAGAGTAGAGGGACATGGGGGTGATTATCATGGAGGAGAAGGTTTAAGAGGATAAGGATCTAAGACCCCTTTTAAAATTATTCTTGATATCTGGGTGAAGTTGCCTCAACATCCACTTCTAGATAAGCCAATGTGGAGGAGGTAAGGCCATCTTGGATAGATGGCCTAGGATGAACCTAATTTCCTTTCTTCTTCTTATTTACCTCTATCTGAGTGAAGACCGCCTAATTTTTTTTGGGTTAAGATATAACTCATTATCTTCATGGTTTTTGTGGTCATAATTAATTTTTAGGTGGGCTTGGTACCTTCCCATATAGGCTTATATGACATCATGCATGTCCTTGTCTTGGTCCCTACCCAGGACATAAGAGTCCCTTATATTTACCATCTTATGGAAAGGGTAAAATACCCATATATGTGGTGTTTGATGGTGATAAAGATGGGTAGGTAGGACTTTTATTGGACTAATATCTAATGGTCAAAGATTCCCTCCACCAGTTGATATGAGTTCTCTTGATATGTTAGGCAATGTGAGACTTGATAGGGTATGTGAAAGGGAGCATTGAGGTTACCTAGCACTTGAATGATGGTGTCATCACTATAGTAATAATAGTAACTAATGGGTGTGAGATATTCCCTCATCTCCTTTTATAGCCAAGACATGGTTTTCTTGTTAATGGTCATATATACCATTGGGTATAAGGACTTATATATCTCTTAAATGTAGTTCTAATAATGGTGGCCACATAGATTATAAAAAACTACATGGACCACCATACCTTTGTTAACCCAGGATGGAAAGGTATAAATATTTAATGTGAGAATTATATAGATTACATCTACTAATTATATCATCATGTCAAAGTTGTCTCCTCCTTGAGCATCTGCCACTGCCTTGATCATGTTGAAATTAATCATCCCCCAAGGTTAAGAACCTAATCACCCTTGAGGATGATGTGTATCAAGGGCACCCATAAGAGGTTGACATGAATGTATTTTATTTCCTCAAATAATTAATCTAATAGTCTCATTCTAATGTATACTCTCTCATTGAAGGTGAAAATGGTGTAGGTACTCACATATGTATTTTTGACCCATTTTGCATCTAGGTTTTCTACTCAGTCCTTCAAGACATCATATATCTAGTAAGTACCAATCTAAGTTATCATCATAATCAAATAATAGGTTAATATATACTCCATAAGGTTATATTAGGCTTTGAAAGTTAGATATATACAATTTGATTCCAAGAACTCATGGAATAGACTATGTCATGAACACCATCTTGTGCTTGTTTAGCCATGAGTAGCAACTTGTCAAACAAGTCAACATAGGTGAACACCTTCAACTTGGGTGTTGCTTAATGTATCCCATACTTTTCATATGCCCAAAGGGCATCTTCAAACTTAGACTCATATTTATCATCTCAAATAGAGGATTTGGGCACCAAATCAATTATGTTAAACATATCATTATAGTGACTGAAACATATCATGCCATCTAGAAACATGTTGTCCCTATACTCAACCTCAACTTTAGGGTCGAAAGAAGAAGAAGCATCCATGGTGGAAAGAGGTGGATCCTTTTTGATAATCAACTTTGAAAAAAGGAGGCATGAAGGGAACATGAATGCATAGAAAACAAGAAGGTAGACTAGAAAACTAATATTAATAATGATAAACAAGCTCACATATAGGAACTTATAGGGATCTATAAATATATCATATATTGATGGCATATGGTATCTTACTCAACATGAATTCAAATTTGATTTGGTCATTTAATTTCCCATTTATTTCATAATATAGACTTAAACTTAGTGTTTTTGAATATATACCACCTATTAGATTTGGTAATTGTGACATGATGTTCCAATTTTTCCAATTAGGGCCTAGTTATCCATTTCTTTAATGTTAGGAGTGTGGTATGCACATGATCATTTCATCTAAGTGGCATCCTAGATAGCCTATTTTTGGTGTCATTTGTACATTTCTCATTGGTCCAAACTATAATATCTACCACTTAGGTGAGTTATGATACTTCACTTTATGCTTTCAAGTCTATGAATAACCAACTAAAAGAGTGAAGTGATGTGTGGCATATTTTGATTAGCCATTTCAGTCTAGTTGTACCTTGTTATGACCTCTCAAGGGCTTCTTAGGATTATTCTATTAATTTTAATGGAACTGAGACATGCCATGGTCTAGTTTATCAAGCTCCACCAAGTTTTGACATATTTGTCAAGTTTGAGAGACTAATAGCTCTAATAGTAGGCCAAGTTGGCATCATTTCATTTGGTCAGGCTCTCTTGGGGTCTGACATAATTTTTAGGTCTAGGAGACTAACATGTCTAACATCATGTCCATTTATTTAGTCAAATTATTTCACCTTTGGTCACTAATGACATGAGACATGTTCTCATTTGTTCAGGCTCTCCTAGAATCTAACATCTCTATTAGTTGTGGGAGACTAAACATTATGATAGATGGAGGATCTAATTAGCCAAGCTCTCCTAGGATTTGACATATATTATATTAAACATAAAGATTAAAAAGAGAACCAAATTACATTACATAGCATATATTCATGAACCATACATAGCCTATTATATAGGCAAAGAAATGAACCACTCAAGAAACATGGAAAGGGTGGATGAAACTACCAAAATTAGCTAGAATGAAATAGCTAAGTTTGATTAAAACAAACTAACCTCTTAACCCAAGTGGTTAAGGCAACTAACCAAAGACCTATGACCTTAGTCAATAACCCAAGGTAAAGACATAAATACACTAATACCCTCCCTTAATCATAAAAATAAAAACAAACCCAAGTTTATCTCTAAATTTTATGAACTTGTAATCACTAGTGGTTTGGTCATTATATCAACTAGATGCTCTATAGTGGGGCAATGGAAGAGACTAATGTCTTCATTTGTAACCAACGAATAAATGTAATGATGGTGAACCTCAATGTGTTTGGTCCTAGTATGGAATACTGGATTCTTCACCATCTTCAGAACACTCTGGTTGTAATATAAAATTGGAATAGGATTTGATGACTCAAACTGAAGATCCTCCAAGATTTTTTATCCACATAGTTTCACAACCTGCACTGACCACAACTTTATACTCTACTTTGATTGAAGATAATGACATTACAATTTTTAGTTTTATCTACCATGAGAAAACTCTTGAACCAAGAGTTAATAAATAGCTTTTTGTAGATTTTTGTGAATTTATTGATTTTGCCCAATTAGAGTCAAAATATCTTGAAATCTCAAAATCTACATACTTCTCATACAGTATGCCAAAGTTAAGATTCCTTTGACATATATTAATACCTATTTTTTAGCTAACTAATGTACATCTTATGGTTTAGACATGAAGCAAGATAGAAAACTCACTGTAAAATAAATATCTAGTCTAGTGGTAGTGAGGTAAATGAGACTACCCACTAGCTACCAATACACTATTTCATTAACCAAAGGTGAAGTAGTGTCAGTTGAAATTTTATCTCTAACTTCCATAGGTGTGTGAGTTGAATTAAAATCCATCATTCTAATCATTTCCAGTAATGATTTGGCATACTTATTCTATGACATGAAAACAAAACAATCACCTTGCCAAAACTCAACACCTAAATAGTATTTCAGTAGTCTTAAGTTTTTCATGTTAAAATTACAATAAATATTAGCCTTCATCTACTAAATGAGACTAGTACTACTCCTAGTGATGGTTTAATCATCAACATATATAATTAGAATCAAGATATCATCACTAGATACCTTTACATAGAGAGTCGGTTCAGAGTTACACCTTTTAAAACCAAACTCCCTAAGGTATGTATATATCTTCATATACCAAGCTCAAGGAGCCTACTTAAGCCCATAAAAGAACTTGATCAACCTGAAAACAAGAGATTCTTTACCAAGAACCTAAAAATCCTATGGTTGAATCATGTAGACTCCTTCCTTCAAATCTCCATTCAAGAAGGCACTCTTGACATCTTTTTAGTGCACCTCCCATCCAAACTAAGCACATGAGGAACGGGTTTATTATGAGGAGAATTTTGTATGACTTTTGTTAAATATGTACACTATTGTATTCATTTCTTCTACCCAATATCTATATGGGACATTTCTACTTTGGACCATACAACAAGCCATATCCATCACCATCCTATTTAGCCTTTCCACAACTCCATTTTGCTATAGAGTGTAAGGGGTAGTATACTATTTGAGTATGCCTTCAGTGGCACAAAATTACTTCAGCTATTTTGAGATAAACACACCCCCATTATCCATTTTAATATATTTCACTAACCATCCTATTTATTTTTCAACAATAGATTTCTAAGGAAGTTAGAAAAATAATTAGATTTATTCACTAGAAAGTATACCCACTTTTTCCTATAGAAATCATCAACTAGCAATAGAAAATAATGAGCTCTAGAAGGGGTAGGTGTTTGCATTGGACCATGAAAACTCACATGTACCAAATCCAATACTCCTTTAGCTCTTGAAGCTTTACCAACATCAAATTAATGTCTAACTTGTTTCCCAAACTAACATCTAGTACATACATGATGACTATCTCAAATCGAAGGAATTCCCTTAACCATCTTAGTCTTACTCAATGTATTCAAATACTAGAAATTCAAATGCCCATACCTTTCATGCCATAGTGAACTTGTGCTATCAATAACTACATGTGTACTTTCCCTTACCCTCTATGGATCTTCAAGCTTATATAGGCCCTTCTCACCAATCCCAACAACAATAATCTCGTTATCTCTAGTAGTGACTAAACATTGTTGTCTTTGAAACTTTACAACAAAATCAGATTTTGAAGTGATCTTACTAATTGAACGTAGATTTTTGTTCATATCATGCACATACCTAACATTATTAAATGTATATTGAACTGTACCATTAAAATTGATTTGAACATTAACATTTCCTTTCACAAAATGATTATACAATCTCCCAAATATATATATTCATTATTACTATCATTTTCAACAAAATCCACATATCAATCCTTATGGCATGTATAATGGTGAAAAGCCTTTGAATCAAAGTACCAATCTTGATCCACTATAAAATTACCACTAGAAGCCATGAAAACAAAATTAGGAGATGTTTCCTCACCTTCACCTTTAACCACATTCACATGATGAGCTTTCTTTCTAGGGTTATCCATATCTTATTATTTTTTCCTAAAATCTTTCTTAAGGTGACTAGGTTACTTACAGCAAAAAAATTTCCATTTATATCTCTTATTAGAACCACTTGTGAAGTTTTTTTAGAGAACTAGTAGTTTTACCAAAATGCTTCCCTTGCTCTTGATGAAGAATTTACTCTCTATATAAGTAGATGTAGATAACATTGTCTAATCATGTTCTCTCCTTCTTCAATAGTAATGTGGACAAATTTTCAAAGTCTAAAGTCTTCATCTCAATAATCATGTTCAAGGACTCCATAAATGACTCAAATAAAAGTGGAAGATTCTCCATAATCAGAGTAACTAAATCTTGCTCATCCATAGTCTTCTAGATAGCCTTTAACTAATCATTGATGTCCTTGATTTACAACAAAAACTCAAAAATGGAGCCACCTTCCTACATATTAGTAAAAAACAACTTCTTCAAATACAATACCCTACCAAATTTAGAAGCTTGGTATTTGGAAGTAAGATTAGTCCACAAAGTTAATGCAATGGTCACATTTCTAACCTCTAAGATTATGCTATCTACTATTGATAGTTTTCACAACATAAGATCCTTTTGATAACATTTATCATAGTCATCATAACCAATGGCAAGCCTTTACTCTTTACTGATCACTATTTGATCAAGGTTCTGATATTCACATATCATCAAAACCTTGTGACTCCACAAACTAAAGTTCTTATCGGTCAATTTCTAAGAATATGGTAATAATAGGTGTTGAATACTAGCCATTTGACCTAGTTTTTCATGAAAATAATTAAATTGGAATAAATATAATGATTTTTATAAAAATTACTTCTACACATAGATTTTATATTGACATTAAACAACTTTGCTAGTTTTGAGCAACAAACTCAATACCATTTACAAGATATCAAAAAATTTGTTACTAAAATAATTAAATTATGAAACCTACAACTCCAATTTAAAAAACTCTTTCTCCGTCCACATCTAAATAAAAAACCTAGAAAATGGTGAAATTTTTAACTTTCTAGATGCTTATATGATTATTAATTAGTGGTAGGTCCCCAATAACCCTTATTGATTAAAAGTTTTGATTTATTTCAATTAAAAAATAAAAAAATAATAAAAATTAAGGTTAAAATTTTCATGAAAATAATCAACCAATCAAAAAATTGGCCTACCTATGAAACTTTAGGCACAAATTCTGAGCTCATGTCTCATCCAAATCATAAACTTTATTCATCACTATTCAAGTTATAAATTAACTCATAGTTTATACTTTTATTTCACTAAAAATGATCAAGATTTGAATTTTTCTCCTCTCTCCTAAACTGTATGGTGGCATACACCATACAACCTAACCATAAAAAATAAATAGATGCTTTAAACAACCTAAAACTACCTCTTATGACCTTATTTTGATCTTATTAAGTATTTTGATCCTCTTAGGTAGTTTTCTTGTCTTCAAGTTGATCTTACAAAATTTTCTCTCTCCTTTGAATCTCCACTAGGTGCATGAAACTCCTCCCTAATAAGACATTGACCTCTCTAGATTTCATAGACCTCCACTTAGGATCTATGAACCATAGGGTCTGATTACCATATTATATTAAACATAGATATTAAAAAGAGAACCATATTGTATTACACAACACATATTCATGAACCATACATGAAGTCCTATTAAATAGGCAAAGAAATGAAACATTTGAGAAACATGGAAAGGGTGGGTGAAACTACCAATGTTAGATATAATGAAATAGTTGAGTCTAATTAAAATAAATTGACCTCTTAACCCAAGTGGTTAAGGTAAGTAACCAAATACCTATTACCTTAGTCAATAACCCAAGGTAAATGTTAAGGTGTGGAGCCTAAAAGCTTCACCTAAGGAGCATTTTGCAGTTTGCAGGTTTACACAATCACCGGCATCGGTCAAGAGCGACCGACGTCGGTCAGGTGTAGTTTAGGAGATGCCAACGTCGATAGGGGATCGGCTGACATCGGTCACAAGCAAGCAGGCAGGAACTTAAGTCGGTTACCTGTGCATCCAGAAAGCTATTTTTGAGGACAGAACTGAGTGTTTACATGATGAGATTAAGTCATAGTCTTAAGTCTGCATCTATATTATTAGTAAGACTATTTTAGAGCCCTTGTTTAAGTGGCATAACTATTAGTTGTAAATGCATGCTCAAGTTTCCTAATTCTATATGTAGTATTAGATCTTCTTAGCTTAGTGTATGTGAATGTTGAAGAACAGTACAGAATTGTACATGTGAATCATTCCAGGTTGTTGGAATTGATTGTACTTGAGAGAGAGAGCTCTTGAGGGAAAGAGATCTAGAGAGATATCTATACATCTGAGAGAGGTGTGGAAGAAAGAAGTTTTTTCAATTGTATTCCTTCTGTAAAGAGTTTAATACAAGTTTTCAGGGTGGTTTCTTGTATCTCTTGTTCTTGCTATTTATCATTCTAGTTACTTATCTATCTGATTTAATTCCACGTTTATTGCTTCCATAAGTGTAATCAAATTATTGGTTGATCCCCAACAAGTGGTATCAGAGCCTTGGTTGTAGGTTTAGAGCTTGATATCCAATAAGTGGTATTAGAGCTCAGGTTCACTAACAGGTGGTTCAGATCTGTGTAGTGTGTATTGATTACAGGTTACTCACAAGGGTTTCTGCAGGGATTTCTATTTGAGTGGGAGAAGCAATGGTAGAAGAAAGTAAACTAAGAATGGAGAAGTTCAATGGCAAACATTATCAACATTGGAGAATGTAGATATAGGATTATTTGTATCAAAAAGATCTATACTTATCGTTAGGTGGGATTGCAAAGAAGCCCACAGACATGGATGATGAAGAATGGGAAGTTCTTGATAGAAAGGCTCTGGGGTCTATAAGACTGAGTCTAGCATCTACTATGATATCTAATTTATCACAGGCAAAGTCTACGGTAGAGTTAATGACTACTTTACCAAATTTGTATGAAAAACCCTCAGCTTTTAATAAGGTATATCTTATGAAGCAGTTATTTAATTTGCGTATGTAGGAAGGTTGATCTATATCTAATCATCTAAATGATTTCCATGGAATTGTAAATCAATTAAGTTCAGTCAATATAGTGTTTGATGATGAAATTAAAGCTCTTTTAATATTATGTTCTTTGCCTAAAAGTTGGCATAGCTTAGTAATGGCAGTTAGTAATACTGCATCTGCTTCAAACATTTTAAAAGTAGAGGATGTTGTTAGTGTTATCTTAAATGAGGAAATTCACAAGAAAAGCACAAAGGAAACATCTGGGAATGCTTTAAGTTTTGAGAGCAGGGGGAGGCAAAAAGAAAAGAGCAAGAGGAGATCAAGGTCTAAGTCAAAGGTGAGAGGTAGATCCAAATCCAAAAATGGCAGGAAGCCACAATGCTGGAATTGTGGAAAGATAGGGCACATAAGCAAAGATTGCTGGTCAAAGTCTAAGGAGGACAATCAACACAGAGGAAAAGAAGAAGCAAAGGTTGTAGGTATTGCACAAGATGCTTTAATATTCTCTTTGCATAATAATATAGAATCTTGGGTGTTAGATTTTGGCGCATCTTTTCATGCTACCCCTAATAGAGAATATTTTAGTGACTATATCCATGGAGATTTTGGAATAGTGTATTTAGGGGATGATGAGCCTTGTAAAATTATTGGCAAAGGAAAAGTGCAGCTGAAAATGCAAAATGGCAACACATGGGTGTTGAGAGATGTTATGCACGTTCCTAGCTTGAAGAGGAATTTGATTTTTGCAGGAAAGTTAGGGGATGAGGGTTGTAAAGTGACTCTCACAGCTAAATCTTGGAAGGTGACCAAGGGTGCACTTGTAATGGCCAGAGGTAAGAGAGTAGGTACTCTCTATTTATGTAATTGTGTTACTAATAATTCTCCTTCTGTATTATCTACTTTAGATGTGGATGTAAAATTGTGGCACTCAAGGCTTGGCCACATGAGTGAGAAGGGAATGTCTATTCTTAAGTCTAAAGGTAAGCTTTTAGATTTGAAAAGCATAGATCTAGATTTTTGTGAGCACTGTGTTTTTGGGAAATAGAAGAGAGTGAGTTTTCTCAAGACTGGGTCAACAAAGAAGAGGCATAAGTTGTAGCTTGTTCACACAGACGTGTGGGGACCGGCTTAGGTTGCTTCTATTGGAAAATCACAGTACTATGTTTCATTCATAGATGATGCTACAAGAAAGATATGGGTCTATTATATTAAGAAGAAATCTAATGTATTTGAGACTTTTAAGATTTGGAAAGCTATGGTTGAGAATGAAATAGGCAAAAGACTGAAGTGCCTGAGATCTGACAATGGTGGTGAGTTCTGCAGCTATAAGTTCAATTGGTATTGTTATATGCATGGAATCTGCAGGCAAAGGATGGTTCTAAGGACACCTCAACAAAATGGAGTTTTTGAAAGGATGAATAGAACAATTATGGAGCGTGCAAGATGTATGATATTACATGCTAGTTTGCCCTTAGAGTTTTGGGCAGAAGCTGTTGACACTACAGTGTACCTAATTAATAGAGGACCCTCTATAGCTCTGCATGGTGGAATCCCACAAGAGGCATGGACAGGTAAAAAGGTAGATCTCTCATTTCTCAAAGTTTTTGGTTGTGAAGCCTTTATGCACATTGATAAGGAAAATAGAAAGAAGCTAGATGTTAAGTCTATGAGGTGCACATTTATTGGCTATGGCTCAGATGATTTTGGCTTCAAATTTTGGAATCTAGGAACTAACAAGATAATTAGGAGCCATGATGTTATTTTTAATGAAAAAGTGATGTATAGTGATCAACTAAAGAAGCTGAATCAATCTGGGTAGAGCAATGGAGAATTGGATGAGGTGACGGTCCAAAATGAGCTCGCAAGAAAAAGAAATAATCACTTGCAGGAAAACACAGAGACCGACGTTGGCAAGGTAGGAACTGATGTCAATAGAACAGAAACCGATGTCAGTCATACAGAGACTGACGTTAGCAAAATAGGCACCAACGTCAGTCAGGAAGAATTGATGTCAGCCAGTTATAGGCCTGGAAGTGATCGAGGTCAGTCACTGTCAGAGAATTTGCGTAGACAGCGTGTTGTGGATGAGTCTCAGACACCCATCAGGAGGTTAAAAAGGGTAAGTAAGCCTCCCATTCGATATTCTCCTTCATTATTCTATTTATTGCTTACTGATGGTGGAGAACTAGAGAGTTTTGAAGAAGCAATACAGGTAGAATCCAGGGATCAATGGGAGCATGGCATGGTTGAGGAAATGGAGTCCTTGAAAGAGAACCAAACATGGGATTTGGTTGAGTTGCCAGCTGGTAAGAGGACACTAAAGAACAAATGGACCTATAGGTTGAAGGAAGGTGAGAATGGATAGATGAGATATAAGGCTAGATTGGTAGTGAAAGGATTTACACAAAAGCTAGGTATTGATTTTGGTGAGATTTTTTCTCCTATTGTTAAAATGACTTCTATACGGACTATACTGTCTTTAGTTGCTATTGAGGATTTGCATCTTGAGCAGCTTGATGTTAAGACAACATTTCTTCATGGAGATTTGGATGAGGAAATATATATGGAACAGCTAGAAGGATTTGAGGTCAAAGGTAAGGAGAAGTTAGTGTGCAGATTGAAGAAAAGCTTGTATGGCCTCAAGCAAGCTCATAAACAGTGGTATTTGAGATTTGATAGGTTTATGACTGAGCATGGCTACAGTAGGTGTCAATTTAACCATTGTGTGTATTTTAAGAGATTGGATAATGGTAGATATATTATTCTATTGTTGTATGTAGATGATATGCTGGTTGTAGGATCACACATGCAGGATATCTCTGAGCTTAAGGTGAAATTAGCTCAAACATTTGCCATGAAGGATTTGGGAGAAGCAAAGAAAATCCTTGGCATGAGCATTAAGAGAGACAGGAAAAATCACAGGTTGATTTTGTCTCAAGAGGATTATGTGAACAAGGTGTTGAAATGGTTCAACATGTAGGATGCAAAACTGGTAAGCACACCTTTGGCTGGACATTTTTAATTGAGTAAAGAAAAATGTCCTAATTCACATGATGAGGTAGAGTACATGAGTAGAGTTCCATATTCTTCCGCAGTAGGGAGTTTAATGTATGCAATGGTGTGTACTAGATCAGATATTGCCCAAGCAGTGGGAGTTATAAGTAGTATATGGCCAATCCAGGGAAGGAACACTAGAAAGCAGTTCAGTGGATCCTTAGATATCTGAGTGGAACCAACAATAGGCATTTGTGCTATGGAGGTTCAGATACTTCTCTACATGGTTATGTAGATTCAGATATGAAAGGTGATTTGGATGGTAGGAGAAGCACCACAGGATATGTTTTCACTGTTGGTGGAATGGCAGTTAGCTAGATATCAAAGTTGTAGAAGGTTGTTGCCTTGTCAACTACATAAGCAGAGTATATTGCAGTCATGGAGGCTAGCAAAGATATGATATGGATGACATGGTTCATGGAAGAGCTTGGAAAAGAGCAAGAGAGTTGCAGATTATATAATGACAGTCAGAGTGTAATCCATTTGGCTAAGAATTCAGTCTTTCACTCAAGAACCAAGCACATACATCTAAGGTACCACTTCATACAATAGGTATTGGAGGATGGTGAGTTGAAGCTGGAGCAAATCCATACAGATAAGAATCTTGCTGATATGTTAACCAAGCCGGTTACAAAGGAGAAGTTGAATCTTCATTCAACTTTTGTTGGCCTTCATGATTGAGTTGAAGATGGAGGAGCTAGAAGATGTTGTACAGGTACTGGTGTAGCTATTTATCTCCAAGTGGGAGATTGTTAAGGTGTGGAGCCTAAAAGCTTCACCTAAGGAGTGTTTTGTAGTTTGTAGGTTTACACAGTCACTGGTGTTGATCAGGATTGACCAACATCGATCAGGTGCAGTTTAGGAGATGCCAGCGTCAGTAGGGGATCGGCTGATGTCAGTCACAGGCAAGTAGGCAGGAACCAGTGTCGGTTACCTGTACATCTAGAAAGCTATTTTCAAGGACAGAACTGATTGTTTGCATGATGAGATTAAGTCATAGTCTTAAGTTCGCATCTCTATTATTAGTAAGACTATTTTAGAGCCCTTGTTTAAGTGGCATAACTATTGGTTGTAAATGCATGCTCAAATTTCCTAATTCTATATGTAGGATTAGATCTTCTTAGCTTAGTGTATGTGAATGTTAACGAACAGCATAGAATTGTACATGTGAATCAATCCAGGTTGTTGGAATTGATTGTACTTGAGAGAGAGAGCTCTTGAGGGAAAGAGATCTAGAGAGAGATCTGTACATCTGAGAGAGCTGTGGAAGAAAGAAGTTTCTTCAATCGTATTCCTTCTGTAAAGAGTTTAATACAAGTTTTCAGGGTGGTTTCTTGTATCTCTTGTTCTTGATATTTATCATTCTAGTTACTTATCTATCTGATTTAATTCCGTGTTTATTGCTTTCATAAGTGTAATGAAATTGTTGGTTGATCCCCAACAGTAAATACATGAATATGCTAACAATATCTATCAACTCTAGGAGATTGATGCATCCTAATAGTTAGAACCATATGGTGTTTTCTTACTTGGTCACTCAACCTTAGAAAATCCATGAAAAGAGACTAATTAAAAAGGAATCCACATAACTAAATATAACTCACATGCTCACTAATGTATCTTTACAAGGTGCCATGTACGACTCTGAAAAACTAAGACTCTAGGAAACTAAGACTTTAAGAACCTCAAAACAATTACAAATGTATAGATTAGAATTTTAATACAATAAAAAATATTCTAAGTATGAAACTACACTATTATATTTAGGATACAACAGAGCCTCGATTGTACTTAAACTCATAAGTCATGAGGGGGCATCAATAGGGATCAAATTCCCTTATGAATATATTAGACACATGGTAAAACTAGGGTGAAATATAAATCCAAGTGATCTAAATGAAAGATACAAATTAGGGAGAGACTAAAACTCTAGAACCTTGACTTTGAGAAACTTATAAGAGGGTTCCCCAGCTTCTTAGAAGAAGGGGTGTGTTGGCCATAACAAATATCAAATTCTATGGGGAAAGTGGTGTTAAGCACTTAGAACAAAAGATATAAACCATCATTCCTATAGAAAACATATACTGTAAGAAAATCCTTAGACATAGATAAAGAAATAAGGTGACAAAGTCAATTTCACCAAGTAACATACTAAAATTTATATCTACAAAATACCATCCATGTGTGTGTGAGGTGAAAAATTACTACTTAGTTTAGTTTAGATTTCACTTAAACATGGATCAAGATGGGTAATAGAAATTATTAAAGGGGAATGGTATAGGTATTTATCTACTACCATTTATGCATCTATAACCCCAATAGAGATACCTCTAGTCCATTCTATACATTTATCCATTGTAAGCTAATCTATAAATCCTATGATGGAGGTTGCCTGAATAACCCTTTTGAGGAAGAATTATAATTTAGATTCCATATTTTTTCTCTAATTTTTATTTTTTTAAATATTATGAAAATATTCAATAGTTTTATCCATTGAGGTCTTGCGACCAATCCATGGGAGTTGGGTAGTTCAAAAATCTCTAAATACCTAGAAGATCTTAGATTGGTTAAGTGATCCTATGTTTTGTTTTACTAAGTGTAGTTTTGATAGATTCTATTGATAAATATATTTTTTCTAAATTCTACTTGTTTTTAATGAATCATTGAACATGGAGATATGAAAAGTAAAGGAATACTCACAATCCTTGAATTGTTTCAAAATGAAATCTTAGCCTTCTAAACTATACCTTTCATGTTTTCATCACTCTTTAGAATGATTATTACCATTTTATAAGCATGGTTCCTCCTCATGAATCACATATAATTTGAATTTCAAAACTTGTGAAAGGTTATTAAGACAAAAAATGAACAACTAAAAACAAAAGACAAAAGCAAACACACAACCAAAGTCAAACATGTAATCAAAATCAAACTAGTCTAATATATACATTACCACCTTCACTAAAGTCACTCTGAAACTATATTGGAATGGGAAGTCAAGAAGTAATTTTTAAGTAATTATCCATTCATAGGTATTGGAAGGCCATTTTCCTTGATGTCCTTGAGTTAGAATGCATTCTATCTGAGTAGCTTAGTTATCTAGTAGGTGTTGATCCAGAGAGGATCAAACTTAGTGTGATGGTCCATCTTTTCATGGGTTTTATCCCACAATAGTTCCATATCATAAATCCTAAAGTATTTGATAGTGGAATTTTTTTCAAACCATATTTTAATATTTTCATAATGTTTTTTGAAGTTAACTAAGCCTGCATCCTTGGAATCTTCTAATTAGACAATGTCCAAGAGCCTAGAGTTCACTTTGTCATCATGCTCCATATATTGTTTCACAAACTTCTAGGTAGGGATTCTTAGGGTAACTAGTATAATTGGATTTTACCATATACCGATAGAAATTATGAGATTTTAACTTCCTAATTATATCTAGGGTGATTAACTGATAGGGCAAATTTTAACAATGAATATCATTCCTAAGGTTTCTTCTCTACATACTTCTTAATGTCATCAATTAGGTTTATATTAGTTGAATCTACTAATCCATTCCCTTAAGAGTATTAATTTGATGAGAATCTCAATTTGATCCCTTAATCATATTCACATTTAGTTAATTCTATGGATTGGAATAATGAACCATTATCACACACCAATGAGATAAGGGTTTTAAATCAAGTGGTTATATTATTCTCCTTAAATTTTATGAATTTAGTTGAGGTGTCTTTCTTTATTCTTTCTACCTCAATCCATATTTTGGATTAATATGTGTCCATGAGAACAAATGTATGACCTATTGAGTATTTTGGGTTTATGACCTTCATAAAATCTAGTCCCCATTGGGTGAATGGTGTTGTTTCTATAATCATCTACAATGACATTTTAGTATGGGTTTTTATTTTAGAGAAGGTTTGACATTGGTGGAACATCCTTAAATAATCATGGATATATTTGAATAGGGTGGGAAAATAATAGCCTATTTAGAGTATATTATGTGTTATTATGTTCATGTTTGGATGAATAATGCCTTATGTTTCATTGAAATTCACCATTACTTCTTTAGGTTCAACTTGTGAAAAACATATGAGATAGATGCCTTCATGATTTGTCCTAAACATGACTCCTTTATTTATCATATATTTTTTTGCCTTTAGTTTGAGGGCTTTTTTATACATTTGATTTATCCCAAGAGGTGTGTTCCCTTAGAGTAGGTAATGTATGATTGGGTCATACCAATCCTATCCTAGTGCAATATCTTGGTCTAATTAGTACACATAGATCCTTGGATCAATTTCAATTATTATTTGAGTAGAGTCCTAACCTCTAATCCACTTGGTACATTTTATTTCCAAATGATACTCATGCATCTTATTCATCCATCTATCTCTACATTTGCCTAGCTCATTCTAACCCAACATTTGCTTGATGGCTAGATCCATTATGATTGTATGTACCTTGTTATTGAGAATAAAATGTCATAACTTATTTACATCTTTGATGATCACATACATGTGTTTGTATAAAGTAGAATATTTTAGTTATGCATTCCTAAAATTGGTGCTTATAAAAGGATTAGGGTGTTATTATACATCCAATATTTATGTAAGAAAAAAATCAATGGTGTGTTCAAAAGTAAAAGGATAAATGTATAAATCCATCATTTAATCGAGGTTGATCATCATAGGGGCTTGCATGGTATTATATTTTATATCTTGGAAATTCTTCTATATTTGACATGCCATCTAAATTTTTCATTATATCTTAACACAACATTCACAAGCTTTACAATTTTGTCAAATCTAGAAATGAACTTGCAAATAGAATTGATTTTCACCAAAAAAGATTTTAGCTCTTTCTTACTATTAGGAAGATTAATTTGGAAATCTTATCATCTCTTTTAATATCAATAACAATACCTTATTTCATGATTATATGACTGAGAATATCACCTTCAATAACACCACATGTTCTCTTATTAGGGTTTAAAGAGATCCCATACCTCCTACATCTATTAAATACCTTCTACAAATCATGAATGTGATCTGATCTATGTTTTGAAAACATAGTTAAATCATTCATGTAAATTATATGAATTTTCCAATTAAGCCTTCGAAATCAAAATCCATATCCCTTTAAAATGTTTCTATCATTGATCAATCCAAATGACATTCTCTTCTATGAAAACATAATCCATTTGGTAGTGAATGTGGTTTTGGCTTGATCCTTTAAATTGACTAGGACCTAATTATATCCTAAAAATCCATCCAAGAAGAAAATTATCTATGATACACTTGCCATCTGGATCACTTAGTCAAGGGAAGGAAATAGATAATTGTCTTTATCTGAAGATCAATTCATATTTCAAAAATATGTGCATATGTAGATTTCTCCATTATTTTTGAACATGGGTACTAGGTTGGATACCCAGGTAAAATGATGTACTAGGAATATTACTCTACATGAGATTAATTTAAGAACATCTTTATGTATTAAGGGTTTTATGATTGAGTTCACAAACCTATACCTCTACCTGAATGGCTTCTAATCTTGTTTTAATAGGATGGTTTGAGTAATTACCTTCAGGTAAAAAACATTTAGGTCTCCATAAGCCCAAGAAATCACATATATATAGCTTAGAAGAAAGTTTTATCATTTTAAACATGTACCCATAGATGGTCTATAGTGCAAGAGGTTTTACAGTAGCTCATAAAGTATAAATGCCTTATGCAAGGCACAAAAGTATTTAGCACTAGGCATGAAAGTGTTATTTTTCACCTACTCATGTAGAGCATCAGTTGTCTCATCATAATCATGGGAACATCCCCAAAGTGTGGGACCCTTGTGCTCCTTGGGACAATCCTCAAAATCACGATGGATTCATTTTATTCTAAGTGCACATGTTTAAGACCAACAATCTATGAAAAAAGGTAAATGTACCACTAATCTAAACCTAAGATTCTTGAGGGAAAAGGGAGGGAGAAGTTAATAATTTACTAGAAATTAAAAGGTAAATACACCAAGAATAGAGAGAGTGCTCCTATTACCATGGACACACTAAAAATATTTCATAACAAGATGTTATCACACATACTCCACCAAAGATGCCCTAAATGCATAATTTCTTAGTATAGAGGCATGGTAATGGATCATAACACTGATAGGTATGATAAATGATCCACATATGATGTCTATGTAGACTTGTATGTGCATAAAACACAACCTAAAAGTGATTTTTGAGTCCCACACAGAGGTACTAGGATAGACAATGATGACAGGGGCAAGAATTACCCATAGAGAAAAATAAAAAAACACAAATAACACATAATGTATAAGAAGAATAGAGGGAGGTGAACTTAATTCTCATTAACATTCAAGGTTTAGATAATATAAGTGCTCTTAGAGGTAAATTTTTTGATAATGTGAGGTTGCCTAAAAATGTCCACCCTTCTTATAATTAATAACAAACTTTTATAAGGGAACAAACCCTTTTACAATTAATGCTTCACTTATGGTGGTAGACAGAGTCTTTTAATTTTATTACAACACCATGTCCATACTTATTAAATTTTGCCTAATGATCTAGATCTAAGATTTGATGGTAGGATTCCTTTGAGTACACATGTGTGTCTAAGAATGGAATATCTTTGGACTAGTCAGAGGGGTGGCATGTGATCATGTTTTGATGTCTAACAACCACTTTTGCATTTACTCATACTAACAAGGCCTTGAATGTTTCTCAATTACTTTTACAACTACTTATTTATACTTTTCTACCACTTTTCAATCATTTTGTGGGTCTCCCTTGAACTACCACATAATTATTACACGTCTCTTTGGGAAATATTACCTTATACCTTTTTGGAACATCTACACACTGAGGGTTATGAAGTTAGACTATGCAATAAGACATAAGTAGATTAAGGGTGTAAATGTATAATTCTTCTATGGGTGTGCATGAATTTTAACTCCTTTTGTGCTAAGTCCTATTTAAATATCCTTCTCAAGTCTTTTATTTATATTGGGGTCCACATTAGCATGTGAAGTAGCATGTGCATAACATAAATTACAATTTATGATTTATGAGAGTGTAGAAGTAAAACTCTAAGATTTGGTGTGGGATTTCATCATGGAGATGTAATGACCCTTTTGAATAAAATGTACATAAATATTGAAGATCATGGGTGCACTTCTCATGATTTAGATCTACTTTTTATGCACATCTCATTGCACTATCTAAATATTAGGGGCTCTACATCCTTAAACCTACATGTCATTTGTGCTTGTGTGATGTAGATTTCCTACATGGGGTGTGCATTATAAACTATTTATGGACACAAGTTGACACTTAGTCAATTTAAGGATTTACATTATCTACTTTTAGCATAGGTACAAATGGGGGGCATCTATGCATAGATTGATTTCAAAGGACTCAACATCTTGAAGCACACAAATCTTCTGTAGGGTTTTTGTGAGTTTTCCACAAGTTGGGGGTGACTTAGAAAGTAATCACTTATGGTGACCTCTATGTGCTACTTTCCTGTAAAGTAAGAATCTAGTAGCCTTTGAAGTAATTCATTAGCCACAAAGTCATTGAATTTTTTTTCTTCTCATCTATGAATGCACTAGTTTTGTATCCTTGGCTTTGTAATGAACTGATATCCTCTTATTAAAATCAAATAATTGTGCCAAAGGAACTTAGAGGAAATATTTATAAGCTAAGATAAACACTACGCACAAGTACTTAGAGGAAATACAATTATCTTAAAATAATGTGCACAAGGCACTTAGGTAAATGAAAAACATATAATATAATTATTTATAAATTATATAGGAATCAATGGAGATAGTTTTTGAGATGGATCCCATTGACTGGGATAAGCATTTCTTCTCCATTCATTTTAGCCAGTCAAAAAGTGTTGGCTTGATTGAAGTTTATGATAATATATGGGCTGCTCCATATTGCATCAAATTTAGTATGTCTTCCAACTTTTTCTCTATCTATATCCCATTTGAGCATTAAATCTCCTTCTTAAAAACTTCTATCATTGTCCCTTATATAAAAGATCCTCTTCATCTAAACCTATTGGAGTTTCATAGTGTGTGTACCTTGTGCTCTAGTCTCTTTGAGCTTAATTAGCTCTGCTAATATTACTATGAGGGGATTGCTTTTGAGCAACTCTAACTGATGGGTGAATTTCAATAAAGGTAACTTGAGAGATATGGGAAATATTGTCTCCCTTCCATAAAATAACATGAAGGGTGAATTTCCCAACACTCTTTTGGGCATAACTCAATTAGCCCAATGGGTGGTCCTAAGCTTAGTTTACCAAGATTACTAGTTATCTTCCATGGTCCTCTTTATAATATGAATCAAATTTGTGTTCATGAACTTGGCTAGACCATTACCTTAAGGGTAATAATTTGATGAGGCACTTAGATGGATTATATGTTTGACACCCATTCACTAATCCTAGTTCTAAGTAAATCCAATGTATTATCAGAGATAATGATGGTTATGTTGGATCAACATACCCCCCACTTTCTTGATTTTGAAAATGGGAGACCCTTATGAATGTTTAAAAACATCTAAACCTTGAAAGCTTGTGTGAAGAGGTTATATTTTTTAGAATCTAAAGATCATCCACTTGAAAGGGATATGCTTTATACATGCTTAATGGTAATGATTATGTTTTTCAACTAACTTTGCTAATGGTTTGTCTTTAAATATGGAATTACAAGTATAATAAAGAAGGCTAGGTATTTTATGAAAGAAAACCTAACTTTGAATTCAATAGTTGGAGGGAAGGCTTGTTCGAGTTTCCCAAACAATTCAATTTATAAAAAGTTTATAAGTATCTAGATTTAATTAGGTTTTCATTGGTTTATTACTTATTCAAATTTTATTTGGTTGACCCATTACTTGTTTGGGTTTCTTAACCCCTCCTAATTTCATGTGTTCTTTATCAATTGCTTTCCTCTCAAAACCCAATGACTTATTACTGATTTAAACTTTATACATTTTTATAGATCTAATGGCTCTTACTATCTCATAGATCTAATCGGATGGTGTGAATAAAATGAAATTAAATGGTCCCACATAAACATCAAAGTACCCTTTTAAATCTTGATTTTGAAGCACTTTTTTAAGTTTCCCTTTGAAGTTTCTTGAAGTGTCCCTTTGGAAAAGTTGTCTTGGTCCACTTTGGTATAAAATACCCTTAGAAGAAATTATTTCGAGCACTATTTCTTATAAACATTTTGTTTGAAACAAATCAACCCTTTAGCTTTTTTGAAACCTACCCTTCAAAAGAATTGGTTAAGACACTTTCCTGAGAAAGTGACCCTTAAGAAAATGTTTAAGGGAAACTGCATGAAGTCTTTCTAGGTTCCTTGTTTTATGCTTAACCCTAATATTTGCTCTTCACAGGGACTAATCATTGATGATTACATGGATCATAATCAATGTCCCACACTTGTTCAGAGATCTAATCTAAAAGTGAAAAAAATTCAAAGACTTTTCAATGTAGTATAACCTTGAGGCCTAGCAAAGGGACATATTTCTCGACCCTTGGAAGAACCCCATGTGTTTTTTTATCATGAATAAACTTAGGAAACATAATTTTAACCTATGTCATACCAAAGCTTGAATATCATTAAGTTATGTGCATATTTGTAGATCTAACATTATATATTTCATCATAGGATTTGATCTAATGATGTGAAATGGATTAAGGCTTTCAACCTAATTGAATTTTATGAAACCAATCAAAAAGGACTTAAGGGATCAAATAATTTAAAGACTTGGACATATAGCCCAAGGAGCATACTTTAATATTAAATAAAAATGTGTTTTTCAACACAACATGACCACAAAGCTTAAGCTTAAGCCCTCTAAGTACATTATATGAGCTTAAATTTGATAGCCTCACACCCATCATTTGACATCCATGAGAATGTCTTTGACATTTGTGAGGCTGTCAAATTTAACATAGTCTAAACTTTCAAACCTAGTGAAGGGATGTATCTCTTGACCCTCAAAAATACCCCTTCACATATTTTAACATGAAAACTTAGTATAATGGATTTTTAACTTAAGTTTTTATTAAGCTCAAAGCTTGTTAACTCATGTGCATCTTTAAGATTTGATGGTCTACGCTTCATCATAGGATTTTATCTAATGATATGAAATGGTTGAAGACTTTTCAATGAGGATAAAGCATAACTAAGGTGACTAATCAAAAAATACTTCATAGATTGAGATCAGTAGATCATGCTTGCTCATAGATCCAATCCAATAGTATTAAATGAAGGAAACTTTCAAAGACTAATGACTAGCTTTTGAAAGGACTTTCATGGGAGTAACATGAGTGAATTTATGAATTCACCAACTCCACCATTAAAGATATGAAAAACCCTAGTTTTCCAATATAAATCCCTAATTCCTACCCAATTGAATCACAATTGCATTCAAAAGAGCTAAAAATCACCTTGAGAAGAGCTAAAAAACTCAATGAGATCATACAATCTAAGGGAAATTAACCAGTTGGAGGAACATGGCCAGTACTAGACAAAAATAGAAAAATGAAGCCAAGAAGTTTTTTTTTCTATAGATACTAAAGGGAGATGTTACAAGGATACAGAATTAGATGAGGGAGAATTAAATAATGGTATAAAAAATTGGTTTGAAATCTTCTTTACAATCAACCTCTTACAACCCTTAGCCCCAAATGAGCAATGAATTGTTGTAGTTTAGTGGAGACATGAAGATATCATGGCAATCTAGATGTCTAGACTTCACCTTGTAGCTTCCAAACTAGAGGTACTCCACTGTATCAATATCATAGCTCCTATGTTCATTGATTATAGAATAGATGGAGACTAGATAGTGAAGAAAAGTACATCAAAGAGGTTTGCTTATATAACACTAGTATATTTTGAATGCTACTATAAGATTCTCAAGACTCACATAGACCTCCCTACAATCAAGGAATGGACCACTAAGAAAGACTTAGATAATATCTTAAGACCATGGTTGGAAAAAAGAACTCATGTAATGAGAAACCATCATGGTAAAATCCCAATTATGCAATTCAAGGAAGGCTCCCATTTTGATAAGGGTTTGTATTATGTTTGATAAAAGTTTGGGCATTGGGGTGCCCTACATTGATTGGTATATATGAATATATACCTCATTGCTTATCCTTTTGATATTGTTCCTATACCTATGAATGAACATAAAGGAGAAATCCTTTTTGACCTAATGGTTACCATTCCTAACCATAAGGCTTGTACTTAGTGGCCATTACCACATCCATTAAGTAAGACATCATGTAGAAATTGTCATCTTTAGGCCTTTGATCAAGCTAAAGTATCTTTACCTTTAGTCATGCACTTATGATCTCCCCTAGTGCTACCAATTTATCAATTCTCAGTAGTATACCTAGTAGTGGAACCCATTCGACTTAAACATAGGTAATAATTAGGAAACCATAAAACCTCATTAATTTGTTGAATAGGGATTTTGGAGAAGCAATAACATCCTATGTTGACCTTAGGTGGGTCTCCTATGTCTATTTCATGATAGAAGAGAAGTTGACTCCACCTATTGGAGAAATGATAAGTATCCAACTGGGAAGGTAGTTTAATGGAATTAAAAGGAAGAAAAGCTAGTTGTTCATAATTATGTCTTAATTATTGGATTCCTTCATGGCCTCAACCTACTTCCTTACCATCAAGAATTAGTCCCCTCATAACAAGATTACCATTATTATAGATTACACATATTCAAGTATAGAGACCACATGTAATTCATTTGTGATTTCATATGTCCCACTCTAGTTAGGATAATTATTGGAAGTATAATGCCTAGGGTTTACCCCCTCATTAGGCAATTTTTAGATCCCATTATTGACATATGACTCTATCCTAATTATACAATCATTAGAAATAAAGGTTTCCAATCTCAGCCCTATATGCTACCAGTGCATGTCCTAATCAAGATGGCCAAGCAAGAGATAGCTCATCAACTCCTTCATGGTATAGACCATGTATGTAGAGAGAATAATAAATACATCTTACATCTCTTCCCATATCTTATTAGTAATATAATGATTCATGGATGGAAGTAACTGGAGATCTTAACAAGGAATAGAGAGGTATTCTACTTTCAGCTAGATGACCTCAAGACATGGGATCCAAAGTTCAATGTGTTCTCCCATCTATAATCCAAATAATTACATAAGGTACTTATGAACATCAATTGGGTCCATATTACCACTTATAAATAAGGCCAACCAAATTTGAGGAAGTGTTGGCTAGGTTTAAGGGGTATGGATTCAAATTAGAACATAGATTATAAAGGGAAGAAAAATCATCAAGAGAAAGATGGAAAATGAATCCCTTGTAATACCACTTCTTACCTTCCACTTTAGGTCCACCACAAGTACCTCAAGGTCCACCTTAGAAATAGCAACTGCCTCAACAGTAAGTGCCCAAAATTAAAGAACCTAATGAGAAAAATATGGAACATAGGCTAGGAAAGGGACCTTCTACCTCAGCTCTACCTCAAAGACCCCCTTCCCCTATGGAATACCTTGATATGGTTTCCTTGGAACCTTATGAAATTATTTAAGAGTTTTTCAAGGAAATTGTAGATACATATAATCCAGACAAGGAAGGAGATGAAGATGAAGAATCCATAGCTGAGGTGGCATTAATTAAAGGTCCCTAGGTAGGGAAAGAGATAAACAAAGGAAAATTAGTTGCCTTAGATTTGGTCCCTATGACCAAAAGAAAGAGGGAGACAAATATGGCTTTGGTTCTTAGAGCCTCCAAGAAACCCACGTGGATTTACCCAACAAGTGAGGTAAATTTTTGTAGTGACAAATTTCCCATACATGGACCTATCATCCCTGACTAGTTCATCTATGGGAAGTTCTAAAAGATACCCTTTTAGATGCATTCATGGGCTTTGACTAGCACTACCAATGTTGAAGTCAATGATGAAGTCTAGCCCTAGATCTTAGAGCTCATGAAGGAACAAGAAGAGAGGAGAATGATTGAGGCTACTAAAGAGATTAGTAATAAAATAGATGAATTAGATAAATCAAGTGGGGTTAGTCTAAAAACACTAGAGGCTTCAAAGCTTTCAGAAGTAGATCCCAAGGTATAATTTTAACCCTGATACTACTAGATTAGAGAAAGTCACTAGAAAGAGGTAAACCATTGAAACTGAAGAGTTCACTCTTCAAAGAGTGGAACCATTTGCATGACTCACTTTAGTCCAAGGCTAGGTAGCAAGGAAGCACCATGTTCATCAAGAATGTATTTCAAGTCTAGTGGAAGTCTAGTTAGCAATGGATATGGTGGGAATTTAGGGAATGAAGAAAAGAATCTTGAACTTGGAGAAAGAGAAGAAAGACTTGGAGGTTCAAGTCTCACTATCAATTCTAGAGGACATATTGAAGATATTAAATATGTATCTCATAGATGCATTTGAATGATTAAAATCCATAAAACTCAATATTAATACCTTGGAACTTCAAGCTAAGAAGGCACCAATATTGATACAACAATGGCAAGAAACCAAAGACTAGGTGATAGAGTTGATCACAGTACACATGACCAAGCAGCCCCTAGATTTAAAGATCATTAAAGAAATGAAATTGAATGCCATTCAAGGGATCCTGGTGGATCAAATATAGGAATTAAATTCATGGTACAATAATTCCAATGACTTCCTAGAGGAAGATAATGATTTGGTGAATAAAATTGACAAGTTACTAAGAACCTTGTTGGTGACCTCTTCTCAACCTACTACCACCGGCCTAATGCATGACATCAAATTCTAGTAGGGATTCCAAGCCTTCATCTAAATCATAAAGGACGAAAACCAAGGCCAATCCAATAAATATAATTCAAAGGTCCTTAATGTCATCTTTGCCATAGGAGAGCAGATAGTAGAAGCAAGGTGCTTACAAGAGATCACCATCAGAAGTGATAAAGAATATGATACATTGGTTGAACATGAAGAAGAGAGTGTAATGAAGCCCATAGTGGATTTTCAGTTAATCAAAGAATAATAAACCAAGGTGAAATATTTAATTCAACCTACGTGATCAAGGGGGGCCACCAGTCCAAGAGTAAAGTCAAGATTATTCTTTTGTAAACTATATATGGTAGTTTGTTATCATATATTAGTCTTTTGATCTAATAGGTGCCTAACGGCCATATGCACTATAGAGTTCTTTGTAACAGGATATTTATCATTACCTCTTATAAAATTTTGAAAGAAAGATGACTGGTACACTACCTATGTCTTCTATAAATAGGTAAGTGTTACCATTTTTAAAGGGAGGGATTTTGATCAATTTTATACTAGAGCAATTAATACAATTAGAATTCTACAAAGATTGTCTGGTGTTGTGTTATTATGTTTTTATTTTCTCTCAATTTTAGGTGTATGTATTAGATTTGAATTATTCTTGGATAGATGAGCTATATTTCATGTTCATTATGTTTCTAGTTTGTGATGTGATAGACTAGTTGAAGTATTCTAAGTTTACTTCATTTTATTTGCTCTGCATTTGAATGTTCTTATGAAATTCATATTAACTTAGAAAAATATTTAAGTAATCTTGAATTTTACTCATGATATTTATATTCTTCATTGAATCTTGCCTAATTTTTGGTGAAGCTTGGGCTTATGCTATGTTGCATCACTGATTGGTTAAATGTATGCTCAAATTGAATAAAACTTTGTCATTATGTTTGAGACTAATGCTTGCAATCATGTTTCTTCTCTACCTTACCCTACCTTTTGCTTCTTTTTTTATCAATGCTCACTTTAGTTTAAAGATCAATATAAATATTCAATTATATTAGCTTAAAGTTAGAAATCTTGACTAGGAAGACTACAAGACTACAAATACTTAGACCCTGGTGGCTCCCAACCACCACATCAAACAAATTTTGTGGACAGCTCTCATACTTTACCGACTACTCCACCATAGACATACTACTTGTAAAAAACTATAGCTCATGCCTTGGATTATTGTAATCCTAAAATGAGAAGTGTTTATCAACAAAAAATAACACTCTATGGAGCAATTAGAAGCATCAACAAGTTAGAACACCAAATATTGTTACAATGCATTCGTAGATGCTTAGGATGGATGTCTCATTAGCCTCTTTAAGCACTATTGCTTTTGTACATATCATTAAATAGTTTATCACTATGAGGATACATTTATGTCAATTTTTTTATGGTGGGTTAATCATGCCTATGAGATCTAGGCCCCAATGGGCAAAGGGTTGATTAGCTTGTATTGGGCGCAATAGTAAGGTTGTTAGACTTTGTTTGCCTATGAAAAAGCCACATATATTATAAATTTACACATATGTGTGTGCATATTTGAATATATTTGTCCAGTAATATTAAACTAACATGATTTTTGTAGCAATTTTATTGGGTGAATAATGACCTCTTATAGTGCCATTATGAAATTCTGGAAGAATTCTACTCACCTGGTCTGATTCTATGCACCTCAAGAGGACTCCATTGATGTCTCTTCTGAGTAACACACCATTGATGAGCACATAAGGAATGGCCTACAACCTAAAATTCCTACACTTTGATTTATTCAAGCCAAGGGGATATGAGCCAATTTGAAGGAAAGTCATCATATTATGCATCCAACCCGTTGCATCTTCTTATCCTATTGTTTCCTTTTTTTGAGACACTAGGACTTTTCTATCTTCAAACTTTACCACCTCAACCAATTGTTTATAGATTCATTTTACTCACATTATCTTGGTGATCTAGATGTCCACATCATAGTCCATCACCTTTATGACCCAACCATCTCTCTTTTCATTGATGTCTCTATTGAGCAGAAACTCTTTTATGCCTATGTATGCAACCATGAGTTAGATTTTGTTGTTGGACAGAATATGCTTAAACTTCTTGAGATATCTCACTACTACAAGGATGTGCTTCTCTATGAATCTATATTTTCACTCATAATATTTCAATTCTTAGCCAAAAAAGGCAATTGGATGCTCTAAAAAATCATTAGTTTGTTGCATAAGGATAGTTAAGATTCCTTCAATCCCACCAAATGTATAAAAGATAAAATCCTCATTGTAATATGGATTGATCAAGGTGGAATCCTATGTAATGGCATGATTAATGGATTCAAAACCATCCTTGCCTTCATTAGTCTAGTTAAATGCAATATTTTCTTGAGAATTGCATTAAGGGGTTTGGTTAGGGTAGCAAAATCAAGCACAAATCCCTTGATAAAGTTGACTTTTCCTAAGAAGATCTAGAGACTTTTCTTGTGACTTAGAAGAGGGATAGATTAAATAGACTTGACTCACTCTAAATCAATTGTGAGTCCCTCTTCAGTAATAATGTGACCTAGTAGAGTGCCTTCATGATCTATGAAGATACATTTATTAGGGTTCTTAGATATTCTGAACTCCCAACACTTTTTTAAAGACTTGTTCTAAATGGCTTAAGTGATCTTCTATGCACATAGAGAAAATAGTTATGTCATCGAGGTAAACCAAGATGACATTGTTAATAAGATCCTTAAACTCCATATCTATATCTCTTTATAAAATTTATCTTACATTTTAAAAAATAAATGGTATCTATTGGTATGTGAATATTCCCCACTTAGTGGTGAATGTTATTTTATACTAATTGTATTCTTGTAAAAGAATCTAGTTGTAACCTAAATAACCATCTAGTAATGATAATCTTCCTATGCCTACAACCTTTTGTAGGATCTACTCTATTAGTGGGAGGGGATAGTGATCTTTGAGTGAAGCTTTGTTCAAGTCTCTAAAGTGTACACATAGATGGATTTCTCCATTCTTCTTTTGGATCGGGACTAAGTTGAAAACCCATTAAGAGTGTTTAATTAGAAGTATTATACTAGTTGTAATGACCTTTGACATCTCCTTTCTCATCAATGGTTTAAGATTTGGGTTAACATGCAACTACTTTTGGTGGATTGGCTATGCACCAAGGTTGAACTTAATTGTGTGTTACACTAAGCCTAGATCAAAGACTCTAAGGTCCTTATAGCTCCATGAAAATATATCATCATATCTCCTCCTAAGTTCAATGAATATCTTAATTTTTGGTGGGGAGTATACCATGATAGAAATTAGGACTTTCCCTCAAAAATGGTTACTTGTGTAGAGACCTCCTATTTTGTTGTCATGCTTCACTTTTCTCATTTGAACTAGCCATCAGAATTGAAGATGATTTCTAGGGTGACTAACCCTTTTGGAGCTTCTTTCCCTTTAATTTGATGACTTGATCTTTGTATTAGGATTACAGTTTCACTTGGTTCTTGGCATATAACTCTACCTCAACTTATATTAAGTTAATAATCTACTCATCACTTTCAAACATCTACCAATTATCTATGACATTAGGGCTTACCAGTCTGATCATGAGCTTGAAAAGCTACTTGGACTCCTTCATTATGTTGTATGGGATATCATATTGTGCACCTATATTAGAAGTCTATCCACATCAATATTTTATAATCTTAGTATGGAACTAATATTAAATGTATCCAAATCTTCAATCATATCCCACATTTTATATTTTTAAGCCTTCAGCAAGCCATTTTTGGTCATTTTGTATGATCTAACCTAGTTAATAACTAGTTCACTATCACCTAATGCATGTAGTATCTTGATTCATTTATTTTACACAAGATGAAGGCCTTAGATTAGTGCCTTATAATCTGCAACATTATATGTTCAAATTAACTACAACCTAAAGGCATGGAAATATTTCTATTTTTAAAGAGAGACTAGTATCATACTAGCTCTAGCACCATTTCTACTTTGAGAACCATCACAATATAATTTCCATATACCTTCAAGGTTATCTTGCACCTTTATGAGATTGGGTAGCACAAATTCCTCCTCCATGATATAATACATACATAGTCTTGATTCCTTTGCATTATCATATGGGTCGCACTCATAATTTTCATGTGCCCATTTATCCAACAAATCATCTGACATCTCTTCAAGTGGCATCATGGCCTCATGGAGAATCAAATTTTCCTCTTGATTGAACATTATGCATTTTAATTGAACTAGGTTGGAAGAGTATGATTAAACATGGATTTTGAATATAGGTTTAGCCCTGATGGTCACCTTAGTCATGTATCTAGTTTTGAATAACATATGTGACCAATATAAAGATAAATATCCACCCATTTTTATTGTGAAGTCTTGAGGGAGGCAAATGGAAAATTAAGGAGGTAATTCAATGAATATGATATCTTACATAATCAAAAAACTTGGGCATGCATGCAATGTGAGATTCAAATCTTTGATGATTACCATGGTTTTGACCTTTGTGCCATCCAACTAGACCAATCCTTTTGAAATAGGGGAATAAATAATTTTGAGTGTATCTATGATTTTATTTAACATCATCAATATGCTCACACATAAGTTGATCATATAATTGTGCACTAGGTGTTGGCTGATAATCAAGGAGATATAAAATAGGTGCAACTTAGTGTTATTGTGCACTTGTGTTTCTTCCACTTTGGTCTAGCATAAACTCATAGAGATGGAAGGCATAAGTTATGATGTCTTACATTCTTGAAATTTTTTCATAGCATCTTGTAGCAAATTCCTTTGAGATAAAATAATAAGAGTATCCCACATGGTGAAATTGAGGCTTATCTTCTTCATCTATTTTACTATGTTTAAGGGAGTTTGAGATCCCTTTGGTTGTGATTTTTGAATAGTAGCCTCCTATCATATTTTTCCAGTAATATGAGGTGACTATTATCTTTTCATGGACTATTCCATGTGCACTAAAGGTTTCATATGTACCTTGGTTTGTGTACCTATGTAGGTGATCTAGGGCATTAAAGTTGAGGGTGTTGAAGTTGGTAATGCCTCCTCTATTGATCTCCTTTTGAAACTTGTATTTAAAGTAATCAGGGTATTTCCTACATCATATGTGCCACTCTATTTTACATAGTTGAATTCATCCTCCTACCAATTTATAAGAGTAGACCCATCTTGTTTTTTTGTTGGTACTTGAATTTTTATTTCATGTAGAGCCATGGTATTCATCTGCTCATGAGGCTAAAATAAAATTTACATAATGATTGTTTAGTTTATGACTCCTTTTATGTATGTAGCTTTATTATTTAGTTGGTCATATGGGAAACACCATTCGATATCTTGTGCAATTTTTTTTGCATAGGTATAACGGATCTAGAGGTGCCAATGGCATCAAATTTTTTATCATAAGGTGTTCTATTATATGTGAGATGATTTTTGGTTTTTACATCACCTTGGTAAAGAGGTTTTCTTGATTGGTATTATTGAGTGAAGGGTTGATGAGGTCAAAGGTATTGAGCATGATGCATTTTTAGGGTAATAATCTCATTTACAAAGATTTGCAGTAGCATTTTGACCTCATGTAATTTATTTGGGGAAAAAATAGATGAAGATGGTGGGATCATTATAGTGGGGATAGGTTCTAACATAGGTTGTAAAACTAGTTAGATAGGAAGAGGTTCAATGAATAGGGGCATGGGGGGTCTAGGTACAATTTTCCCTACTTGGATCAAAAAAAATTCTATATGCACAATGACTTCATAGGCATCAAGTAATAATATGCCTCACATGTATTGAGTCATCATAGCTATATCACTCTTAAGAGCTTTCAAAAAATATAAAAATGTAGTATTGGGAGATGGATTACATAAGGGTGGGATCTCATCCCAAACTCTCTAGAACCTAAAATTGAAATAAATTATCATCTCAAGCAAGGCTTGCTTTATAGTTATGAGTTTCTCTATCAAGGACAAGTGGTCACTCTAGTCTTTAAATTGCTTGCACAGTTATTCCCCAAGCTTATCCTAGTTATGAATAGAAATCAATCTCAAGACTTGATACCACTGAAATGTTTTGAATTTAAAAGAAGATGCAAGTATCTTGACTATGACATTATCTTTAATGACATGGTGTACTGAATAGATATTCATGATATCTCAAATATGCTCCATAGGATAAGTTGCATTATCACCAGTAAAGTAAGATAAATGTTTGAGGGATATAAATAGAATATCATCATATTGTGTAAGAATCAATGGAATAAATCCATTGAAAGGTTAACACATCTAATTCCTCTACATAGCCATAAATGGGATAGGGAATATTCTCCTTCTATCTATAGGGAATCTCCTAAATCAAGGTGTAGATTTAGCTCTCAAAGATGATTATCTTGACCCACTCCTCCTCCTGACACAAGATAGATATGTTCTTACTCTTCCTCTTCTAGAGGGAACTAAAAGTTTAATAAAATGGAAATCAATACCCTTCATAGATGATTTTGTTTGTCTTGGCATGTAGATATGGGCTGATCTTTATGAAATAGAATCAGTTGGAGTCTCCAAGTACTCTTAATGAGTGTTTACAACACTTATTATCTAAGGGTAGCACTAATTCCTTAGTTTTTTCCTTCAAACTAGTCCCATTGGGTGTGATAGAAACTATTGTCATTCAAAACATGCACTCATATATGGTCTATAGTGTAGGAGGTTTTACATTGGGGCACATAGTATAAATACCTTGTACAGGGTGTAAAAGTGTGTGACATTGGGTGTGGAAGTTTTATCACTCACCTAATTATGAGGATCATTAGTTGTCTTGTCATAATGATCATAACATCCCCAAGGTGTGGGACCCTTGCACTCCTTGGGATGAGCCTTCAAAGTAGGCTAGATTCCTTCTATTTTAAGTGCACCTAGTTTAAGACTAGCATTTAGACCTAAAGAGCATAAAAGTAAATTTACCACTAATCCAAACCTAAGATTCTTAAGTAAAAAGGGAGGGAGAAGGTAAGAATTTGCTAAAAATTAAAAGGTTGATACACCAAGAATAAAGTGAGCACTCCTACTATCATGAACACACTATAAATATTTGAGAACAAGGTTTTATCACATAGACTACACCAAGAACACCCCAAATGCATAAGTGTTTCATATAGAGGCATGATAATGTACCATAACATTAAGAGGAATGAAAAATGATGCATAGACAATGTCTATACAGACCTATATGCATACATAACATGGCCTATAAGTGAGTTTTGAGTTCCACATAGAGGTACTAAGAATGGATAATGATGAGAGGGGTGAGCATTACCCACAAACAAAGATCAACAAACATTTTTAACACACATAGTATAAAAAGAATAGAGGGAGGTGAACTTAATTCTCATTAGCATGCAAGGTTCAACCAATAGAAGTGATCTTAGAGGGAAATTTTTTGGCAGTGTGAGGTTGTCTAAAATGTCTACCCTTCTTACAATAAAGAATAATATTTTATAAGGGAGTCATCCCTTTTACAATTACTACATCACTTAGGATGTTAGACATAGTCCTTTAATTTTATTGTGGTGCCATATCCATACTTTTAAATTTTTCTTAGTGATCTAGAATTGGGATTTGGTGGTAGGATTCCTATGGGTACACGTACATGTCTGAGAATGGAATATATTTTGACTAGTCAAAGGGGTGGTACGTGATCATGTTCTAATGTCTAATAGCTATTTTTGCATTTACTCATCTTGACAAGGCCTTGAACACAACTCAACTACTTTTATAAATACCTTTTTATACTTTATTTTTGCTTTTCAATCACTGCATAGGTCTCCCTTGAACATACATGTCATTTCTATGCATCTCTTTCAGAAATATTACCTTATGCCTTTCTAGAAAATCTATGCACCGAGGGTTGAAAATTTAGACTGTACAATGAGATGTGATTAAGTGAAGGGCATAAATGTATAATAATTATGTGGGGGTGCATGAATTTTAACCCTTTTTTATCGAATTCTTCTTCAAATAGCCTTTTCAAGTCTTTTCTTTATATTGGGGTCCATATTATCCTATGAAGTAGCATGTGCACAACATAAATCATGGCTTATGATTTATGAGAGTGCAAAATTAAAAATCTATGACTTGGTGTAGGATGGCATCATGGATATTTATAGACCCTTTTGAATAGGAATGTGAATGAATATTAAAGATCCTAGGTGCACTTCTCATGATTCATAAGTGATTCTTTCACACCTCTCTCTATATTATCTAAAGACTGGGGAATTTATGTCTTTAAACTTATGCACAATTTGTGTTTGTATGATGGAGAGTTCCTATATGGGTGCATATTAGAAAATCTTTGGGAATGTAAGTCAACACTTAGTTGATTCAAGGATTTGTGTTATCTACTTTGAGTGCATGCATTGATGGGGGGAATTTATGCATGTATTACTTCTAAAGAACTTGATATTTGCCAGTATGCAAACCTTCTATAGGCTTTTTATGAGTTTCACGTAATTTAGGGGTGACTTAGAAAGTCAATAGTAATTTTTGAAGTTGTTTGAGTTATAGGTCTATCCAGTCATGGCCTATGTTAATAATTTGTAGTCTCTTTGAAGAATCAAGATTAATGGTTTGACACTTTTGATTCTCAAACTTGAAATTATTTATTTGGGATGTAGGAATAAATGTATCGAACGATTTTTCTATTGAAATCATCCCTTTCAAGATGTGATTCCCATAAATATTGAGAATCTCATCATTATTGAGTTTAATCTTGGGATTATCTCTCTCTACCTCCTCAATTATAAGGTCTTTGAATACCCCAACATTATTAAGTAATTGGATAATTTTTTTATCATCCTCAAAGACATATAAATTCATTACATTGTATAGGATAGAAGAACAAGGGACTATCTCCATAGAGAACTCCTGCAATTCAATGTCATCAAGGGGAGTTAAGCTGATGGTTGAGAATGCTAGTGAATTAACAACTTTATTTTCTTCCCTAAGGATAGGGATGAAATTAAATACACTAAAAATTTATATTAAATCCAAGGATTTATGCTTAAACTTTTAGAGGTATGATAGTTTACACTAAAACTTAATCTTAACCTGATTGACTACCAGCTTATAATCACTAAATACTCTTAGTTCCTTTGCTTTATGTTTTTGTTATAAGCTAAATTTTCACCCTTGGAGAAGTTTCTTTAGGCTCTCTCCAATTGAGCTATAAAATTGGGACAATCCTAGGCTATGGGTAACCTATGTTAGGATTGAACCTCTAGAGAAGGTAAGATTCCTCTTGATGCTCACCTAAAACTAATGCTAAACTAATGTTTCATGGTAAAAGGGTTATAAATATGATAAGGTTTCATAAGAAAGCTAAAAGGGTGATTCACCAAAGTTGAATGGACATTCACATAAGTTTGAACACACACTAGATTGGTGAAAGGACAACTATGGCTTACTCAATCTCAAAATTTGCATAAATATTTCATGAAAGAGATTCTAAATAGAACAATAATCTAGACCTACAAGTTAGCTTGAAAATACCTTTAGAGAGGGAAGCAGTATGATAGAAAACTAGGAAGAATCTTCTTCACAAATTTAACATACACAAGCATGATAAACACTAATTAAAGATAAGAGATAGGCAAAGAGTTAATCCTATCACTTCAAAAGGTAGTTATTACAATATTTTGATAGGGTTTAACTTATCAAATTATCACACTCTTGCAAGAATCTCAATGAGTTTCCTTATCTCAAAAATTAAAATGCTAAATTATAAAAGTTGAGAACCCCTATAAAGGGAATGAGATCAAGATATAAAGTAGAAGAGAGGCAACCAGAAAGAATGGGTGAGCACATCATCCCAAAAATAACACCTATATTAGGTCATTAAATGAAATTGAGCCACCACCTTTAGCCAATGAAAACCTTACCACCTTTTTGATCAATCAAAATGTTTTATATGGCTTGTTGAGTGGGAACATCCCCAAAGGCTTTGAGGATGCATTAATTTCTCTTAGTTGTAGTTCCCAATACTAGATAATTTATTTGATCCTTTATGCCAACTATTTACTTGAAGGCAAAACCTCATGCTCATAGATTTGACTAGATCATGGCTTAGCGCCTTTAGGTAACTGCTTGTTGAGACTATGACCATACTGAAGAATGAAGATCTTTTACAATAATTGCACCTCTATTTTATCTTCCTATTTTGGATCATAGGACTATCTATAGGTGGAAAACCGATTTTAAGGTTATTGGTTTTCCTATAGTTTTCATATCAACATAGACCTATAGATTATAAAACACTTCTCTATATTGTAATAGGTCCAAATAAACCTATTCTTTCTTAGTAAAAACCAAAACCCTTATATAGATACATGGTTTCTCCTTAAAAAAGGTAGACTATTGCTATAATAATAACCTTGCCTAAGCAAAAATATGAACCAGAGGTATATCTTTTAACCTTAATGGTAATCTGTATACATTCCTTACATATCATTGCATTTCTTAGGCTACTTCATGGTATTTGAACCAACTCTAATGGCATTAGAAGAACCTATAACACCTTATCTTTCATGGTCAAAAATAGCTTCCCAACCTTTGTCAAGAATCCTAGGCCTATCTTTATTCTAATTGGTTATTGAAAATTGAGTTGGATCATTGACAAGTTGACTCAACTCATTCCATCAATTTTAATTTATACAAAGGCCCACAAATCATTAATCTCCTACCAATTAAACATGTCCTTGACACTTGTCATGCATACATTCACGTTTGAGATTTTTTAACTCCTTGACCATTACTTGTCTTTAGATCCAAAGGTATGATACAATGTGGATTGTTGATCTATCGATACCCATTATTTGAAAACTAGGGGCTAGTTCATAGTCTTAAACTTAACACCTTTGCTCCCATCAAATGACATTTTCATGACCATCATTGATGGTTTTATAGCCATAAAATTTAATCTTAATAGGATTGTCTTATTTTGTCCTTAAATTTGATGTTGGCACGAACGTCTCTCATTATAGGTCTATTTTCAAAGGCTAACGACTTCAATAAAAAATCATGGAGGGTTCAAACTTTTAAGGGATGTTCCTAAGGTCAAAATTACAAACCCATTTGATCTACTAGTCTTGTGAGATTTCTAGGTGAATGTATTAAATGTCTAATTTGACTAGTCCACATTTGTCTGATTGTGATGTCTTAGCAACAATCGAGTTCAAATGAATAAGTATGGAAAGCCTAGTCAAATCTGATCAAAGAGCCAAATTTACATAATTATAAATTCATTTATACTTTATAATAGGATCTAATATTTGGTGTATATGATCTTGGAACAAAAGTGAACAAACCCTTTTGACACTTTTATCTGACTCCTCCACATGTGTGAGACCTAACCTCAACAAACTGCTTACTTGCACTTTCTACCATTGGGTTCGAAATGTAAAGGTGAACTTAATGAAGAACTAGATGGATCCATTGCATTTCCACACTTATCCAAAGAAATCTGTATACCCCATGGGGCCTCTATAATATACTCTATGTTCTAAATGTTTAAAACACATAAGAATTAGTATGATTCATCAAACCATGCAAGAATTTCTTATGTAGGACAAAAATGGCCAACATCTTTGGTGACTCACAGAGAAACATACTTGATATGCTTTTAGAACCTAGACCATTGTATTATCTAGTCCATTGGGTATGGATTCATTAACTCTTACAACCAAATTAAACCTATCTTAAAATAACAAAGATCAAAATAAATAATCACAACATAATGCCTGAGGCACTTTGAAAAAAGGAAAAACAAAATAGAAAAGCAAAGTGCACAAGGCACTTAGAGGAAAACATAAAGCTATTCTAATATGCATAATATTTTACAATGGATGCAATGCTATTCAATAATAGGGATTTAAATAAATGCCATTTATTGGGATGGGTAATACCTCTCCATCTAGTTAGACAAGTTAAAAAGCATTGTGTTCCTTACATCCATAGATTAAATAAGGACCACTCCACAAGATGTCAAACTTGGTGTGGTTGCTTGGTTTGGCCTTATTTGAATCCTAATTTATGACTCGGTCCCCTTCCTTAAAGATCCTTATTTTATATCTTTTGTCAAAATCCTTCTTGACTTGAGCTTGATGTGATTCTAAATTTTTCATAGTAAGGTCCCTGATCTCTTCCAACTCCATGAGTTATACCATCCTCACATTCATGGGTTCATCCTTCATAAATTCAATTTGATGGGCTAATTCCAATATAATCATCTCAAGGTAAATAGGTAATTTGGCTTCCCTTCCATACATAAGAACATATGGATAATTACCAATGGTAGTTTTAGGAGACACCCTATCAACACACAAGGTTATTTTTAGCTTGGTGTACCATGTTCTCTAATTCCCTTCCATGGTCCTCCTAATGATCCTTGATAAATTTTTGCTTATCGACTCTGACAATCCATTTCCTTGAGGATAGTATTTGGAAGAGCTGTTGAGGTACATGCTCAGCTTAAGATCCCATTCACTTGTCCTCATACGAAAGAATGGCAATCCATTATTAGAAATTATGGTGGTTGGGACACCAAACCTAGTTATGAGACTATCATAGAAATCCAAGACTACACTCTCACTAGCCTCCTTCAAATTAATGGCCTCTATCCACCTAGTGAAGTAGTCAATTGTAGTGATCACCCATTTATTCTCTAGATTTGATGGTGGATTGATCATCCCTATGAAGTCTAACCCCCATTTCATGAAGGGTTGTTCTACCTGCATAGGATTAAGTAGAAGGGATGCTAGGTTTTGCTTTGCTATAAATAAGGCACACTTTTAGGATTTTATAATCCATGCATGAGCATATTTGAAAAGGTTGGGCCAATAATAACTAGCCCTCATGAATTTTTTCATAGTGGTTTTGGCTATAAAATGGCTTCCTATAAGTCCATCATGGAACTAATCCAAGAGTTTGGTTACCTAGTCATCATCTATGCATCTAAAGAGTACCTAGTTGAGGTCCTTTATAAAATTAAAACTATCAACTAATGCATAAGGTATGGATTGAAACTTGAAATACCTTATTTTGGCTCTATCTAAACCTTGGGGGCACTCTCCTATTACCAAGAAGTGAGCCATATCTTTAATCCAACACTTTTGAGGTGGGAGTGCACCTACCTATGAGTTTTATTGGATCACCAAACCAACTTCCTTGTCTTCTTGGAGATAATTCATCATGTGTTCACACAAGCCCTTTCCCCTAAATGGCATTGTGATCTTGATCTCTAGACATATTCCATGACCTTTGTGATATAGCCTACTCTTTTCTCATTCAAATCTATGTTAAGGAGGAAATACCTAACTCCAAGATGAGACACCATAAGATGGATCCTGTTATTGGAGAGCATGGGCCTAAATTTATTGAGGATTCTCAAGGCTATGATAATTTTTTTCTCAATGAAAGTTTATCTCACCTCATATCCTTCCAGCCCTTGACTAAAAAATGTAGTTGGCTACTCCATTGGTTCACTTTTCTTCTACATCAGCATAGATGATATGTTGTCAATGTTAGCAAAGGTGTACAAGATGAAGTCTTTAGAGAAATTAGGATTTAAGAGTGAGGGTGCTTGGGAAATGACCTTTTTGATGGTCTCAAAATTTTCCTTACCTTCATCATACCAAGCAAACATTTGGCTTTTCTTCAGCATAGCAGTGATAGGCTTGACTAGGTTTTCAAAACCTAGTATGAACCTTGCCACGAATTTGATCTTCCCAAGGAAGCTTTGGATCCCATTTTTGTGCTTTGTCAAGGATAAGGCTAAGATATCAATTACTCTATCAAGGTTAATGGATAGCCCCTATTTTGAAATAATATGGCCCATAAATTTGCCTTCAAGCATAGAGAACACACACTTTTTGGGATTTAAATAGATCCCATACTCTTTACATCTCTAGAATATTAACCTCATATGGTATATGTGCTTGTTAGCATTCTTGGATAAGACTATAATGTCATCCAAGTAGACTAGCACCATTTGATTTATCAATCCTTCAAAATCCATATCCATAGCTCTTTGAAAGTTTACCCTAGCATTGGACAATCCAAAAGGTATCTTATGATAAGTGAATGTCCCCCACTTGGTGGTAAAGGCAGTCTTGTATTGGTCCTCTTCTCTCACTAGAATTTAGTTATAACCTAAATATACATCTAAGAGAGAAACATTCTAAACTAGTAATTACTTGTAAGATTTGCTCCATGGATGGTAGAGGGTAATGGTCCTTTAAAGAGACCCTATTTATATCTCTAAAGTCCACACACAATTTGATATCCCAACTCTTCTTTTCTATAGGTACTATATTAGCAACCCATGAGGAGTGTTTGATTAGGAAGATGATCCTAGACTCCACAAGCTTGGTTAACTCCTTTCTCATGAGCTCTTAAATCTTGGAATTTATGGGCCTTTGATTTTGCCTAACAAGCTTGGTATTAGCCTCTAGATCTATTTTGTGTTGGTCCAGATTAGGATTAAAGCCCTTTAAGTTATTATATTTCCAATAAAATATGTTTGTGTATTCCTTATAGATCTCTATGAAAGCATTCTTTTTAGCTTTAGTGCTTACCTTTCTAAGCTTGAGAATCTTGTCATCAAAGATAAGAACTCTTTCATAGTTCTCTATTAGTTGACATCACTATTAGGACATCATTAGAGGGTTCTTAGTGGCATTTTGACCTCTTATTTGGTACATAACTAATTTTTTATCTCCATAAACTTATAACTACTTGATCTTTCTCTTATTGTCCCATCAAAGGTGATGGATGAGACCCTCATATTCTATTACATTACAAGAGTAGTTGAATTGGGACTTGTATGAAGAGAAGTACTTATCATTTGAAGGGGAAATTAGCATGACACCTACACCCACCCCATGCTTTCTCCTTGAGCCATCAAAGAATAGCTTCTATAGACCACTAAGATTTTATTGAGGCCTTATAAGGGATGGTATAGGCTGGTCTTCTTCATGTAAATATAAAACACCCAAGTCTCTTTCTTTATCACCTTCTAAGGGGTCCACCAACTAGTTATCATTCCACGACTTATCTAGGAACATGTCTAGTACCTCTTTTGGATGAGTGTTCAAGTCTTTCCCTATTGAAAATTCATCCTCATCAATGATGGTGCAATTGATGTTGACACTATCTAGTCCATAGGGTTTTTTAAAGAGTTGTGTAATGGGCTCAGCTTTGATTAACACTTTGGTCCCATAACTTGTCCTGAAGGCTATGTAGGACAAGTCTACTACAAGATACCCCTTATCTTTGTTGTGAATTCTCTAGATAAACACAATATAAAGTGAGGAGGTACATCTAGGACCAATACCTCTTGGGCCACTAAGATAATAAGACAAGTTTGCAGGGTCATCTTAAGGTCCTTGATTATACTAGATGGTTTAGTAGAAGAACCATCAAGTTGTAGTACTCATTCGGATCATGGCTCATATTTTAGACCAAGATGATCAGCTATATACTTTGGCATCACTGAGGTATTGGCCCTATTTTCCACTAAACAATTATGCACTAGAGAATTGCCAATGATTATTGAATATAAAAAGGAGGAGGCTTGAATGATTTACTTGATTTCCCTTCCTTTGGCCTTTTGTATATATTGGTGATAACTTCATTCACCTTGCTTGATGGTTTATCTACAACAAAGATATTTGACAATCCCTCTTGAAGGATGTCTACTTGGCCTGACATGGAGAGCATATCCCACATGGGTACACTCACATTTTAATTTTTAATTTGTTCAACAATGTTAATATGTGAACCACCAACCTTTGTTTGTGCTTTAGGAGCCACCATTATTGTTTGTTAAACTTGTGAACCCTAGGGAATAAAAGGATTCCTTTGGCTCTAATGTTTTAGAGGTATTGGAACCTTTAGAGTGATAAAAGGTTCATTGGGTCTTATCAATGAAGTATTAATGGTTATAATCTCTTTGACTACTTCATGGATACCATCCATATTCCTTATTTTAAATATTGTGTTTGCTACCACTAGACTATAGGCCTGACTAGAGCTAGCTTGCTAGTTAGCTGCATAGGACTCTTCACATGCATAATTCATCATTGTATAATCCAACTAATCTAGTGCCTAATTATACCCTTGACCTTGTGGAGTTTATTCTAGTCTTGTCATCATAGGCACTTTTGCATTTTGGGCCATGAGAGCTTGGTTGTATCCAAAATTAGTAGCTTTCTACCATCGATCATTAAAGACTTGGTTAAGGTCAATATTTAGGATAATATGTTGACCAAAGGATTGGTTCTAAGGCATCGTACCCTATACTTCTTGGGACACATTATTTTGAACTGGGACTAAGGACCTAGAAATACTAGCAACATTGGGGTTGAATCTACTCTACCTATTATAGCCATGTTGCTCTTGTCCTTGGTTCTAACATTGGCCATGGTATTTCCCCTTATATGGAGGTTTATTTTCTTGAAAATCCTACTGCTAAGTTAGATATGAACTTTGATAAGGCCTTTTGAAGGCTTGTTACCTTTTAACATTTACTAGCTCATTCCCCAAAGATTGAAACATCCTTTTGAGCTCTTGAAATTTATTTTATTCTAATGAATCACTAGATCCACTAGTAAAATCTTTCTCTTGCTTTGTTGTAGGGGTTACAATAATTTTTGGTGTAGGGAAAATGACATCCAATAGAGTAATACAAATGGGAGATGGTCTATGTATAAGTTTTCCAACTTGAACCAAATAATTTTCTACATTAATGTCCATCTCATATGCACCTAGAAGTATTTCCTCCCATAAATTGGATCATTAATGCTATGTCACTATTTAAATCTTTTAAATAATATATGAAAGTAAATTTGTGGGTTGGTTTAACTATGGCTAAGATTCTATCCCAAGTTTTTTATAACCTTGTGTTAAAGTCTTGCATGACCTCATGAGGAGTTCTTCTAATTGTAGTTAGTTTCTCTATAAGTGAAAAATGGTCACGTTTATCCTCAAATATTTTACACAAGGCTTCCCTTACTTAGTCCCATGTTTGAATGGAATTGGAAATAAGGCCTCTATACCAATCTAGGGCCTTTCCCTTGAAAGAGGTAGCTAACAACCTAATAGCTATATTCTCCTCAGTGATATTATGTATGTTGCAAAAGTTGGCTATGTCCATGAGGTATTTAAATGGTGTTATAGCTTGGTCTCCAGTGTAATATGGAATACTTTTGAGGGATACAATTGGGATATGATCATAGTGAGTGATATAGGTCTTTAGCCATTAAAATTTACAAAATCTCTAGGTAATACCATGGTTATGTAAGGGGTAATAAGGGTCCTCTTGTAGGGATAGGCCTTGGACATGACCTAGGAATAAAGTTACCCTGATATGGATGAGTACTTGCAAATCTTAATCTCTATTCTAAATTTAAATGTAGTTCAACAAAATCAAAAGGAATACCTCTTGAAGTTAACCTTGTTATTACCTTTGGCAAGATATGAAGCTACTGTTCTGCACCAAATAATTGATTCTTTCTTTCAGAGTTGTCAAATGTCATTTTCTAGAGCTTAACTACTATAAATTTGATCAAATCAACATCAAATTTGACCAGTCTTTTTTTTAAAATAAGTACATCCCACTAAGCATGCCAAAAAATGTTATAGGCTCAATTTACACCCTTGGAGAGGGTTCTTCAAGCTCTCTCTAATTGAGCTATAAAATTGGGACAATCCTAGGCTATGGGTAACCTATGTTGGGATTGAACCTCTACAGAAGTATAGCTTCCTCTTGATGATCACCTAAGACTAATTTTAAACTAATGTTTCATGGGAAAAAGGTTAGAAATATGATAAGGGTTCCTAAAAAATCTAAAAGGGTGATCCACCAAAGTTGAATGGATACTCAAATAAGTTTGAATAAACACTGGATTGGCAAAAGGATAGCTATGGTTTACTCAATCTCACTAATTGCATATTTAATGGAAGAGGTTATAAATAGAACATTAATCTAGACCTATAAGTTAGCTTAAAAACACCTTCAAAGAGGCAAGCAAAAGGACAAAAACCTAGGAAGAATCTCCTTCACAAATTTACCATATACAAGCATGTTAAACACTAATTAAATATAAGAGACAAGCAAAAAATTGATCCTATTACTTCAAAAGTTAGTTCTTACAATATTTTGATAGGGTTTAACCTTATCAATTGAGTACACTCTTTCAAGAGTCTTGATAAGTTTCCTTCTCTCATAAATGAAAATGCTAAATTCTAAAAGCTAAGAACCCTTACAAAGGGAATGAGACTAGGATATATATAATAAGAGAGGTAGCCAAAAAGAATGGGAGAACACGTCATCCCAAAAAAAAACACCTATCTTAGGTCATCAAATGAAACCAAGACACCACCTTTAGCTAATGAAAACCTTGCCACCTTTTTTATCAATCAAAATGTTTTATATGGCTTGTTGAGTGGGAAGGCCCCCAAAGGATTTGAGGATGCATTAAATGCTCTTAGACATAGTTCCCAACATTAGATATTTTCTTTTATCCTTCATGCTAACTCTCACTTGAAGATAAAACCTCATACCCATGGATATGACTGGATCATGTCTTATTGCCTTTTAGGTAGCTACTTATCGAGACTAACACCATTCTAAAGAATGAAGATCTTTTACATTAATTACACCTTGACTTTATCTTCTTATTTTGGATCATAGGTTTATCTATAGGTGGAAAACCAATTTTAAGGCTATCAATTTTCCTATAGTTTTCATATCAGCATAGACCTATAGATTATAAAACACTTATATGTAAAGCCACAAGATATTGGAAGAAAGGAGTCGTCTACTGACACTAAAAAAGATTGGTATCAGAGCCAGACTACTATAAGTTGTGATCATTTTTCAATTCTGTGGATTGATCTTTTGAGTTCTTTGCTTTGCAAATTTCTTTGGGAAAAGTTATTGCATCGAGTCACAGGCCATTATTCATTTGTCATAGGCCGCTTTTATCTCTGCATCCCCATTTCCCTTGCCAAAAATTTCTCGCTTACCAAAACCCAAATCCCCCCACAATGGAATTTGGAAAAGCTCCATCCACATCTACAATTGAAATCATGAATGAATCAGAGTTTGAAGGTATGTACGAACTCCCTCCTTTTGTCCCAGATCAAATATCGGACTGTCCCGATATTGATATTACCGAAGAAAATCTTGAAAAAGAAACTAGTTTATTCAAACCTCCGACTATTAAAGCTTCCCATGTGTATAAGAAATCTGAGTTATTCAAATCTAAGTTTGTTTATACCTCAACTTATATGTCTTTTGTTAAGCCTAGAATCAAGTCTGTAGAATTAACCCTCTGTTACAAACCAAAGAAAACCTTCCAGACAAATTTACTCTCTTTGTTACCTGAGCAAGAAATCAATTATATCAGGTCACATGAAGATGTGAAATTTGTTCATTTTGGTTTGATCCGAGTACATATAGTACCCTTGATTCCTAGTAATATTAAGCCAGTTATATATCTAGCTTTGTGTGATCACCGCCAAGTCAATTTTAAACATTCTTGTCAGTTGTCCAGCCTTGGCCGCTTGAATGATGATATTATTTGCTTTGAGTTTTGTCCCAACCTCTCTATCACAGTCCGCAATAAGGTTGTAAGGAAGTAAAGCATGGATCTTTAGATTGTTGGGGATTGTTCACCTCTTTGTTTGGCTTAGACATGTTTGGTGAGTTTAAATATGCGTCCATCAATATTTATGTTGTCTACAGCATGACAAACACCAATCACCCCAAAATCCTTGAAAATTTGCCTTATGCCAGAAGATTGAGTGGTACTATTCAACTGCAAAAAGGTCATATTTAGTCAGTTGAAATTCCCTCTGAGTGGAAACTTGACTGGTTAAAGAATGTCTCCCCAAAGATGAAAAGTCAAGCCACAGTCCACCATAGTGATGGCAGAACTGTAAATATTTTGCCAAGATCCTTGTCTATAAATTCATCTCGTCTATCTCCATACAGACCCTCTACTTCTTCTTTCTGACAGTCTATCAAAATAGGTCACATATTGATCGAAGATGAAGAGGTAAATCAAGGAAATGATTTACCAAGAACATTCATGAGTCTTCCCAGAGAAGACAGTTTAGAGTTCTACACAGAAGATACTACTACTCTATACAGAGGAAGAAGATGGCCACCGCCAAAGGGTGTCCATAAACAACCTACAAGAACTATGCAGTACTTCACAGCTGCATATGCTGATCCCTCTAATGAGTTTAAATAGAGAAATTATGTTGCAAGATTCAATTCTCATTTTATTGAAAATTTTGATGATCTGTGTAGAGATGTTTTGTCTATCAAAGATGCTATAAATAAAATACAACAAAAAGTATCCTCCGTCGATACTAAAATAGATATTCTTGATGATAGTCTTAGTTGGCTTTCCAAAGAAGATCAAAAAGCAAAATCCTCTGCCCAAAAGCCTCTTTTCTTAGTCTCCTTTAGATCCACCTTCAAAACTATAAAGAAATCACCTAGCCATACCCTTATGCAAAGAACCCATGTACATTTACAGCCTTGGTACTTAAATATCGATGACCTACTAAATCCTTTGAATGAAATCACTGCCTGGTGTAATACCATGCATGTCCTTACAATTCAAGCCCATCTAGACCAAGTAGGTAGTACTTGAAGGAATGAGTAGGAGATACACAGGATCCACAAGATCAATCTAGGAGAGAGAACCCACAACAAATAACCTGCAAATATTTCCAGAGAATAAATAAATGTCACACCTAAAAAATAGGTGATAATCCACAAATTTCTTTATATCTTCTTAATAATCTCTCGTTAATTTCTCATATAATGCAAAGTATTTATAATACAAATAGTTTGTTTCATGTTAACAAACTATTTGTAATGATTACAAAATAGAGAAAACAAACTATTTATTTTCTCATACTACGAACAAATATATTGTTGAGAAATTCTCAACAATAAAATAAATTAACCAAGGTAAATAAATTTTACCCTCGATAATAAATAACTTACCCTATTAACCATAGGTAAGCTTAAATATGCATTATTCCAACACCCTCCCTTAAGCGAAACATAGGGAGAATGACAAACAAGAATGGGTCCCGGCTACTAGGCCTGATAAGGTACCCATGTACAAACCAATCAAAGTATATGAAAAATAAAGGAAGGAAGGACTTCATGGAAAATCCCCCCCAAGGACAACTTCCTTCACCCCAAGCATCGCTCGCAACTGAAGATAACGAGGAGAAGCCAAAGGTTTAGTGAAGATGTCTGCAATCTGCTCAGCTGTAGGCACAAACTCCAAAGAAAGAACTCCATCCTGAATAAGATGTCGAATGAAGTGCATGTGAATTCAATGTGTTTTTTCCAATGATGCTCAATAGGATTGCATGAAATAGAAATCGCACTTTGGTTATCACACCAAAGAGTAGTAGGACCCTGCTGTGTGAAGCCAAACTCTCCAAGCAACTATCGAAGCCAAAGTATCTCCTGACTAGCTTTGACAGCACCTCGATACTCAACCTTAGTAGAGGACAATGCAATAGCAGTCTGCTTTTTGCATGCCCAAGCAACTGGACCTGAACCAAGTGTGAAAGTAAATCCACAAGTGGACTTGCGAGTGTCAACATCACCAGCCCAATCAGAGTCAGTGTATCCAACAAGCTGTGTAGAACTCTGTGGTGTGTAATGTATACCAAAGTGAGTGGTACCCTGAATGTAGTGCAAAATATGCTTGGTTGCTTGCCAATGACTCTCATGAGGCTCATGTGAGAACCGAGAGACAAGGTTCACAGCAAATGTGATGTCGAGATGGGTATGAGTCAGGTATAAAAGACTACCTACAAGTTGCCTATACAAAGTGGAATCAACAAAAGGAGTCGTACAAGTGGCAGATAACACAATACCTGACTGATATGGAGTGGGTGCAGGCTTACAATCAACCATGCCAAATTGATGAAGAAGATTTATCACATACTTCTGCTGTCTAATAGAAATGCCCTCAAAAGACTGAAAAACTTGAAGACCAAGAAAATAATGTAGAAGTCCCAGATCTGTCATATCAAACCTATCTGCCAACTTGTCCTTGATGTCATGTATCAAGGAATCTGAACTGCTAGTGAGGATGAGATCATCAACATACAAAACCAAAATGACAAGCTCCTCACCTTGCTTCAGGATGTATACATTGTGATCTGACTCACAATGAATAAAACTAGAACTCAAAAGAAAACTATCCATCTTCTCATACCAAGCTCTAGGAGCTTGTTTGAGACCATAAAGAGAACGACAGAGTCTACAAACCAATGATGAGTCCTGCACAAATCCTGGAGGCTGCTCCATATAGATCTCCTCATGGAGATCACCATGCAAGAAAGCACTCTTCACATCCATCTGAAAAATAGACCAAGAATGTGAAGCAGCAAGAGAGAGTACAAGCCGAATAGAATCCATCTTAGCTACAGGGGCAAAGTTCTCAGAGTAATCAACCCCTTCAACCTGTGAAAAACCCTTAGCTACTAATCTAGCTTTGTACTTATCTACTGATCCATCTGCAGCATATTTGGTCCTATAGACCCATTTACATTTTACAAGTTTTCTTCCCTTAGGAAGAGGGACAAGATCCCAAGTATCATTCTTCATCAATGAAGAATACTCATCATACATAGCAACATCCCACTCGGGTATACCATTAGCCTCAGAAAACAACACTAGATCATCTGTGCAAGCTTGTTCCAAAAGAGCAACACCAGATGTCTGTGAGTGAGTGCGACGAGAATCAGATGGATCACCAACAAAAGAACCAGCTGCTTGTAGAGTGCTCTTTGCCCACATAGGCAAAGGTGGTGAAGAAGATGGTTGTGGTGGCTAAATAAGTGCAACATCATCATCATCAACAATAGAAAGCAAATCCTCACTATCCTCAGAAGAAGGAGGGGAAGAAGAAGAACTAGATGTACACTCCTGTGGAGTGGGTAGCTCATCAACCTGAACATCCCGTCGAAACAACACATCATGTGTGACAGGATCAAAAAGATGGTAGGCTTTTACATCTTCACAATAACCAACAAAAATGAGTGGTTGGCTTTTCTTCTCCAATGCTTTACGTTTGTCATCAGGAATGAATGCCCATGCTTGACTCCCAAAGATGCGAAAATCTGAAATATCAGGCTTGATCCCAAACCAAGCTTCTTCTGGTGTCATATTTTGTACAGCTTTATGAGGCATACGGTTTTGAATGTAGTTTGCACAATTTTTAGCTTCAGGAATGAGTAGGAGATACACAAGATCCACAAGATCAATCCAGGAGAGAGAACCCACAACAAATAACCTACAAATATTTCCAGAGAATAAATAAATTTGTCACACCTAAAAAATAGGTGATAATCCATAAATTTCTCTATATCTTCTTAATAATCTCTCGTTAATTTCTCATATAATGCAACGTATTTATAATACAAATAGTTTGTTTCATGTTAACAAACTATTTGTAATGATTACAAAATAGAGAAAACAAACTATTTGTTTTCTCATACTACGAACAAATATATTGTTGAGAAATTCTCAACAATAAAATAAATTAACCAAGGTAAATAAATTTTACCCTCGGTAATAAATAACTTACCCTATTAACCATAGGTAAGCTTAAATATGCATTATTCCAACAGCACTTGCTTTGCATCCAAATTTTTCTAGGGTATTGTTAGCCAATGGTGGTAGTCTATGACTAAACCTCAGCAATATGAGCATGTACATAACCAACTTGATTCTTTAGCAGCTTTATTTCATTTATTGATTAATGAGTTTGCACCTCCAGCTAGCAATAGAGAACTGGAGTCAAAAAAATGGTTACTAAAAATGGAGCTCTGTGATCTAAAGTAGTTTGATGCTTTTGCTAAACAATTCAGGCAGCTTGCCTATGAGAGTAAGAGTTTTGCTTCTATAGAGATCAAGCTTAAATTCCTGCATGCTCTGCCCTACAATTTAATTGATAGAGTCATTTCTTATATTGATCTCAAGGGTCTCACGATCGAAGATCTTGCCCTCTCAGATGTTATTGACTTTGCTAAACAGCAAGTTATGACTTTAGTCTCTGAGACTAAATCTATGCAGAAACTCAACAAGCACCAAGCCTCACAAATTGCTCCTGTCTTTCCCAAAACAGCCCCTTTTGGTTGCAGACCATTTGTTAAACCTTGTCAATAGTAGAAGTAGTGCCGCAAGCATGTTTCTTTTAAGCGCCGCTCCTTTCCTCACAAGCATTCTTATGCTCCTCCTCACCGTTTCCTGAGAAACGTCACAATGCTCGTCCTCCTTCCAAGCAACCAATTTGCTATATTTGCCACAAACCCGACCACATTGCTCCCAATTACTCCTGTAAAAATCTTATTGTTAAAGCCATCTTTTCCTCCAATGCAGCAGCGTGGTGGGATATATTCGATGCCGATGAAGATCTATATCTCTAAGAAGATATCTATGAACCTACTCTTGAAGATCTTCCTGATGATGAATTTGATGATGATGAAGAAGATGCAGCAGCTCTTGAATCACTTGCAGATGAATTAGAACATCCTATGACAAATATGCAACATGGTGCAAGACATTATAGACCTCGACACCATGACTAGTCTATCCAGTCTAATGAAGCATATGGAGCCTGGTCACGCCATCACCATGAAGTTCTTGAGTGACCAGAGAAACCACGAGGAAGAGGATACTCCAGAGGAGAATCATCTAGAGGGAGATAGCCCTCACAACCACTAATGCCTCCCATAATGCATAGAATCTAGCATCCTCCTGTGTAATATCTGAGCTCATTCAAGCCTAGCGACTCTTGGATAAAGAACAAGTTCACCAGCCATGAACCTCCAAGAGAAATCAAAGAGCCAAAATGGGATGACTTCCTACCAGCAGAAGAACCAGTTCCAGCAACTGAACCTTGGTGGGATGAAAAAAATGAAGAGGATGAAGTCGGAAGCATGTTTTATTCCAACCAAGATTATTGCCCTGGTGAATGCAGTAATCTCCTAGAAAAAGCAGAAGCTGAACCAGAACCAGAAGAAGAAGTCTACCCTAAACCAGTAATTATCCAGGATCCAGGAAGGCAAAAATTAGTATGTACCAGTATTCCTTCTTTAAAACTTCCATAGCCTGTCTATTTAAATCATTTGATTAATGGCAGATTTCCCCAATTCTTTACATTAGAAATAAATGGCAGACTTGTGGATGCCCAAGTAGACACTAGTGCTTCTCTTTCATTTGCTAAACCATAGCTCATCAGTGATTGGAAGACACTTGATGACCACCTAGCTTATAAGATCATTGATGTTCAAGGGAATAGCTTCACCTGTAAAGATTACAAACATCAGCAACCCCTTCGCATCCAAAATAAAATCTTCCATGCAGACTTCTTTGCCCTTGAGAAGATGCCAATAGATATCCTCCTAGGAGGATCATTCATTGATAGATACTCCCCCTATGGTGCTACTACCAAAAGCATTATGTTCACCATAGATAATGAAAGGCTTAGAATCCCTCACCTCATATATGCCACTGAGCAATTCCCAAGCTCCATGACTCAGAGTCCAGAACTAATCTCGACTAAGATACAAGAACTAGGAGACCAAATCAAAACCACTATCTATTCAGATAATCCTCAGAAATTTTGGTCCAAGTCAATGCCTAAAATGGAAATCAAAATCATTGAAGGCAAACAGATGAAGATTGGGAAGAAAATCCCAATTCTAGCCCAGGATTACAATGATATGGAACTCCAGATCAAAGAACTGGAGACAAACGGGTTTATTGAAAAATCCACCTCTCCTTTCTGTTGTTACACCTTTATGGTCAATAAGCATTCTGAGTAGAAATGAGATTGTAAATACTTCTCTCAATTTGATTGCAAGTCAAGCTTCTACCAGATTAGAGTCAAGGAAGCAGATAGAGAAAAGATAGCCTTCAACTACCCTTTCGGTCACTACCAGTGGACGGTCATGCCTTTCAGCCTCATGAATGCTCCAACATACTACCAGGCCCACATGGATAAAATCTTCGAAGGCACTTCTCAATTTCTCTATGTATATATAGATGACATACTAATTTTTAGCAATAGTCTTTCTGACCATTTTGTACATCTCTCCACATTTTTCCAGTTAGCACAAGATGCAGGCATTGTTCTTTTAGAAACAAAGATTCAGTTGTGTAAGACTGAATGTAACTTTCTCGGCATGGTCATTAAAGAATCAAAGTTGTAGATCTAGCCACATATAAAGGAGAAAGTCCTCGGCTTTCTTGAAAGACTAGATAAACCCAAATTACAAGCATTTTTGGGATTGTTAAATTATCTAAATAGTTTCTATCCTAATGTTGGTGAAGACAGGTATATACTTCAAGCACTTCTCTAGAAAAAGAAAGCTTTTTGTTGGGAAGAACAACACACAGCTGTAGTCCAAAAAATTAAAGCAATAGTTGCATTGTTACCAGAACTGCACAACCCAAAATCCAACCAAATGAAGGTTTATACTGATGCCTCTAATATAGCATGGGGAGGAGTACTTATTTGTTTGTATAATAATAAATAATTTGTGTGTAAGTTTGCAAGTGGTGTGCTTATTCTAGATGTGTTAAAATGGATCTCCTCTGATAAAGAGATCTATGCCATAAAGAAATGTCTTGAGAAGTTTATGCTGAAACTTTTGCATTTGCCACATTTTGTAATTGTAATCGATTGTACCAGATTCCTAACCTTTAATGAAAAGGATCATGGCAAGAAAGATGGTCACAAAAAATATGTTAGGTGGTAGGCATTTTTCAATCAGTTCAAATTTTCTGTAGAACATATTAAGGGCACCGACAATGTAATTGCAGATTGGCTCAGTCAAAATCCTCTAGCAACATTGATGCACCAGCCTGCACCTGGCTTCAACCTCATGAGAATTCTTAATCAAGGATTTGATTCTTTGAATGTCCTTGTGTAAGAACAAATCCTTTGAGAAGGCTTGCATCCTCACTTTACTAGGATTTCTTATGCAGCAGCACAAGACCTGCAAATGTCTGCAGCAGCGACTATCCAAGCTAACCACCGACAGAGTTTGGGAGTCATCATAATTGAAAGGTTCAATAGTAAATTTATGTACCATAAATTCACTAAGCTTCTAAAGTGACCATTATGGACATGGCACATTAGGATCAGATCAACTTTTAATGAACATCTATATAGATGGATTGCTCGACATGGCCCACACAGAATCCACGAAGAAGAAAATCATGATCAGGACACAGTTGTCCATACTATTATTCATAGAAGACTTGAGTGGGAATCTTATTTCCACTGTACTCCATGACATACTCCATGTGAAGCGGGACCACCAAATTGTTGACATTGGCATCTCCAAAGCACTTTCCAGATCAGATGCCTTTTTGATCCTATATCCGAAGATGACCTCGTAAATGAAGCAGAAGACATGTTGGGCCCACAACCTCAACCATCATCAACACCATCATCATCTTGTGGATCCAATGCATTGAATAGCATTTTGTTGTAGCTACCTTTTGAGCTATAAATCATGATGGGATTGACACCACCTTGCCAGCAAGCAGGCAGGACCACCCAAAAAATTGCTATAAATAAGCCTCTCTGCCTTAGTATTAGCATCAAAAGTTTTCTAAGCCTTAGAGAATTAGTAGCTTATTCCAAGAGTATGCTCTTCTCTTGCCCATTTAGATGGATCTTGAGAATCAAAAATTGAAACAAGTGTTTGTAATAGTCTGTAATATTTAAGTTTGAAATAATAGTGTGAAGCCGTAGCCATTCGGCCCCTACCTACTGTCGCAGGTTTCTTCTACATCAAGCCACAATATATTGGAAGAAAGGAGTCGTCTACTGATGCTAAAAAAGATTGTATTTTAATAGGTTCAAATAAACCTATCCTTTCTTAGTAGGAACAAAAACACTTATATACATACATGGATTCTCCTTTAAAAAGGGCAGACTATTGCTACAACAACAACCTTGCCTGAGCAAAAATACAAACTAGAGGTCTATATTTTAACCTTAATGGTGATCCGTATACATTCTTTACATATCATTGCATTTCTTGGCCAACTTTATGGTATTTGGACCAACTCCAATGGTATTGGAAGACCCTATAAAACTTATTTTTCATTGTCAAAAATAGCTTCCCAACCTTCATCTAGAATCTTGGGCCTATTGTTATTCTAATTGGTTGTTGAAAACTAACTTGGCTCACTAATAAGTTGACTTAACTCACTCCATCAATTTCAATTTATATAAAGGCCTACAGATCATTGATCTCCTACCATTCAAATGCATCCTTGACACTTTTCACGTATACATTCACTTTTTATATTCATTGACTCTTTGACCATCATTCACTGTTAGAACTAAATGTATGATGCAATGTGGATGATTGATCTATTGAGACCTGTTATTTGAAAACCAATGGCTAGTTCATGTTCTTAAAGTTGATGTCTTCACTCTCATCAAATGAAGTTCACATGACCATCACTAATGATTACAACACCATAAAATTTAAGATTAATAGGATTGTCTCATTTTATCTTTAAATTTTGCATTAACACAAACGTCTCTCATTGTAGGTCTATTTTCAAAGGCTCACAACTTGAAGCACAAAAGTGATGGAGACTTCAAACTTTTAAGGGATATTTCTAAGGTCAAAATTACAAACCCATTTAATCTACTAGTCCCAAGAGATTTCTAAGTGAAGATATTGAACATCCAAGCTGATTGGTCCATATCTATCCCATTGTGATGTCCTAGTGATGGTCGAGTTTAAATGACTAATAATGGAAAGCCTAGTGAAATTTGATTGAAGAACCAAATTTGCACACACATAACTCAATTTGTACTTTAGAGGAAGATATTATATTTGATGCATATGATATTGGCATAAAATTGAACAAACCCTTTTGACCATTTTCTTTGAATCCTCCAAACATGCAAGACATGGCATCATCAAATTACCTACTTGCACTTTCTGTTATTGGGTCCAAAATGTAAAGGTGAACTTGATGAAGAACTAGATATATCCCATGAATTTTCACACTTGTCCCAAGAAATTTTGATACCCCATGGGATATTTGAAATATAGTCCATGATCCAAATGTTTAAAACACATCAAAACTAGTATGTTTCATCAAACCATGCAAGAATTTATTATGTGGGCCAAAAATGGCTAACAATTTTAATCCAAACTACAAGACTAGGATTAATACCTCATATTCTACTATATTATTATTGAAGGGGGATTGTATCCTATATGAAGGTTGGTATCTCTTTCCTTATGGGTTTATTATTAGAACACTTATTCCACTGAATTATTTGTTATGGGTCCATCTACATATAAGGACCATAAGACTAGTAATTTTGGTCTATTGTTAGATTTGTCTTTAGTAGGTTTAATGCTCAGCATATAAATCCCTAAGTCTAAATAAACTAGGTTCAGTCTCTCATTTACAACATTATACACTTTTATGACGTATTTCATGTGTAGTTACCTATCCACTCTAATTTGATTAGATACCCCTCTCTAGGGAAACCACATATGAGATAAATCAATGGCCATGTACCTATTTAAATTTTTAGGCCAATACTAACTAAGGAACATTTTGTATGCTTAAAAAATCTCTACCACCTAGATGTCTATGAATTGTTGAATCCTAGGTTTAAATTCTAGCTACATTTTGACATTCATAAGCTCACCTATTACCTTGACCTCTAATATTTTGAGTTAAACCATTACTTTGTCTAACTTGATGGGGACCAACCCTAAATTTTCATAAATTCTTAAAAGCATTACATTCATTGATGTTTATAAATACACTAGGGAGCTATGTATGTTCTTATAAAATAACTAACAGTTAGGAAAAAGGGAGACACTTTGGTCTTTCTTTTGGATGAGCACATTAGTGTGGGCTATGTTTTGTTTAATTTAGGTAGGGTGAATTGGATTTTCAGTTAGTAACTTTAGTATAAGATCGTATTATTCTATAATTTGAATAATTTCATGAAGGGTGATAGTTGATTTAATCTTATTCATGTCTTCTACTATGTTGTATCCTACCTTATTTTGGATTGTTTGGGTCTTTATAAAATCTTTTGGTTTATGAGGTTTTGGGGATGGAGGGTTATTTTTAGAATCATGTTCTTGTGGGGTTGCACCATTTTTTAGGTGAGTTGAGGTAGTGAGTGGATGTTATTTTTTCTTATTAATAAGGGCATATTTGTTCCTATGGAACTATTAGAATGCATGAACCTCACTCATGCTTTCTTCTAGCTTATTTTCTTATTAGATGGAAAAATACATTGTTATATGGATATGATAGGAGTTCTACCTATGATAGATTATTTTGGGTAATTTGGGAATACCTAATACTCCACCATCTCTATTTGTAATATTTCAAAGGAATTATAGAACTATATACATTCAATTCTCCCATGTGTAACATGTTATGCACTTGACAATAGTTAGGTAAAGATATTTCACACATGTTAACTTAGGGTAACCTATTTTGGGAAGGCTCTCACTAATTTTGAGGGTGACTTTAATTTATATTTTATCTTTGGTAGGTAAAGTTATATTATAAACTTTTAGTATTATAGCTTCCCATTTCTTTTTACAAGATAAGGAAGTCATTGCTTAGTTTTTAGACCATTTGTTAGATGGCATTTAGGGGTATTGCTTGGGTGTTTTTAGATGTTTCTAATGTTACTTGGTGTTACAAGTAAGGAACCATTTCATTGTTCACTAGGTTTATTAAACCCAAGTGTTGGTTCAATGTAGCATGACTTAAAGGGAGTTGGTTTGTTATGGGTAGTGGCTGGAGCATTGAAATATTCTAGTTTATGTTAGGAAATAAGCTCAATATAGGAATATGTGGTAATCCATTAGGGATAAGAGGCATCATTTGACCCTAAGGGTTAAATTTCATGTTTATTTTTATGGCTTCATCATAATATAAGGGAAATTTTATTATCATGAGGTCTTGCTCAAAGAACATGGTACTCTAAAGGTCCAAAGCATTCTTGTACATCTCAAGTTCTAGTTGATTGTTTGGCTAATAAAACATGGTGACTCAACTATACATTTATTGAAACCTAATATTGAAGTTTTTGATACACTCATGGGTTTATTATTTAATGCAAGAAAAAATTTAGTAGATGATTATACGGTCAATAACTTACCCAAATTAGGGCAAGAAGGAACTATTAAACTAGTCCCAACTTGTAATCAAGGTTTCAATGAGGTTAAAGAACTAGTCATAGATTAAACTCATCAAAGTAAGGGGGGAAATATTATATGATACATATTTGTGTTATACATTAAGAAGTCTTAGGGAATACATGTATGAGGTCACATGTTCTTCAGTCATTCATCCTACACTAGGAGTGAAATGGGGAAGGTATATTTTTGGGTTCCTAAGTAAGTCATGGACAACTCTAGGAACATTGATAGTTGATCTAGTTAATCAGGATACTTGGAGAGCCATTATGGGTGGTCTATTTGATGGAAAATAGGATGATGATATAGTGAAATCAATAATAGGTCTAGGTCTATTTATTTAAGACCAAACTCTTTGATGTACTTTCAAGGGTGAAATACTCAGTTTACCTCACCAAGACTTAGACCTGGTAATCCATGCAGTGGGCTCTAAAGTTTCTCAAGGGTAAACCAATAGTTAAAACTTCCCTATTAGGGATTACCTTAATATTTATCTATTCTTTTATGGGTTTTATATTTATAATAATGGCAAGAATCACTAGAGATAAATCAATAATATTGAATATCACAAAGGCCTTCTGTCTAGTGCCAACTATTGTGAATGTTTAAAGCATAAAATAATGGAAAAATTATAAAGGAACATAAATGAGAATCATTTTAATACCATACCCCTTCAAGGATTATTGATAGTTACTCAAATGATAGATGGCATGTCTAAAATAATATATCATTCAATTCCCTCTTTCTAACACCAACTATTATTGGCCTTGTGATCCCTAGTGAATTTGAATTCACTCATGAGTTTGAGTGTTATTAAGATGAAAGTGGGTGAAAATTAATGGCATAAAAATATCCCCTTGTTAATTTTAGGATTGATGTTGGTTTTGTCTAAGGACTGATCAATTTAACCTTGTTTACTCATAAAATAGTGAGAATTACCATCAAGGATTCAATGTATGTGTAATATCACCCGAATTCATTATTAACTAAAGGAAACATCATTCATTATTTGTTATTAAGTTATACCTCATTGATTTCTAAAATAGGGGAGAGGTATTTTGATTTTAAAATAATTATAAAATAAAATGGCAAGGTAGGGCATAAAATAAATGGTTATAAGATTGAAAGGATGTTAATGCTCAAAGAATCAAGTTGTATGTGTTCCCTTCTATAATTATACCATGATGTGTTGAGTTTCACTGAGGGATCCAACTCATCTTTACATAGGTAAAGTAGTCTAAGGAAAATTGAAAGGGATGCTTAATTTATAAACCCTTCTAAATATCAACACTTAAAAGAATCTATAATAGATAACACATAGATTCTTCAATACAATGTGTAGCTCAAGTACATAGATTATAGGTTTCTAAATAGAGAGATAAAGATTTACAAAAAATTTATAACAATGAGAACATTATAGCTATTGCATTCTGTAATTATCTAAAAATGACACTTGAGTGACAAGAGTGTTACTTAAGACCACCCATCCTTAGCTTAGCCCTAAACCTTCTTTAGGTATCTAATCCCTTAGTATCTCAAGTTTTACCACTTGGACACTAGTTCCAAAATGTTATTATCTTATTTGGGTGTTATTGTCATTTTCCTCTTCAAAGATCTAATGGATATCTTTTCAATTCTTAAAATACTTAGGGTCAAATTAAACCTATTTCAAACCACACACAAACACCATATATATATATATACATATATATATATATATATATATATATATATATATATATATATATATACATATATATATATATATACATATATATATATATACATATATATATATATATATACATATATATATACATACATATATATATATATATACATATATATATATATACACACACACACACATATATATATACAGATATATATACATATATATACATATATATATATATATACATATATATATATAGACACACACATCACTTTTAGTCATTTATCCACTAAAAGGAAATTAGAAGAAAACACATACAAATAAGCTCAAAAAAAGTTGTTCACAATCAAGGTTATCAATCCTATTATCACCTAATTCTACATACATTCATTTATATCCATCCTAAGCTCATAATACATATATTTCTAGTCTCAAGCCTCAATCAAATCACTCAAACTAGCATTCATACTAGCTTTAATTGCACTTGCACCAACACTTAGGTGGGGATAACTACATCAGGTTTGATCCCTCATCAGAGTATTGGTATGTAAGAAACTCTTGTCACAACAAAGTGTTGAAGATGTCCAACATACCCAACTAACATCACACATTTACTACTTGTACCAAGTTTAATTCCTTAATCACATGGAGGTATAATATTTTCATAACAAATCAATCACAATAGATCACATACAATAAATCAAGGTTTGTCCATATAGGAATAGGCTTGGAAAACTTAGACACAAGTGCTCCCAAAAGCTCAGAATAGTTCCTACACATAGAACATATTGTCACCAAATCTTGCACCCTAGAGGAGGGTGTTTGAACCACCTCTATATCTGGGAAACATGGGAATACTTCTAGGTATGTGGGTTTACCTATGGTACAAGTATACCTCTAGGTTTATAGATTATCTCCCTGAATATACCTTGAAATGCTTATCACCTACTTAATTAGTTTCTTATGGGTAAAGAGATAGAAGTTTACATGAAATGAAACTACTCTAAGGGGTGATACACCATAAGTATTTCCACAAGACCATCATATTTCTATCACAATTAAACAAGAACTATAAAATAGATTCAAAGTCCTAAAAATTTCTAACATAAGGGTTTCAATATAGAGGTGTTATGCATGAGGAAACACAAGGTAAGTGAACTAGAGGGTAGATTTCACACTCTAAGAATAATTTTACACTTTAAAGGATCCCGACACACCAAATACACTCTATATGACTTATTATAATAATAAATCTTACATAAACATGAGAGGATAAGGAGAGGTAAGGATAGAATATTATCACTTAACATCACTTTACAAACTTAGACAAATGTTCATTAACTCAAAACAAAACTTGTATTTATTTTTTAAAGGCAAAGTAAAATTTCAAAAATAGTAGGTATTCACCATATATGGTGTGATATTAGTCTAAAAGAGCTAAAATTGTTACTACTTATAGAGTTTGAGAGAGAAGAGAAGAGAATGAAGTCTAATAGTCACTAGGACATGTCTCAATCTAAAAAAATTAGTTAAATATTCAAGAGATAGGAATATGTAATAAACCATGTAAGTTATACTTGTAAAAATGTACCTAAAAGCATGAAACTTCTAAAATGTGGTGTAGGACTCCCTATTTACTTGCATAAAAATTACCTTCATCATTTGGCCCCCTTAAAATGTTCCAAAATAGATTAGGGATAGATGAGATGATTTCACTAAGGAAGGAGTTATAGACAAACTCTAACATGCATTAGAGGTGTCCCTAATCATTAGTATTCTTTTGGACATGAGTTATCACTACCTAAAGTCATAATCATTCCTATTTCACACCCCCTTAAACTTGGCATCAAAGAGGTCTTAAATTTTCCAAACCAGTCCATACAAGGGAGTGTATGACACTTGTCAAGAGCCGTCATGCATTTATATTCCTTAGTTATACCTTAAAAGGCCTCCCACTTAGAGTTTTCACCTTCTCACTTGTTTGTTCATTATGCAAGTTTAGGATGGTTGAGATAAATAATAGGCACTTGTGAGAATTTTAAGTACATGAAATGGACATGAAGGGTTAGCTCAGGTCCAAATCTATCTCCCAAAGTGACTTGCATATCTGGGAACCCTTCTACACCTACACAACACATAAAACTATTAATAAAAACTGATTTCCACCCTATTCGTATAATTAAGGAGAAGTGAAAATCAGTGGGAAGAAGCTTTGGAGAGTTGTATACAATCTCAAATCACTTCCATGCTCATTCTAGCCCATATGGATGCCCTTCCTTCTTCATTTTCCCAATTGGGCCACTAGCAGGGGTTTTAGAGGGTTTAGAGTGATTTTTCCCTCTAAGGATTGTTCATATAGGTCTAACATCCAATTTGTGAAAAAAATACACAAAATAATTTTTCAAGACCTCCTTAAACATCTTCCAAATACTCAGACTCCCATGCAAAGTTTCCATTTAGGTGTGAGCATCTCAAGTTAGCTTCTTGAGTTTCTCCTCTTCATTCTACATAAGCCTAAGTTGGTTTGAGAAAATAAATGGATTTTGTATGGTTTCCTATGCATTAAAAAATATTGAACACACCTTATGACTCCACATTTAGGTAATCCAATGCTATAGAGTGTTCACTTAGGGTTAGAAATGTTGACTATTCCTCTTTAGAATCTTAGGCTTAATCAAGGTCTAAAGGACTGACTGTGTCCTTGATGATAGACTTGACTTGTGCATTTTATGATAGTTTCAAGGCCTTGTATATAAATTTTCATGCCTATATAAACCTTCCACACCTTATTCCCAATTATTTAACACTTATTCTCATCTTTTACACCTACTTACCTCTACCTATAGACTTCATGTTTCCTAGAGTACCCTCTATCTAAAATAGAATAGAGGGTATCTCCCCCATATTCTCAAGCCAACTAAAGGTATGGATGGATCAATGGGGTTATTAAGGTAATATTTACTAATTTTCATATTTTGATTATGCTTATAGATCTTCTAACCCTTCAAAATGTCAAAATAGACTCTTAGACTGATTGACTATGCAATATTGGAAAGTATGGACTATATATGTGTTTTGGAGACTTTCATACTCTATGAATTGTCTCAATAATTTCATGAGGTTATCATAATCATAATAAATTTTCTATAATATTTTCAAATTCCCCATCATTTATGCCAACTTCTTTAACCATCACTCCATTCCATTAGACCTAACTAGCAGACTATATGCTTGCTCAAAAAAAGAGAAAACATGTAGGTGAGTATTACATGGTTTAGGCCTTGTGTTATTATATCACTAGACATTATTTAAGTTTCCAAGGTCATTTTTAAATTAATATATATTGTTCTCATCATTTTCATGATATGTCAATCTCCAAATCACTAGGTTTCTATTCATTATCATGCTATAGTTGATTATAGCTACCTAATTTGGAGCAAGCATGGGTCTTGTAGGTGGATATTAAGCTTGAAATATTTTACATACTCTTTAGGGTCTTTTTTATATCTTTGTAATTAATTCCTAGTGGTAAAGTTGTGTTTTCAAGCCTAGTATTTCTCCAAGGTGTATATCATGGGTTATGAGTATCTACAGTTAGGTTATAGGTAGTTAGTTTGAAGGCAAGGCACACTTGTAGGTGTTGGTGGAGGAAAATACCTTATAAGTCAACCCTTGCGATGACCTTTGAAACACTAGTGTCTTATTTACCCTTATAGTACCACTTGTCATACATGTATATGCTCTTACATTGTAAATTTGGATTTTGAAGGTCCTTTAAGGTTTAAAATTGTAGACATCACTTAAAAGTTTCAATGAACAAATGTGTAACTTTGAAGCATCCATTACACGGATAAAACACCCATTAAATTTGGTCAAGATATTACCCCTACATGATTTTTACATGATGGATACATTTGAGCTCAACTATACTCCAAGTTACCTCATCCTATAGCATCATCAAAAGTGTTGAGAACTTATCCCTAAACATAGTTCCTTCATATGCACATAAATTATTCCAACATACCTACCACTTTTGGCCTCAAACATGATTTTCATGGCATATTCAACATATAAAAACGTCATGAGGGTTTTAAAACATGTCAAACTCTTACATGACCATGATCAAGTTTTTATGTAAGGCCACTTGTAGGTGGACATCTCAATATGTAGGTAGTGACTATGAATATAGGCAGTGTGCATATGATATGACTTCATAGCTAGTTTTATAATCTCTCAAAGTTTTCAAATGAGATTTTAAAACATTTCAAGTCTTAACACAAGTTTCCACACCCCATTTCAATGTGACCTTATCCTGAGAATGTTGATACAATTGGAGGCAATGAAATGAATGTAGATATGGGTTATATACATGGAATGTGACCTTATAGTTCATATTGAACCTTCTCATCTTCTTAAAACAAGACCTTTCAACCATGAAGTTCTTGAAATTATATAATTTATCTATTCTAACATGATTGATCTTCTCTATAGCACCTGTAGATGTATGTCAATGGTGTATGACTATGCATATATGAGGATTGACAATTACAGTCCATAATATGTTATTTATAAGGCCTTTTCTTGATTTTTCATGCTTATAATAAGATTTTTTAACTCATTTAACTCTTCATTACACTTTCATTACCATGCCCAGATCTCAAAACACCTCATGTAGTTGATTGTGAATAACAATCATGCAAGAAGTTGATTGTGACTATCTTTTTTTACTATAAATTTCATGATGCTAGCTTATGATATTAATATTTAATAGAGAGGGGATCATGAAATAATTGGACATAGGAAACACAACATGTTTCACTCATCTATAACCACTACAGAGAAAGAAACATTCTGTAAGTGTTAAAATTTGACTGTAACCTTAGTAACAACATCAATCTACAATTAGATATATTCGGCTCATGAAATAAACTCCAAACATGCAAACCCAGATGGAAAACATGAAAATATGAATTACATGTCCTATATAATCAATTTAAATAATTTTATTATACGAGCGAACTCATACAAGAGGAAAACCTATAGGTTGTGGGCATTATCTAGCAAAACAAGACAATCAACTTGTTAAGAATGGTTAATAAAGTATAGGCAACCATTTTTATAAATATAAAAATGAATATTAAGTATACTAATTTACTATCCACCACTAATAACATTTGACTTGGAAGACCTCCTACTAACTGTATCATTAAAAGACATGTTGACCAGTTTCATGTGCATAGTGGAGTGATGGAAAGTTATAATGGTTTTGGTCCAATTTTGGCACTTTCAAAGTAGATCAAGCATGGAAATGGATTCAATGAAGTTGAAATGTCACTGCATAATATTCTCCCATTTACCACTCTCTCATTCTTAGCATTACTGAATCTAACATATTAGATGTTATAAGGAGGTTTATAACACATAGACACCTAATAAAATTGTACCACCCTCATTAATGATCCATATATAACCCTTAAGTGACACAACATTAATTAAGACTAGACTTAACTATGACCAAAGCTAATAATACATTAAATTACATAAAATTGACCATGACACACACTATAACATGTTACTAGACCCCTATATCAAGTTTTGGACTATAGGGGGTCGACCTATTTTGACTTTGGGTCAAAAATGGTCAATAAAACACTAGCATCATAAGTGGACACTAACACCATAATATTATTATCCAAGGTAGGTAACTATTATCCAAGAGGATTTTGACACTTAAATCCTATTTTTGACACTTAGACTAGCTCATGTACTAGGTTTTAACATCTAGATCCTTCATATGATGTAGTTTCCAACTAAGTATTAATTTGTGTACTTCATTGCTATTATTATGAATATCAATTTAGCTTAGTTTCATAAATTAGTGGTTGTATTTATTTCATATGTTATACATTGATTTAATATACTCACCCCCTTTAACAACCTAGGGCTTACACTCCATAACCCTAAAAAATTAATTCATTTGTTGAACCCAACTTACTTCAAGAACATTGATTCAAACCCTAGTGCACCATTAGGGTTTCCCTTCTTATTTCCATAATATACTCAATTTTTAGTTTATAGCCTATCATCATGATTATCATGATGGATGCCATTTTCTACTTTTTGGTATAATTTTTTTTGGTTTCTCTTGCATGCCTATTGCATACCATTTGTAGAAAGATGCACATGTATGTCACTCCTCTCAAGGATCATGTTATAACTTATCTTATTTCACACAATGGTCCACACTCTTTTGAGTCCCATTTATATGAGGATGTTTGTTACATGGATCAATTTGAGTTACCTCCAATTACCACTTGATGACATAGATATTGGAGGGCTCTTTTTGTTCTGCCTCCACCTAGACTAGTTGATTACCTTCACTCACATCCTACCTCTACTACTCACCCTCGATAAATATTAGATCATATGGTTTGAGATATTAATATATGGAAAATGATGCCTCATCAACCTATATAGGAATAACATAACCCCACCATCCCTAGTAATCCCTAAATCACTACAATGGGACCTAAGGATTAACACATAGCATTTGATATTATGGATGAGTTGAGAAACACACCTACTAAAATCTCAATATTGGAATTAATTCACAAGGAAAATATTTTCAAATATAATATTTTTCAAAAACTTAATCATACATATTTTCCTCATGATATGGAGCCATCTTAATTTACATCTATCATGAACACTATCAAGGACATTGAGGACAATATACCTTTTTCCAATGAAGATGATCCCTCACAATCAATTATTGATCAGAATCTACCACTATCCATTTAGGCACAAATCAATGCCACTACTATTAAATGAGTTATAATTTATAGTGGTCTAAAATGTTAAATTTGAGCAATTGATTATGATATGCAAATTATATCAAAAACACCCAAATCTATAATCTACAATTAAAATTATAAACCATTAGATCAAAATGTAATAAAATTGATATTTAGAATAACATTTCAATCTGAAACCAAGTGTTGCCAATCAAGATTCAAATAAAAAAATACTAAAGATTATATATGGAGGATTTCTACCATAGACTCAGATTTTTGACAACATGATATTAGCTTTGAAAATGTTCTAATCAATACACTAGTGATTAATTCATGAAATAGTTGATAATATTGACATGGATTTTTATGGTTTACATAGTTGTTTCAATGGAGGATGGGTTGGTTATTGATAGAGAGGGAGGAAGGAAGATTAATGGTGGAGAATTATTTAAGGAATTAAAATTCCTTGGATAATTCTAGAGGAGGGAATTCTAAGGAATTTAAAATTCTTTAGAATTCTCTAGAAAAAAATATCTAAAGAAGGGGAAGGGTAGTAGAGATTTATAGATTCCATTAGGGAATCTAATGATGCTTAGGGGGAGATTAAACTAGATTAGAAGAAGGGTTAGGAGAGGAATAGGGGTTAGGCTTGTAAGAAAGGCTAGGAGTAGGTAGGTAAGTGGGTTATGGGAATTTTAAATTCAAAAATATTAGATAAGTGGGATTGGTTAGTAGATAATGGGTACTTAGGTGGATTAATTAATTTTTGGGGATGTTATAAGGTTATTTTAAGATGGAGCATATATTATAAATATTATATTAGGACTAATATAATATGATATTAGGACAAATTAAATAGAAATAGATGAAATTAGCAATGTTAGTGATGAAGTGAGCAAATTTAGATGCATACAAGTGGTTCAAGATTTAGCATATGCAACCTCACATTTTTAAAAACTATGGGGCTTAATATGCCATCCATTCATAAGACATATAATAACATTAGAGGTTTTGATGACATTCCTAGACAAACATTGGTTTCTATTACATTAGATATTATGGTTGGGCCACAAACCCTACCTATATAAATTTAGATGATCCCAAATCATTTTCACTACAAAATATTACTTGAGAGACCTTAGGTACATGTTATGGAGTGTGAACCCTCCACCTTGAATAGATGCATCAAGTTTTTACATTATGGATACTTATACACTTGTCCAATAGATAATTAACCATTCAGATATTGTAGAGTAATTGAGCCTACTATGGTACCACCCTAATTACATATTTATATGGGACACCTCATGTTCTCATAGAGTCCCCACCTCATAAGATTTGAATAGAGTAGATGCATACATATCAGGTTGGGGAATCTATAACCACTATTCCTACACCAAATCTATATCCTCCTATAATACAATTACCTTCATCCATGATAGAGGAGGACCCTCCTATAGTATAGTTATCCCCACCCATGATAGATGATGGGATACTCACAACGTAGTTACCATTACTTGTTAATTTAGAGGAAGTATATATTTGAAACGTTAATACACATTCCTAAGACACCACAACTAATGATCCAACATCCACTAACATTCATGATTACTTATGTGGATTGAGATTCACAATAGTTGGCCCTAGAGAGTATAAAGATGATTATAAAGCACTCATTCATTTTCCCACATAGGCAACACCACTAGTTCATAGTCCTATTACTACATGCCCACCCACTTAGTTAAAGTTTCTTCAATTAACTTAGTACATATGGTTACATCTATGGATACTAATCCAATTATATGTATTTAGGTAGATGGTTTATAAGATAGACCACATTAAACTCTATAGATATTATTTGACAGAGGATTGATGGCACTACCCATAATTCATCACATATCCATTAATATATTTTCATAATAGGATGGTAGACCCTTTTATCATTTTCATGGGCTTATAAGACATGATACATATACATGCTCAACATTATAGCATAAGTTGAATAAGTTCAAATCTCATGACACTATTTAAACTACATAGCCTCCACCTCCACCAATATAGGAACCACAATAGAATCTTTGTCAACATAGGTATTCAATGAATGATCACTTAACTATCTAGATTTTCATCTATGACCGATACATCCCTCATGTTTATATATATGAGGATTCAAATCCCAACACTTGCACATTATCATTATTAAAACACATAAGACATTAGTGGAGTGATCTAAAACATGTTATACATTGTCAAGATTCCTTAAGCCATATCACACTACCAATTGTATGTGGTACAAAGGTGGAAAACATATTATTATTATCATGATCATAGAAACTCATACACAAGTTATCCTTGGTAGTACATGGTTAAAGTCAATGGATTCCATAGTTAATCACATAAATAGATGATTAGATTTAAATAATGAGGGACACACAATTCAAATTTTACATAATGGATCAGATGACAATCATATATTTCATATATATACCCCACTATCTAATGTGGTTTACCCTAGCACTACATGGGAGGATTATTACATAGTAGATCATCGTGATATTTGGATGCATAAAATCTAAGGGTAAGGCTACACCTATATAGATAGCATGGTATGATGATCACATAGATAATGATTTATTTGATTTTGGGAAAATTTAGAATCCAAAATTGGATGACCTCCCACCAAATCCACCATTTGATTATCCACATCCCATGGATGTGCACTTAGGTCTGAAGAGACATTACAATTCATTTTTACATCATCTCATTTATTTCTAGCATTCACTTGTACATAGTTTCATTTACTCTTATTCCTTGTATATAGTTTCATTTTCATGTTACTTGTACATATCTTATATCTAATGTGTGTGTGTGTGTGTGTGTGTGTGTGTGTGTGTGTGTGTGTGTGTGTGTGTGTGTGTGTGTGTGTGTGTGTGTGTGTGTGTGTGTGTGTGTGTGTGTGTGTGTGTGTGTAAAAAACACAAAAAAACTCAAATATTTACTCAGAAATAATAAAATTTAGATTATTTGCATATCCATGTTTACATTCTTTATACTTTCCAAGTAATACATATGCTTGCTATGTTGGTGTAGTCAGTTTTATCACACATAAATCTTTCACTCATTCTTTTCAAGTGTTTTAAGGTGCTTATATACCTAGGTCCATCACACATATCCATATTTCTTACTATCTACCCATTAGGGGCACATTAATCAATACATAGGTTCCTTATTTGACATATTCTCACATTTACAAGTATCCTATACACAATTATGATTACCAGGTTACATATTTTTTAACTCTATATCTCAAATTTATCATTGTTTATATCTTGATATTGCTCATCCTACACTACTCATATTTTCAAAGACTACTACACTATAGACTCAGTTTATGTATATCTTTGGTCCTATATATAGTTATACTACATGTTCATGTATACTTTCATTTTTATATTTACTAGTTTACACTTGATTGTGCCTCTATGATTCTACATATATTAGAGTGCATTTGAATATGTCATTGTTCTATATATCTATGCTACTTCTTGTTGGGTGAATATTTTGTCAACCAGCTAACTGGTGAGCGAAATATGTCTCTTCAGCCACAACATAAGGAGATTGGTCAGCCAGGTGTGCAGTTTTACTACATCAACAGGGGACAAATCTCTCCTCTCATCAAGGGGAGGTTCCCTATAAGTATGCAGGAGCTATATACTATAAATATAAATAGAAAATAACACTCAAGGGTAGGATATACCATCCATCTATCTTCTTTTAGAGATGATGTTCATAGACTAAGGAGAAAATCTTGGTGAAAACACTGAAGGCACTTCTCTGTTTTCAAAAGTGTTCTTGCAAGGGACAACAAGATTTTCTTTCAGGTAGGATAAGTAACTAGTAACCAAAGGTATAGTAACCATCAATCTAAGATGTAACACAAAGTCTCCACCTTGACTGCCCAAGAGTGAGATATGAAGAACAATGGGGTCGCAAAGTCATCCCAAGGTCCTTTACATAGAAATAAAAAATAAACACACACTGAAGACAACTATGACAGCACAAAGTCTGAAAGTAGCTGGCTTCAAGACACCTTCCTTATCAGTTCCACTAGTTTTGCTAGTCAAATTAAATAAACAAGAACACATTTAGAAGATAGACATAAGAAAAATATCCTAAAATGATGCAAGCTATGATAGCACAAAGTCTACAAACAACTTGCTTTCTCATTCAGATAAAGTGATATGAACAATAATCTAAGCTCAAAGTCTCAGTATTCACCTTTCAATTTGGGTAGAGTTTTACTTCTGGTAACAAGAAGATCTCCCTTCAAATGATACAAGAGATTACATTATATAGAGGCCAAGGGAGGCTTGGTACTTTATCCCATGGAGTGACCCATGCTATGCATTAATGCCTTGGATGCATTTTTGGTTTTGTCAGGGAGAGCCATGCTAGAACAGGACAGCTGCCTTAACTATGGCATGTTGATTCATCTCTAATGTCTTCTCTTAAGCTTGAGTTACTCATTCTATCTCCTACTATCCATATAGTTATCCACTTTGCCTTTACTCCAAAGGGGACAAATAGGCTATGCTTTCAATGCTTGCAAGCCCAAATACCTACCTGGTGAACTATTCTACCTACTGGGAATAACTCTTGTTGAGATTTCCCTCTTTGTCTCTTCTTCCTTTTGGACCTAGCCTTAGGGTCTTTGAATGCATTTAGGTCCATGTTTTAAGCCTGCAAAGATCAATAGACACTTTATCACAGTAAATTTAATGTTCACAGGTCTTTCATCTTTTGAAGGTTAACAGCTAGTCAATCATCCTAAATTTGACATTTGTAGGCCTATCATTCTCCTTAGAAATTACTTCATGTCTTTCTCGCTTGTTATGGCCACTTTCTACTATGACATAGGTGAGGACACATGGTAGCATCCACAACTTCAAAATAAGCTTTGAAACTTGTTCGAGATTGTGTCTTAGCATATGACACTTAGCAGCTTCTACTGCACTATGAGGCTTGATCTTTCCCAAAGGGGACTTTCCTTTAGGGTCTTGAAATAAGGTTCATTTTTTGAGTGTCAATTTTCCTTCATGAGAGTACCTACCCCTCAGGATCTCCCAGGTGACCTTTCAACTTTCATCCTTCGATGGACTATTGTTCCATTATTTCCTTCGAATAAAATGTCTGAAGGAATTCCTTCAAATAATTTGTTTGAAGGAAATCTTTCCTTGGATTTATGTCTCTATATTGAGAGTGTTCCATCTTTGACACATGGCACATTCCATTGCTTTGAACAAGTGACACATGGCATCTTCCATTAGAACAGGTGAGGACACTTGGCAGCATCTACTACTTTTTAGAAACCTTTGAGAGTCCTATGGGAGATGACATGTGGCAGCTTCCACTGAGCTCTAGAAACACTACATAAACATTCAAGACTCATTTCAAATTCATGTGAAAGATGACACTTGGTGCATTCCATTTATTCTTGTGACTTACCTAGGGTCCACCATAGTCCTTACTCAATAACTGCAGATGCCGACACTTGGCGGCCTCTTTTGAGTCTTACCTGAGACACGTGGTAACTTCCACTCAATTTTAGTAATCACATAGAGGGTGACACTTGGAGTGCTCTACATATTCTTTTATCAACTTGCTTGGGGCCTGCCATAGTCTTTACTTGATAATGAAACCAAAGGAAGATGTAGCTACCATTGACACTTGGCAGCCTCTGCTGATTTCTACAAATGACACATGGCACGTTCCACTATTTCAAGAAAAAGACATTGAAACCTTTCGTAGCTACCACTTGTTGCTTTCCACAAAACTCTACAAGGGACACATGGCATGTTCCACTACTTTGAGATGCAAAATATAATGTGTCTCGATAGATGACACTTGGTAGCTTTCGCTCATCCTTTTCTTTTGCACATGCCTTTGAACCATTTGACTAAACCAACTCTAGAAATGCATAAGTGCCAAAAACTTGCTCTTTCAAAGGAATTTACCTTTTGAAGCCATTAGACCCTTTGAATCTATTAATTTCAAGCATGTTGAGTCTATAGAAACATATCTATAGAGTCTATAGATTTAAGCCTGTAGAGTCCATAGATTTCTGAAAAGCTTGAAAAATGAGTAATTTAAAAGCTCAGAACAAATTTTGAAAAGGGAAGAGATAATTTGGTCTATGTAGGGTCAAAATAGTGCATATGTTGTCCCAAAAATGAATGACATTTTTTTAGGACAACACTTCTTTCATTATATATGTGCTTTAGACTTATGCTCATGTCCTTGTGTGTGCTTTCTTTATTGTGTATGTGGACATTTAAACATGTCCTTCCTTATGGCTCTAAGCCAACCTTGTTTTCTCTATGTGTATGTGGACATTTGAACATGTCCTTCCTTATTTCTCTAAGCCAACCTTGTTTTCTCTATGCTTATGTGGACATTTGAACATGTCCTTGTATGTCTTGTTTTCTCATATTTAGTGACATGTACCTGTGTCCCTATATTGTGGCCCCTTAGCCTACTTTGTGTACCTAATGTGTGGTGTATGTATTCTTTCATGTATACATAATGTCTATTACACTTATCTCTTGTTTTTTACATACTCCAGTTTTAGATGCCATTAAGGACCTCATGCATCTCCCCTTCATCCCTAGGTGTCGTGATGGACATCATGCACCATCTCCCTAGGTAGTTACTCATTTTATTATTCAAATTTAATGTTCATATACATTCTTACAACATTACATCTATCTTGATAGCCTTGTGAATGCTAGATCTAACATACATTGTGTTAAGCATAGGATATACTGAGAGGGGGGGTGAATCAGTATATCATATATCTTATAAACTTTTACTTAATCAAATTCCACTTAACCATACATTCAAGATATGAAATAAAAATAAAATAATAAACACCACACGAGAGAGAGAGAGAGAAAGAGAGAGACTAGATTTTAATGTGGAAACCCAATGTGGAAAAAACCATGAAGAATAATCTCAATTATAAGAATGAGCACCAATTCAAATTACAAAGCTCATAAGCACCAACACATCAACTATTTATGAGCACCAACCCCTTGCAAATATTTGTGAGTACCAACCCATAGGAGTACCAACCCCTCTTGTGTATAAAACATAACTATCTCTCAATGTTAATTTCTCAATAAATGATATAACTCTAAAATATTTCTTTCTATTCTCTCCTATTTTCTTATATAAAACAATTACAAACCATGCACTCTCTTGCATATTAAAAATGGCTACCCAAGCCTTTATCTATAGCTTTCCAAATGACCATTGGGTATTTACCATTTGTGACTCTTCACTCCTCATGGAAAATGGTACCAAACTTGCATGACCCTTTGAATCCTTGTATTTTAAAATTCACATGGTGATCCTTCATGAGAAAATGAATCCTTTCCCCTTTTATCTTTATCTTGGTAACCTTTCAAATTCCTTAAGGTTACTCTTCATGAAAAAATGTGTCATACCCTATTTTGTCTTCACTTGGTGACTCTTGGAATTCTTCAAGATAAATATTCATGGGAAAATGTGTCATATTCCTCTTCTATCTTTACCCCATGACTCTTTAACTTCTCCATGGACCCTCTTTTGACTTTTATGCAACCAAAAATATATTTTTTAATATTAAATAAATTTCAACACATTTTAGAAAAAATATGAACATTGGAAACACCTTTAGACAATAAATGTTATGGGGCCTTTATCACCAATGCTAGACCTTTGACATAAATGACAATATTTCTAACAATCTCCCCCTTTTTCATTGATGAAAACCTCAAACTAAAACTTCCACATCCTAAAACTTATACTGCACATGCCATCTTACACATACTACCATCTAAAAAACATTCAATAACTCCCCATTATTGTAGCATCTTATAGTTGTTCCTTATACTTATTTTTGCACATGTTTCTACACTCATTCCCTATACATATTCATGTACCTATTTTTGTTCTTATCCCCCTTTTACATCAATAGAAAAGGGCCTATCCTAGACTTAACACTTATCTCCCCCTTAACTGATGTTGATCCTCAATAGAAGGAAGTAAAAAAATTTACTCCCAACGTCTCCCGTAGATACTCAAATGTGTCTTTTGGTAGTGCTTTTGTGAAAATATCTACATTCTATTTTATAGTACTAATATATTCCATCTTAATCTACTGATCTACAACCTGCTCTCTCAAAAAGTGATATATGATAGGAATATGTTTTGTTCTTGAATGCATCACTGGATTCTTAGAAGTATTAATAACACTTGTGTTGTCACAAAAATGGAAATAAGTTCATCATATTTTACCTTGATATCTTCCAAAGTTTGCTTCATCCAAATCACTTGAGTACAACACAATAGCACTACAATATATTCTACTTCAGCGATAGAAAGTGATACTAAATTTTTCTTTTTACTTAGCCATGATATTAAGCTATCACTGAGGAAGAAATATCCTCCACTTATAATCTTTTTATCATCCAAGAAACGCACCCAATCTAAATATGTATAAGAAACCAAAGTGAAATCTCTACCAGTGGGATACCACAATTTGTAATCAAATGTCCCCTTGCCATATCTAAATATTCTCTTCACCAACTGAACATGAATCTCCTTTAGGGTTGTCTGATATCTCACAACCATGTGTACTGCATGCATGATGTCTAGCCTCGATGTTCTCAAATATAAAAGACTACAAATCATAGATCTATATAAATATTGATCTAAAATAGGTGAATCTTCATCTGTATTCACCTTGTTCCCTATACTCATTAGTGTGCCAACTAGTGCACAATCCTCAAAACCAAAGTTTTTCAACATTTCCTTGGCATACTTACTTTAAGATATGAAAATTCCTTTAGCTAACTGAAATATTTGCAACCCTAATAAAAATTACAATTTTCCAAGCATAGACATCTCAAATTATTTTTGCATATTATCAAAAAATTATTTTTTCATCTTTTCAATGTTTCCTCTAAAAACTATGTCATCAACATATACCACAACAATCAACTGATGCTCACCTTTTGTTTTAAAGTAGAGATTACTATCATCAAAACCTCTCTTGAAACCTTGATTTTGTAGGTACATATCAAGTCTTGTATACCAAGCTTTGGGGGTTTATTTCAATCCATAAAGTGATTTCTTCAATCTGCATACATGGATACTATCATTTGAGAGAATAAATCCCTTAAGATACTCAATGTAGACCTCCTCTTCTAGATTCCCATTTAGGAAGGTAGACTTGACATCCATCTAAAACACTTTGAAATTTTTAAACACTGCATATGCAAGAAATATACTAATAACCTCTAGCCTTGCCACTAGTGAAAAAGTTTCTTCAAAATCTATACCCTCAATTTGAGCATATCCTTTACATACTAGCCTTGCTTTATTCCTAAGAACTTCACCATCTTCATTCAACTTATTTTTGTAGACCCATTTTGTTCCTATCATATTTTGATCTTTTGGTCTAGGCACTAATCTAAAGTATCATTATTTTCTACCTAATTTAATTCTTTATCCATTGCCTTAACCCAATGCTCATCATGTCTAGCTTCTAAAAAATTTCTAAGATAAATTTTGGATAACATATAAAAATTTACTTGCGTAGATTCACCTACCATCATCCTTATGGTGCGAACTCCTTCATTTATGTTCCCGATGATGTCACTCTTATTATGATTTTTTTGAACATATTTGGATGGGCTCTTGGTGTCCTTTTGCTTGTCCTTCTCATCTTCATTTGACTCTTCAAAATCCTCTTCTTCAATGATTTCAAGAGTGTCTACTAGATCACTCACTCTTTGTGTTACATCTTCATCTATCCTAACACTTGCACTTTCAAAAAAATTCTTGGTTCTTTTGTTATAATATTTATAATCTTTATTTTTTCAAGATTATCCAAGTAATATACCTTCATTTATTTTAGATTCAAACTTACCTAATTTTTCATTTGTTCTCTTTATGAAGCATCTGCTACCAAAAACTTTGAAATAATCAACTGTAGTTGGTTTATCTCTCCATAGCTCATAGGGAGTCTTGTCACTATTGACTCTTAATAATGCCCTATTATGTATGTGCACTGATGTACCTATGGTCTCTCTATAATATTTATCTAGTATGTTAGATTTCTTTAGCATTGTCCTCACCATCTCTTGAACTATTTTTTTTTTTTGCTCAACTACTCCATTTTGTTGAAGAGTTATAGTTGTTGAATAATGTCTCTTTATCCCATGGTCTTCACAATACTCAATAAACTCATCTAAAATGAATTATCCTCCTTGATCTGATCTTAGGAACTTAATCTTCAAATTAGTTTCATTCTCAACAAAAGCCTTGAATACTTTGAAGTGGCTGAAAGCTTCTAATTTTTTCTTCAAAAACATCACCCAAGTCATATGTATAAAATATATAATAATAAACATGAAATATTTCTCACCTTGAGTACTTTGAGTTCTCATAGGTCCAAAAAAATCAGTGTGAACAAGCTCTAACATCTGAGTGGTCGAGTATTATTTTGTTTTGAACCATCTACTAACCTACTTCCCATGTTGACATGGTTCACAAAATGTGTTGGAGTGCTTTGTAATCTTTGGAATATTTCTAACTACTTGATTCTTACTGATGTTGACAAGATTGTCAAAATTTATGTGTCCCATTCTCCTATGCCATAGCCAACTTTCCTCAACTTGACTCAAACAACATTTTTGACCTTTGATATCTGATAACATATACAAATTGTTTCCTAGTCTCTAAGCATCTACAATCAACACATCTAAATATTTTCTCCTAATTTCACAACCTTATGCATAAAAATTTAGTGTGTGTCTTTGATCACACATTTGACTTACAATCAAAAAATTATGCTTAAGACCTTCTACATATAGAACATTTTCAGTCTTAGTTCTACCATTATCCAAACTTAGTGTACCTTTTCCATTAATTATTGTAGTAGTATTGTCTCCAAATTTCAATATGCCACCATTGATCTTATTTAGGGTTATGAACTTGCTCATGTCTCCTATCATGTGCCTCAAACATCTACTACCAATGAACCATGGATTTTCTTCATTTCTTGCATGCAAAGTTGTCTAGACTAACATAGACTTTTTAGGTTGTTTCTTCTACCATGAACATATCTAAACATTCTTCTTGATGAATGGAGCCTTGAAACTCGGGGCCTTATTGACTATCTCAAACATGCTTATACAGTATCAAGATATGTATCTAAATTTATTTCACTTGTAACATATTATGGCCTCTTCATTAAAGCCTAATAGAAGAGCAAAAGAGTTGTGGCTTTTTCTTGACTCTACATGAGTTTCCTTCTCTTTGTTTTTGAAATTGTTAACCCTTTTTTTACATTCTATTTTCTTATGACCATATCCATTACATTAAAAATAGAACATTTTTGTTTATCTTTGACTTGATTGCCTTTTGTAGCTCTATTCCTTCCAACCTTCTTTGTTTGAGATGTCCTTCGTATTCTTAACTTCTTCCTTTTTCATTTCCTAATTTGTATGATAAATTAGATTAAGAGAAATTAATATCAACTAATAGGAATATTAGTGAAAATAATATAAGTGATTGAATTTATAGGCATACACACCCTACATAGTCATCTCAGGCACCTTCAATACTATGGCTACTCCCAGGGTAGAAGGAGGTGTTGGTGGGGTGGTAGAGATGGATGTGATGGGTGAAGGTATGGGTGGAGGAGGAGAAGATGAAATTGAGGTAATGAAAAAAGATGGAAATGGAGGATGAAGAGGCATGAGGGTGAAAGAGGTTATGACAAAGGGTGAAGCCCAAAGTAACATCTACATTTACCACTCACTCTAGGCTAAATTAACTTGTGGGAAAGCAATATTTATTATAAGGGATGAAAATGGTTTGTTGAAACCAAGTCTTTGGGTGCCTAAGATATGGATGAAGGAGGATTAGTAATGATTTGAGGATAAATAAGAGGTGGCATAAGAGTCTAGGGATGAGTCACCTTTCATTTCTTTCTAGGCCTCTTGCCCAAATTAACTTCAACTTCTATAGTGGAAGGAGTTAGGGTGGCAACATTTATGGGGATCAACTTAGGAATATTCTATGTAACTAAAGGTGCTACTAGTAGGACCAAGGTTGACTAAATTATGCATATGTATGCACTTAATTATAAGGAGGTAGTATAAATTAATGGAATTTGGGGACCTACAGGCATCTACACTTGTAGAATAACTAATGGGGGCATTGTGGATATCCCTACTTGTGGAATGGATTATGTAGATGGAAACTAGGAGGTAAGAATGTTGTGCATAACCAAAGCTAATAACACTTAGGTGAATTATGAAAGGTGTGTAAAATGGAAAAGTGGGGGTACAAATTGACTTAGTTATTGTGGGAAGGGAAACTAGGAGGGATTCCACTAAGTTTTTGAGGAATGGTGGGATTAAGGGGATGGATATGCATGGATTTTTTTTGTTGGTCCTACCTTGGGATGATCTATGGGTTACTACTAATGTCTAAGTTGAGTTCTTACATATCTTGAGGTCAAGATGCTTGTAGTTGAGCTAATTGAGTTTGGGATGCCCTAACTTTAATTACTTGAGGCTAAGATGCTTGAAACATGTGAGGTGGTAGAAATGGAGCAGAGGGTTATGGGGTGAAACCCATAAAGGATAAGGGCTAGAAGGATAAGGATCTAGTACCCATTGTATAATTATTTTTTAGATTAGGGGGAGTTTCTTGAACATCCCCTTTATGCTGAGCTATGTAGATGAGGTAAGGCTAGCTTGGGAAGATGACCCAGGTTGAGACTATCTTCCTTTCTTATTCTTGTTCACCTCAATATAGGCAAATAAGTCCTAATAATTGGTTGGGTTAAGATTGATCTCATCCTCTTCATGTGGATAGTGGTCATAATTGATGTTTAGATAGGCCTAGCACCTTTCCACATGGGCCTAGATGATGTTTTGCAGGTCCGAATCTTCATGTTCATCCCTACCCATAGCATAAGAATCCCTTATAGCTACCATCTTATATAAAGGGGTAATATCTATATATACATGGTGTTTAATGGTGATTGGGAGGGTGTTAGGTTGTGGAGCTAAAAGCTTCACTGATGTAGACATTGGAGGAGGTTGTTAAGTGTCATAGTCACCGGTGTCAGTCAGGCCAACTGACGTTAGTCAGGTGTAGATAGGAAGCTACCGATATCAGTCAGGGATAGGCCAATGTCGATCATCTCCAGGTAGATAGGGACTGATGTCAGTCACCTGTGTGGTTTTAGAACTGCTCGTTGCATGAATAGTTAGTTTGTTGAACTGATTGTTTGCATGTAAAGACTATTTTTTTAGTCTTGAGCTGCATGTCTAATTATTGTAAATTAGAAGTCTCAGTTATTATTTAGTATGGGATCTATTTATAGACCCATTGGCATGTATTGTAAAGTGTGCTAGTGAAGATAGCAAGGTGTGTTCCTCCTAGTTCCATAGAAGAGCAATAGAGGAAGGCAAGGTAGATCCTTCCAATTGTAAGAACAAGTTGATCTGCAGGTTGTTGCAAGATCAGGGAGAAGTTCTACATGGTAAGTAAGATCATTTGAGTTACAGGTTGTTGCAAGTTCATGGGAGATCTTCTTGAAGTAATTTTGAGTGCTTGGTACTGGCAGTGTTATTACTAACTGGTTGGAGGTGAATAACAACTCTGTGTTTGAGTTGTGTGTTGGGACCATTTTTAGTAGGAGAGTGAACTCTTAAGGGAAAGAGATCTATACATCTAAGAGGTGTGGAAGATTGTGGCATCTTCATTGTATTTCCTTTTGGCATGAGTATTAAAACAATATTGTGTATTGTCTCTCATATTCTATGTCATTTGTGAATTCTAATTACTTATTAATTTTGGTATAATTCTGTGTTTAGTTGCTTATACAAGGTAACCATTTGTGCTCTTATTGAGGAGAAAGATCTTGACAAGTTGGAATCAGAGCATTTATGTTCTAGGTGCCTTATCAAGTGGTATCAAAGCTTTTGGTTGGGTTGACTAACAAGTTGTATTAGATCTAGTTAGTGTTTGTTAATTACAGGTCACTCACAGGGGTTTCTATTTGAGTGGGAGTATAGCAATGGTAGAAGAAAGTAAGCTACGAATGGAGAAATTTAATGGCAAGAACTATCAATTATGGAGGATGCAGATAGAAGATTATTTGTATCATAAAGATTTGTACTTACCATTGGGTGGGGTTACATGCAATCCCATGGATATGAAGGATGACGAATGGGAGGTTCTTGATCAGAAGGCTCTGGGATCTATAAGGTTGAGCCTTGCATTGTCTATGATTTCCAAATTATCACAGGGTAAGACAACGATAGAGTTGATGGAATCTTTGGCAAATTTATATGAAAAACCATTAGCTTTGAATAAGGTATTTCTTATGAAGCAATTATTTAATTTGCAAATGTTGGAAGGTGGATTTGTACATAGTCATCTTAGTGATTTCCATGGTTTGGTAAACCAGTTAAATTCAATCAATATTGTTTTTGATGATGAAATTAAGGCTCTCTTAATCTTGTGCTCATTACCTAAAAGTTGGGAGAGTTTGGTAATGGCGGTTAGTAATACTACGTCTGCTTCAAAAATCTTAAAAGTGGATGATTTGTGAGTGTAATCTTGAATGAAGAAATTTGCAAGAAAATCATAGGTGAATCATCGGGAAATTCTTTGAGTGTTGAAAGCAGGGGAAGGCAAAGAGAGAAGATCGAGCATGGGAGATCAAGGTCAAAGATAGGTAGGAGATCCAAATCTAGGTATGGTAGAATAACCTAATGGAAATGTGGAAATCAAGGGCATAGAAAGAAATATTGTTGGTTGAAGATCAACAAGAAGGAACTAAAGAAGTAGATGTTACAGGTATTATTGCAGGTATCGTTGCACATGATGCTCTGGTATGTTCTTTGGATAAAGTAGAATCTTGGGTTTTAGATTCTGGTGCCTCTTTCCAAGCATCCCCAAATAGGGAATTTTTTCATGAATATGTCCAGGGAGATTTTGGAGAAATTTATTTAGGGGATGGTAAGCCTTGTCAAATGGTTGGCAAAGGGAAAGTGAAGCTGAAATTGCAGACAGGCAACACATGGGTGTTGAAGGAGGTCATGCATGTCCCAGTCCTAAAGCAAAATTTGATTTCTATTGGAAAGTTGGGTGATGAGGGTTGCATAGTAACTCTCACAGTGGACTCTTGGAAAGTTTCCAAGGGTGCACTTGTTGTAGCAAGAGGTAAGAAAGAAGGTACATTTTATCTATCTATTTGTATTACTGATTCTCCTTTTGGTTTATCTACTTTAGATGTAGATTTGAAGATGTGGTTTAATAGGCTTGGCCACATGAATAATAAGGGGATGCATGTTCTTGAGTCAAAGGGTATGCTTTCAGTTTTGAAAAGCATGGATCGAGATTTCTATAAGCAAAAGAAGAAAGTGACGTTTCTTGAGAAATCTGATGTTTGTGACAAGAACAAGAAAGCCTTGGTTTTCAAGGAGAAGATGATGGATAGAAATCAGTGTAAGGGGCTAAAGAATTTTGAGCAAAGCAAGGTTGATATGGATAAGGTTTTGATCCAAAAAGAGCTCGCAGGTAGAAGTCATCACTCACAAGTAAAACACTGAGACCGATCAGTTAGAAAATTGACTTGAGCATCTAGACAGGGACTGACGTCAGCTATGTGTAACTCGATGTCGATGACTCCAGACAAATAAACACTGGCATTGGTTAAGGGTAATTGACATCAGCGATGAGGCAGTCACATAGAACCAACATTTGTTGGGTGCAGACTGAGATGTGACTGGCATCGGTCACTAAGACAAATTTTGGGTGGATAGCAAGCTATCAAAGAGTCTCAAGCACCCATATGGAGGATTTAAATGGTAAGTAAGCCTCAAATTCATCATTTCCCTTCTTTACACTACTTGTTCCTCACTGATGGTCAAGAACTAGGAAGTTATTAAAGAAGTTGAGCAGGTAGATCTAGGAAATAGTGGGAGCTTGGCATGGATGAAGGATGTGATTCCTTGGAGAAGAACCAAATGGGAGTTTTTTGGTGGAGTTGCCAGCTAGAAGAAAGCACTAAGAGATGAATGGATGTTCAGGATAAAGAAGAGCGAGAATGGACACGTGAGATGGAAGGCCAGGGTATATGGTCTTGAGTAAGCTGCAGGACAATGGATGTTTGACCATTGTGATTCTCTTTACCAGGTTGGATAATGATTAAAACATTATCCTATTGTTGTATGTGGATGGTTTGCTAGCTGCAGGTTCAGACATATAAGGTTTTGCTAAGCTAAAGGTAAGGTTAGTTCAGTGGTTTGCCATGAAGGATTTGGGAGTAGCAAAATTCTTTGGCATGAGTAATCCTAGAGACAAGGAAGATCACAAGTTGATGTTGTCATAGGATGATTGTGTGAAGGTAGTGTAGGATGCAGACCAGGGTAGCACACCCATAGATGGACAGTTCATAGAATAGGATCCCCAATCACATGATGAGGTTGAGTATGTTTGTACTCCCTAATATTGCTCCAGTAGTGGGAGTTGTCAGTAGGTTTGTGGCCAATCCAAGAAGGAAGCACTAGAAAGTGGTTCAGTGGGTTCTCAAGTATCTGAGAGGGACCAGTAGTAGGGATTCATGCTATGCAGGGTCAGGCACTTTGAATATGGCAGGTTACTTGGATGACAGGTGTTACACCACATGTTGTGTGGTGGTTAGTCTTCAAGATTGAGCTTGAAGAGGGATACAAGTGAGGAAAAAAATTAGATGGTGTAAAAGTATAGGTAGAGTGTAGTTGTTTATCTCCAAGTGGGAGATTGTTAGGTTGTGGAGCTAAAAGCTTCACTAATGTAGACATTGGAGGAGGTTACTGAGTGTCACAGTCACCATTATCAGTTAAGCCAACTAATGTCAGTCAGGTGTAGATAGGAAGCTGCCAACATCAATCAAGGATCAACCGACGTCAATCATCTCCAGGTAGACAGGGACTGACATTGGTCACCTGTGTGGTTCCATAACTGCTCATTGCATGTACAGTTAGTTTGTTGAACTGATTGTTTGCATGTAAAGACTATTTTTTTAGTCTTGAGCTGCATGTCTAATTATTGTAAATTAGAAGTCTAAGTTATTGTTTAGTATGGGATCTATTTATAGACCCATTGGCATGTATTGTAAAGTGTGTTAGTGAAGAGAGCAAGGTGTATTCCTCCTAGTTCCATAGAAGAGAAATAGAGGAAGGCAAGGTAGATCCTTCTAATTGTAAGAACAAGTTGATCTGCAAGTTGTTTCAAGATCAGGGAGAAGTTCTACATGGTAAGTAAGATCATTTGAGTTGCAGGTTGTTGCAAGTTCATAGGAGATCTGCTTGAAGTACTTTTGAGTGCTTGGTATTGGCAGTGTTATTATTGACTGGTTGGAGGTGAACAACTCTGTGTTTGAGTTATGTGTTGGGACCATTTTTGGTAGGAGAGTGAACTCTTGAGGGAAAGAGATCTGTACATCTGAGAGGTGTGGAAGATTATGGAATCTTCATTGTATTTCCTTCTAGCATGAGTATTAATACAATATTGTGTATTGTCTCTCATATTCTGTGTCATTTGTGAATTCTAGTTACTTGTTAATTCTGGTATAATTTCATGTTTAGTTGCTCATACAAGGTAATCATTTGTGCTCTTATTGAGGAGCAAGATCCTGACAAGTTGGAATTAGAGCATTTATGTTCTAGGTGCCTTATTAGAGGGGTGGTTAGGCCTTCTATTAGTGGTTGATGCAATGGTTAAAAAAACTCTCCACTAGATGATATGTGATTTCTTACTCTACTAGGCAGTTCAAAACTTGATAGGGAAGATGGAAGGGAGCCTTGAGGGTGTCTACCACTAGAATGATGGTGTCATCCCTATAGTACTATTAGTTACTAATGGGAGGGAGAGATTTCCTTACCTCCTTTGATAGTTAAGGCATGGCTACCTCATTAATGGCCATGCAGAGCACTAGGTAGAAGGACTCACTTATCTCTCAAATATGATTCTAGTAATGGTGGCCATATAGTTTGTAAAAAACATGGACCAATATGCCTCTATGAACCCATGATTAAAAGGTACAAGGCTTGAACATGAGTATTGCATAAATTACATCTACCAAGTATCTCATGAATTAAAAGTTACCTCCTCACCAAGCATCTCCCACTACCTTGATCAAGTTAAAATTGATCACCCCCAAGGTCAAGGACCTAATCACCCTTGAGGATGATGTATATTAGGGTCACCCACATGATTTTGATGTGAAATTAGTTACTTTCCTCAAATAATTATTCCAATAGTATCATTTCAATTTTGGCTCCCTCCTTAAAAGTGAGAATAGTGTAAGAATTCATGTACATCTTATTAACCCATTTTGAATTTGGATTTTCTATATAGTCCTTTAGGACATCATATATCTTTTAATTTTTGGTTTATGTCCTCATTATAGTTGAATCATAGGTGAAAGTGTACTTTAGGATGTTATAATAAGATTTGAAAGTGCCTACTAATATATCCATGATTTGATGTCAAGAACTGATAGAGTAAACCATGTTATGAACATCATCTTGTGCCTACCTAGTTGTATTGACTTGCTAAATAATTCATCATAGGGGAAGACTTATGGCTTGGTTATGTCTTAATACAACCTACACTTTTCATATGCCCTAAGGGAATCTTCAAACTTGGTCTTGTCTTCATCATCATTGGTTGAGGATTTGGGCACCAAATCAATTACCTCAAACATCTCATTATAGTTCTTGAAACATGTTAAGCCATCTAAGAACATGGTCTCCCTATACTTAGCCTCAACTTTTGGATTGGAATAATAATAATTAGCCATGGTGAAAAGGTTTTTCTCTTTTTTGATAATGAACTGTAAGAAAGGGAGGCATAGAGGGCACACGAATGTGTAGAAAATAAGAAGGTAGAGTAGGAAACTAGGATTAATAATGGTAAATGAGCTCACCTAGAGGCACTTATAGGGATCTAAAAATATATCTTGTATTAATGGTGCATGCCAAATTACTCAATTTTAATTCAAATTTGATTTGATGGCTAATTTTTCCCATTTATTTCTCAATGACTTAAACTCTACAATTTAAAATATGCATCACCTACTAGATTTGGTGATTATGATGCAGTGTTCTAATTTATCCAACCAAGTTCTAGTTCCCTATTTCATTGATGCTAGGAATGTGGTAGGCACATAGTCATTTCATCCTAGTGACATCCTAAATAGCTTATTTATTGCACCATATTTCCATTGCTCATTAGTCTTGACTGCAATGACTACTACCTAGGCAAAACCCCATACTTTAATTTTACACCATTGAGAGTAGGAGTAGTCAACTAAAGGATTGAAGTGATCCTTGGAGTATTTTAATTATCCCTTTAATTCTAATTGTACCTTGATCTAACTACTTAGGGGATTCTTGGTCTACTTATACCGATTTGTACATAAGTACCATGTGTCCTTTTTTAGTTTATCAGACTCCCCTAGGCTCTGACATCTATATCAAGTCCAAGAAATTGATAGCTCTATAAATGTGCCACATAGAATCATTTAATTTTTATGGGCTCTTTTAGGCTTTGACATCTCTATCAAGTATAGGAGATTAAAATGTCTAACATCACGACCATCTGATTGGTCGAATCTTGATAGCTTTGGTCACAATGGCCATACAATATGTTCTCATTTGGTCAAGATATCCTTAGATTTGAGATATTTGTTAGGTCTGAGATACTAACCATTATGATAGCTAGAGGATATAATTTATTAGTCTCTCCCAAGCTTTAACATATCTATTAGGTTTGTAAGACTGATGCATCTTGACAGTTGGAACCACATGATGCTTTCTGATTTGGTCATTCAACCTATGAAAATATATAAAAAGATACTAAGTAAAAAGGAAGCCACATAATTAAATATAATGTGCGTACTCACTGATGGATATTTATAAGGTGACACATAGGAGTTTGAGAAATTGAGACTCAGAGAACTTCAAAACAAGTCTAGATCTATAAATTAGAATGTTAGTGCAATAAAAATATTCTAAGAGTGAAAAAACACTATTCTATTTAGGATACGATAAATCCTAAACTATAATTAAACTTAAAAGTCATATGGGGGCTCAACAAGGATCAAATTCCATTTTGAATATATAGGACACATGGAAAAACCATGGTGAAATAGAAATTTGAGGGCTCTAAAAGAAAGTTATATAGTAGGGAGAGACTAAAACTCTAAGAACCTCAAATTTGAGAAACGTATAAGAGGGGTCCCCTACTTATCATAACAATAGGGTGTGTTGGCCATAAAAAATGATGAATTTCATAGGGAAAGTGGTCTTAAGAACTTAAAACCCAAATTGTAAACCTTCATTCCTACACAAAACAAAGAATGTAAGAAAATCCTTATATATATAAAGAGATAAAGAAGGCACCAAATTCAATTTCACCAAGTGACATACTAATTTTTATATCTACTACCTTCCATGTATGTGTGAGGTGATAAATTTCTACTTTGTTTAGTTGAAATTTCACTCAAACAAGTTCAGATCAAGCTAGGTATTAAATTTTTTGAAAGGGGAATTGATTGGATAAACGGCTTAATGGGGAATGGTATGGGCATTTCTCTACTACAAACAAGCATTCAAATCCATAATAGAGATACCTATGGTCTAATTTGAGTCCTTTATCCATTATTATCTAGGTAGAAAAGCCTATGATAGAGGTTTCTAGAATAACCCTTTCGAGGAAGACTTAGAATTTGGATTATGTATTTTTCTCTAGTCTTTATTTTTTTAATTATAATGAAAAAAATTCATAGTTATGTCCATATAGGGTTTATAAATAAGCCATGGGTGATGGGATGTTTACAAATCTCTAAATACCTGTAATCTCTTATATTGGTAGAATTATCTTACATTTTCTTAGGATGTTTTATTAAATGTAGTTTTGTTAGCTTATGTTGAGAACTACAGCTATTCTAAAATCCACTTTTTTGTTTCAATATTTTAAAATTAAATGACTAATTACAATCCTTGAATTGTTTCAAAATGAAAGCTTACCCTTCTGAACTATACATTTTATGCTTTCACCACTTTTTAGAGTGGTTATTACCCTTTTTTATCTTAATTCCTCCTCATGAATCATATCATCCTTTGAAGTTGTAAACTGGGGCAAGGTTGGTGGGAGACAAATGGACAACCAAAAATTAAAATTAAACACACAACCAAAAACAAATAAAAGAAAGCAAACTAGTCTAATATATACATTATCACCTTCACCAAAGTCACTCTAAAACTATAGTGGAAGGGGCAGTCGATAAGTAATGTTTCAAGAACTATCCATTCACAGGTAGTGGGAGGTCATTGCCCATGAGGTCCTTGAGTTATAATGCATTCTTCCTAAGTGGTTTAGCTATCTATTAGGGGATGATCTAGAGAGGATTAAACTTGATGTGTTAGACCTTCTTTTCATGGTTTTTATCCCACATTAGTACCAAATCATAAATCTTAAAGGAATTAACCTTGGCCCTTTTGTCAAACCATTTTTTGATAGTTTATTGATGTTTGTTTAAGTTCACTAAGGCTTCATCCTAGCCTTCTTCTAACTAGTCAATGTCCAAGAGCCTAGATTGCACTTTATCATCATGCTCCATATACTATTACATAAACTTGTAGGTAGAGAGTCTAAGAGTAACTAGAATAATTGGCTTCAACCTATACATAGGTAGAAACAATGATATTCTAAGTTATTACTTATATCTAGTATGGTTAGCCCACATAGAAAATTTTAGTAATTAATTCCCTTCCTAGGGTTTATTCTCTACAAACTTCATAATGACATTGATCATGTTTTTAGTATTCGACTTGGCCATTTTTTTCCCTTGTGGGTGGTAATTGGACAAGAATATCAAGGTGATCCCTTCATTGTATGCCCATTCGGTGAATTCTTTGGATTGGAATATGGGGCAATTATCACACACCAATAAGGTAGGGGTTAGAAATAGAGTGGTTATATTATTCTCCATGAATTTTATGACTTCAGTGTGGTACTTTTGTTTATTACCATTGCCTCAATCTATCTTATGTAGTAATCTATAGTCATGAGAATAAAATTATGGCCTACAGAGGAGTTGGGTCTTATGACCCCCATAAAATATAGTCCCCATTAGGTGAATGGTATTGTTTATATAATTAGATACAATGGAATTATAGTGTGGGTTTCACTTTTAGCAAAGTTTTGACACTGATGGCATGTCCTGACATGAGCATGGACATAATTTAATAGGGTGGGCTAGTAATATTAAACATATGGTGTCTTATGTGTCATTGCATTTAATTTAGAATGGGTAGTGCCCATCATTTCATGAAAATTTTCCATTACTTCTTTGGCCTCATCTTTTAATAATAATCTAAGATATATGCCTTCATGATTTTTCCTAAAGAGTACTCCTTTATTTCACATATACTATGTTGTCTTTAGTTTAAGGGATTTTTATACATTTGATTTAGCCTAGGAGGTGTGTTCCCATAGAGAAGGCAATGTATGATTGGGGCATACCAATCATGTTGTAGTGTTAGCTCTTAGTATAATTAGTGCACATAGATCCTTGGATTAATTTTAGTTATCTATTAAGTAAGGTCCTGCCCTCTAACCAAATTTGAATGTTTTATTTCTATATCATACTCCTTCAGCTTAGTCATCCATCTACCTCTATATTATCCTAGTTCATTCTGACCCAATGATTGGTTGATGGTCAAGTCTAGTATGATTGCATGTACCTTATTCCTAAGGATTTAATGCCAAAAATTCATTACATATTTGATGATCGCACAGATGTACTTATCCAAAATAGAATATTTTAGTTCTGAATCCTTAATATCAATGCTCATAAAATTAATAGGGTGTTCTTCTCCATCTAATCATTATGTAAGACAAGTAGTGATGGTGTGTTCAAAGGTGAAAGGATAAATGTAGAAATCCTTCATGTAATCTAGGATGATCATCATGGGTGATTGCATGATAACATCTTTTATATCTTGTAAATCCTTAGATTCAACATGCCACTCCAATTTTGCATCATGTTTCAACATAGCATTTATAGGCTTTAAAATTTCATCAAATCTAGAAATGAACTTGCAAACAAAATTGATTTTCCCTAAAAAATATTTTAACTCTATCTTGATATTAGGTAGAGGTAATTTTGAAATCACATTAACTCTTTTAGGATGAATATAAATACCTTCCTTCATGATGATATGACTGAGAAGCTTTCCTTTAGTAACATTAAACATGTTCTTATTAGGGTTTAAAGAGATGTCATACCTCTTGCATCTATCGAATACCTTATACAAATAGAGAATGTGATCGAACTTGTATTTTGAAAACATAGTTAAATCAGCCATGTAAATTATTATGCATTTTCAAATTAAACCTTCAAAATCAAAATCCATAGGCTTTTGAAATGTTGATCTGGCATTGATTAATCCAAATGGCATTCACTTATAGGAAAACATACCCCATATGGTAGTGAATTTGGTTTTAGCTTAGTCCTCTAAATTTATTAGGACCTAATTATATCCTATAAATATGTCCAAGAAGGGAATCATTTGGGATCCACTCACCATCTGGATCACTTCATCAAGGGAAGGCAATGGATAATTGTCATTATATAAAGCTTGGTTTAGATTTTAAAAATCTATGCATAAGGTTATTTATCCATTATTTTTTTGCATGATTACCAGGTTGGATACCTAGGTAGAGTAACGCATAAGGAATATTATTCTAGCTAAAATAAATTTGTGAACCTCTTTATATATCAAGGGTTCCATGATTGGGTTCATAGGCCTCTGTGTCTACTTGAATGGCTTTTGGTCTAGTTTTAATAGGAAGATGTGAGTAAATACCTTTAGTTCAAAAACATTAAGGTCCCCATAGGCCCAAGAAATCACATCCTTATATCTTAGCATCAACTTTCAAATCTATTCAAGTTTTAGGTCCATCTAGTCATGACCTATGTTAACAGTTTGGGGTCTCTCTAAAGAATTGAAATTGATGGTTTGGAAATTTTTATTCTCAAAATTGGGATTATTAATTTGAGGTGTAAATATAAATATGTTAAACATCTTTTCTAGTGAAATTATCCCTTTTGGGATGTGATTTCTCTAAATATTGAGAATCCTATCTTTATCAAGTTCAACCCTAGGATTGTCTCTATTTGCCTCATCATTTATCTAGGCTTCAATTAACCTAGAATTATTAAAGAATTAGATGATTTTTTTATCATCTTCAAAGACCTACAATATTTTTAAATTATCTAAAATAAAGGGACAAGGGACTAGCTCCATAGAAAACTCCTGCAATTTAGTTTCTTCAATGGGAGTTAAGCTCATAGTTGAGGATGCTAGTGAATCAACAACATTATTTTATTCCCTACATATAAGAATGACATTGAATGCACTCAACATTTATATTAAATCCCATTCTTTATGCTTATGATTGTTTGAGGTATGATAGTTTACACTAAAATCTACTATTAACTTAGTTGACTACTAGCTCAGAATTGTTAAATACTCTCAGTTCTTTCTCCTTATGTTTTAATGTAAATTTAAATCCTAGGATTAACACCTCATAATCCACCAAGTTATTAGTGTAATGGAATTATATCATATATGAAGTTAGGTATCTCTTTCCTTATGAGTTTATTAGTATAACACCTACTCCACTACCTTGTTTGAAATGGGCCCCATCTACATATAGGCACCATAATATTGGAAATTTTTGTTCATTGCTAGCTTTGTCTTTATCAAGTTTCATGCTTAGCACATAAATACCTAAGTCTAAGTACATGACACTAGGTTGAATCTCTTGTTGATAGAATTTTACTCTGTTATCATGTGTTTCATGTGGGGCTCCCTATCCACTATGATTTCATTGGCTATCCCTCTCCAAGGTAACCAAATATGAGTTAAATTGGTGGCCATGTACCTATGTAAGGGTTTTGACAAATTCCTACTGAGGAACATTATGTATGCTTCAATAATTTCTACCACCCTGATGTTTATGAGTTGTTGAATCCTAGATTTGAACTCTAGTTGCATGTGGACATTCATAAGCTCACCTACTACCTTGGCCTTTGATTGATCATCTTGAACCACTACCTTGTCTAAATTGATGGGGACCAACCCTAAATTTTCATAAATGCTTTCAAGAATTACATTTATCGATGCTCCTGAATCCACTAGGTAGTTATGTAAGTTATTCCTAAATGACCTAATAGTTAAGAGAAATGGAGTCACTTTGATCTTGTTTTTATGGATGATCATGTTGGTGTGGGATGTTTTTCTTAGTTTAGGTAAATTATGTTATATTTTTAGTTAGGAATTTAGTATAAGATTGTGTTTATTTATAATCTGAATAAGTTAATGAAAGGTGATATTTTATTTAATCTTATTCATTCTTCTACTATGTTATAGCCTACCTTATTTTGGATTGGTTGGGTCTCTACAGGATCTTTTGGTTCATGAGGTTTTGGGGGTGGAGGGTTAGTTTTAAAATTATGATCTAGTGGAATTACACCATTTTTTATAGGAGTTAAGGTAGTGAGGGGTTGTTTTTATTTATTTTTCCTAAGGGAATAGTTAATCCTTTAAAACTCTTAAGAATACATGAACATCATTGATGCTTTCCTCTAGCCCATTTTCCTATTGATTGGTAAATTCCATGGTTTGCAGCACCATGGTTGTGTTAGGAGGTCTACCTACACTAGATGATTATGGGTGATTTGGGACCACCTCATACTCCATCTCTCTCTATAATATCTTAAAGGTGCTAAAGAAATGTATACATTTAAGTTCCCTATATTTGGATGTGTTATGCACTTGGCATAAGTTAGATAGAGCTATTTCACATATGTTGACTTTGGGTAGCCTATTTGGGGAGGGCTCTAGCTAATTATGAGGGTAGATGTAATTTCTATTTTTTCTTTGTTAGGTAAAGTTATTGTTTTAACTTTCAATGTTAGATCTACCCATTTGTCTTTTTAGGGCAAGAAAGTCATTACTTAGTATTTAGACCATTCATTGGATGGTATCCACCTCATTTTTTATAGACACTTAGGTATATCTTGGGTATTTTTAGCTGTTGATAATGTTACTTGATGTTCCAACTAAGGAAGCATTTCATTATTCACTAGGTTTAGAAAAACCAAATGTTGGTTTGATGTGGCATGACTCAAATGGAGTTGGTTTGTTATGGGTAGTAGCTGGAGCATTGGAATATTCTAGTTTATGTTGGGAAATAGGCTCAATATAGGAATATATGATAATTCATTAGGTATAGGAACCATCATTTGACCCTGAGAGTTCAATTACATGTTGACTTTTATGGATTCAGCATAATCCAAGGGTATATCTATTATCATGAGGTCTCATCTTAAGAACATTACCATCCAAAGGTCTAAAGCATATTCTACATCTCAATCACTAGTCAAGTATTAAGCTAATAAAGCATGATGACTAGATTATACATTTTCTAAAACCTAAAATTAAAGTTTTTGATAGGCTCATATAGTTCTTATTTATTATAGGAATTTTTTTATAGGATGGTAGGGCCAATAACTTGCCTAAATTAGGCCAAGAAGGCACTACTGAACTAGTCCTAGCTTGTGATTAAATTTTTGAGGAGGTTAAGGAACCAGTCATAGGTTGAATCCATCAAAGTGAATGGGAAAATCTTGCTTGCCACATCTTCATGTTCTATATTAAGAAATATTAGGTCAGTCTTGTTTGAACTCACACGTTCTTCAGTCACTCATCCTACACCAAGAGTGAAATATGTAAGTTAACTTTCTAGGTTCTTAGGTAAGTCATGGACAACTCCAATAACATTAATAGCCAACTCAACTAACCAAGATATTTGGAGATACATTTTGGGTGGTATTTTTTGTGGATATTGGGAGGATGAGCTAGTGGAATAAACAATAGGTCTAGGTCTATTTATTTGAGATTGGGCTCTTTGATGCACTTGTAGGGGTGCAATAATCAGTCTACCTAGCCTACTCTTATACCTAGTAATCCATGTAGTAGGTTCTAAGTTTTCTCAAAGGTAAACTAACAGTTAAAACTTCCCTATTAGGGTCTACCTTGCTCTGTATTTATTCTTTTGGATATTTGATGTTCATAACAATGGAAAGAAACATTAGAGATAAATCATGATATTTAATAACATAAAGGCCCTCCTAGCACAAGTTTTTGTGTATGTTTAAAACATTAAATAATGAATAGATCATAAAAGAGGGTAAATAAGAATCATTTAAATACTATACCCATTCAAGTCTTACTAATACTTACTCAAATGTTCTATGGTGAGTCTAAATTAGTATATCATTTAATGCCCTCTTTTTAATGACATCTATTATCGACCTTAAGATCCTTGGGCTATCCAAAGGAACTCATGGGTTTGAGTGTTCCAAAAAGGAAAGTGGGTGATAATGCATTGGATAAAGATATCCTCTTATTAATTTTAGGATTGATGATAGTTCGGTCCAAGGACCAAACATTTTAGGTTATATTAATCATAGAATAGTGATTGTTACCAATGGGGGTTCAATGTATGTGTGGTTACACTTGAATTCATTATAAACTTAAGGAAACCTCATTCATTATTTTACATTAATTTAGACCTAGGGGAGAGGTGATTTGAATCCAAAAAAACATAAAATAAAAAGGCAAGGTAGGGTAGAAAAGAAATGGTTCTAGACTTGAAATGATGTTAATGCATCAAGAACTAAGTTGTATTTGTGTATTTCCATAGTTATACCACTATGTGATGAGTTTCATTGAGGGATAAAACTCATCTTTACACAAGGAAAGTGGTCAAAGGAAAACTAAAAGGAATTCTTAATTTATAATCCCTACACTAAATATCAACACTTAAAAGAGTTTGTAGTAGATAACACACAAATTCCCTAATATAATAATTAACTCAAGTACACAGCTCGTAGGTTTTGAAAAGAGAGAAATATTTAAAAATAAGTTATCAATGAGCACATTATAAGTATTTCATTCATTGGATTAATAAAACACTTGTTCAATTCTTTAACATCACCATTTATTCAAAATTGAAATGACTAGCATGTTGGCAATTAAACCAACTACATCAGTAGAAAGCAAGAAATAACATTCATTAAAACAGATTTTCTTTACAACATGTTAACCATGGTAGACACTTAAATCTCAAAAGGGTGGAATAATATTAGGTATGATCTTGGATTGATTCCAAATCAATTTGTGACCAAATTTGTTAGCCTTTCAAAATGATTATAGCTTATAAAATATAGAGGATAGGGTTTACCTCAAAATAAATGATATAACTATCCTTATCCATGATGGCATCATAAAGGACCTTCAAGGTAGCTTCAAAGTTTTGGAAATGAAGAAGGAGAATCAAAGAGCAGCAATTTTTGAAGGGCAAACATGCAAAGTCGACCAAATTAGGTGACCCTGCAGTTTGTTGTGGTTGGTCCTCATCATTGCAAGGTGCTGGTTGAGCTAGGGCTAGCATGCCCTAGCTTGATCCTATTTATTTTTGGCTATGCCAGGGTGGGGAGTGAGTGCATCCTTCCTTGTTCGCATGGGGGTTTTGTCCAGATTGGAGGCCGTAGGTGGGGTGTTTTCCCTGTTTATATTGGTCTACAGTTCAAAGGTAGTACTAGCTGGTGGGTCAGTTAAACCCTAGTGGTGGTTCCTATTCTCAGAGCTAGCTAAGTTTCAATGCTAATTAGGGAGTCTTCAGGGGCTTATCCCAAGATGGATTATCATTCAGTAGTGGTTGGTGTAAATTCTACTTCGCATGCTTCAAAGGTTTCTAATAATAACTTATTCTCACCAGATCTGGCAATGGTTGGATCAGGCTTATCTGGTGGTACTCAGATTATGAAGATCAATGGTTATCTTGAACATTGTGAGGTGAGGCCAAAATTGGTTATCTCACTAGATATGATTATAGAAGATATCAAATATTATTTGAAGCATGCTCTATTGTGCAAGTTTAAGGGGATGCAGGTTTCACTATAATTTCTTGAATCATGGGCCCAACAGACTTGGGCCCCTGAGGGAGAAATGGAGGTTATGCTTTTAGCAAATATCTTTTTCATGGTTTCATTTAATTGTTTGTTGGACTGCAACAAGGCCTTTAAAAGAGGCCCCTATTTTCATAACTAGATTGGGATATTTATTAAACCTTGGCATGTGGGCTTTAATCCTATTGAAGAGCTTTTGAGCCAGGTTTTGGTGTGGGTTCATCTTCCAAGGTTTCCTATGGAATGTTGGTGGGAGGATGTTTTACATTTGTTGGCTTTGATACTAGGAAAACTAATTAGTACTTCACAATAGACTCAAGGTAAAAATATGATGACTTTTGCTCGTATCTATGTTGAGCTTGATTTAAGTAAACCTTTGCCATATTTGGTGGATATGTGTGTGGGTCCCTACTCTTGGGTGCAACAGTTGGATTATGAAACTCTTCCTTTTCAGTGTCATCTCTATCATGAATATGGTCATTTGTAGAGAAGGTGCCCAAAGGCTAGGCCTATGGATTCCCAGCCTTCTCAACCACCCTACAACCCCCTAGGGTTGAAAAGGGGAAGGAACCCATTCTTGGTGATGTGGATGGTGATGATGGTTTCATGCCTATCAAGGCTTGAAATAGGAATTGAGGTCAAAAGAGGACTTTGAAAGAAAGGTATGAAGAAGATTATTTCAATAGATTTGAAGTCTTAGATGATCTCAGCCAGCAAAAAGTGAATCTAGGTTTGATGAATTTGGATCAGGGTGCTTTGGGCATAGGATAGGAGAGCCTTCTTTCAGAAGCTACTCAGGGTCTACAGGATAATAGGGCTTTAGAAATGGATACTGATGATCAAATGGAAGTCTAGGTAGAATCGACTCCTATTGTAGTAGGGAAGAAGCATGGTGAGGATGGACCTCCTCTTATTTCAAATACAGGTACTGAGGGGGTGAAGATTAATAAGTCTTCTTCTTCTCATTTGGGTCTTCTTCAAAAGGAGCCAAAAAAAAGGGGCAGGGGATAAGTCTTCCAAGCTTGGTAGAAAAAAGGATTTGGAAAATATTAAATTAATAGGGGAAACTTTGGTAGAGTTAGGGTCTGTTAGCACTCTTGATTCTCATTTTTTGACCCCCTTAAAATGATTGATCTATCCTAGAATGTAAGTGTCTTGAACAGTGGCCCTCAACAAAAAGTTGTTCATAATTTGGTTAGAAGTCAATCTCCTACTATTCTTTTCCTACATGAGACTAAGTTATCAGTGGAGGGTATGTTTGGTTTAGTGCCTAAGCTAGGGGGAGTGGAGAGTGCCAGTGTATTAGTACTCAAGGGTCTTCGGGGGGAGTGGCTTGTTTATGGAATCCTTAGAAGATATGCCCTCTTTGGTGGTTATCCTTTTAGTCTTTTATCTCTATGATTGCATCTTGTTTTGAGATAGGGGAGTTTGTTCTCTTCTCCAATATCTATGCACCTACTAATTTTCAAGGTAAACAACTTTTGTGGTCTCATATCTAGTTTGTCTGAAGCATGGCTCCTTTCCATCTGTGGATAATGGCTGGAGATTTCAATGTTATTTCTGAGTTGGTTGAAAAGTGGGGTGGTATTATGAGGCTTGAGCCTTCTGCATTGCTACTTTAGAATAACATCTCAGATTCAAATCTTATGGATATCAAGCCCATTAATGGCCAGTTTACTTGGAACAATTAGAGGATTAAGAATAATTGTATTGCAAAATGACTTGACCACTTTTTGGTTTCTTTCTACTGGGTTAGAGGGTTGTGGTGTTCTAGCTCAAAATTTTTGGATTGGAGTGGTTCAGATCATTAGCCTATCAAGTTGTCTATTTCTTTAGCTTGTGTACCTTGATCACCTACTTTTAAGTTATAGCTTATGTGGTTATGTGACTCCTCTCTCAATGACTATATTATTGAGTGGTGGACATATGGTAGACCTGCTTATGGTATATCAATGTATACTTTTGCTAAGTTACTTCAATTTGTCAAGTATCAGCTTAAACATTGGAATTGACAATGCTTTGGAAACATTTTCCATGATAAGATTGCTACCTAGGCTGAGTTAGATGGTATTACGAGGTTGATCAGAGAGGAAGGAATGGATGAGGACCTATTATGGGAAGAGACTAGGGCTTTGAAAGCACTGGAAGAGTGTGAGATATGAGAGGAGGTTTTTTGGAAACAAAAGGCTCGAATTGAGTGGCTTTAGGAAGGGGATAAAAATACTACTTTTTTCTTCAACTCAGTGAAAGCCAGGAGACATGGCAATTTTATTTTTGCTCTAGTGAATGATAGGGGTGAAACTCTTTCTTCTTTTCATGAAATTACACATGAAACTAAGCAATATTTTGCTTCATTATTCATAGAGGACTCACAAGGGGGTTCTGATGAGGAAGCTCAGGTTCTTTCTTGTATCCCTTCTTTGGTTTTTTAGGGAGATGAATGAGAAACTTATGAGTAATGTCTCAATTGAGGAGCTAGAGGGGATTGTGTTTCAAATGAAGAGGGGGAAAGCTCTTGGTTTGATGGTTTCCCAATTGAGTTCTTTCAAGAATTTTGGGAGATTATCAAGTTGGAATTGATGGTGGTTGTTTAGGAGTCTCATAATAATAAACAGATGTTACGAGCCTTAAATTCTACCTTCCTTACTCTCATCCCAAAGTGTGAGGGGGTGGATAGGCTAAGTCAATTTTGGCCTATCTCTCTTTGCAATGTGATTTATAAATTATCTCTAAGTTGATTTTTGATAGGTTGAAAAAGTGGCTTAAAGTCTTGATTTCTAAGGAACATAGTGGTTTTGTGGTCGAACGTCAGATTCTGGATGGGATTATTATCACAACTAAAACCATTCACTCTATGGCCAGCTCCAAAGATAAGGTAATGTTCATCAAGCTTGATATGGCTAAAGCTTATGACCACGTTCAATGGTCCTTCCTTTAGAAAGTCCTTGGTGATTTTGGTTTTGGGGATGAGTGGATTTATTGGGTTATGATTTGTGTTACTTTAGTATCCTTCTTTGTGCTAATAAATGGTGCACACTTTGAGCTTTTTGGTGCCTCTCGAGGTCTACGGAAAGGTGACCCCCTCTCTCCTTGTTTCTTCTTCTTGTTGAGGGTCTAGGATGCTTGATAAGAAGGAATGTGGATTTAGGTTTCATTTAAGGGTGGGGATGGGGAGGTGGTTTACCTTCACAATCTCACTTGCAGTTTGTGGATGACACTGCTTTGATGGGTATGGCTATAATTAGAGAAGCTTTGAATATATGCAAGGTGTTGGATGTTTATCTTGTAGCCTCAGGCCAATTGATTAATGAAGATAAGTCTTCCATCTTTTTCTTCAATACTCCAAGCTCCATTTAGAGGAGAATTGCTCATATCTTGAGATTTCAGACTGGGGTGCTCCCTTTGATCTATCTTGGCATTCACATCTCTATTGGAAGACTTCCCAAGGAGACTTGGAAGAATATTTTGGATAAATTTCATGTGAAAGTTAATCATTGGACCCATCGTTGGCTATCCTTTGTGGGTCGTGTTTAACTACTCAAGTCTATGGTGCAGGCTCTCCCCATTTATTGATGTATGATTTAGGTGGCTCCTTTGGGATTTGTTAAGGATTTGGATTCCTTAACAAGACAATTTTTATGGGCTGGTAGCTTATTGTCCTCTAAATGGAGTCTTGTCAGATGGGACATTATTTGTAGCCTAAAGCAGCTTGGTGGCCTTGGATTAAGGTAGTCATTGTTGTCAGGGATGGCATTAGCTGCTAAATTGTATTGGTAGTGGTGTGTGGAGTAAGATGGGATCTAGGCTAGGGTAATAACTCAAAAATACTTCTTTGGGGTCCCTCAAATTGATATTCCTCATTAACCCCTGGTGGGGAAAGTTTCAGTGATTTGGAGTACACTCAAGAAAGGGGCTGCTCTGATTAAGGATGGCTTATTTTGGATTTGTAAAAGAGGGACTAATGCTCATTTTTGGTCTGATTCTTGGGATGATTTTCCTCCCATTGTCTCTTAGTTCCCTAATTTGGTAACTCTATGCTAGAGGTTCTGTGAGGTAGGATGGTCAAGAGTGAGTGACTTCATGTCCTTTTCTTCTCATGGGTAGCTGGTGGTGGTGAGATGGAAGAAACTTGATGAGTGGCCTATTGTTGGTATGGAGGAGTGTGTTGAGTTTCATAGCATCCTTTCTCATAGGCACTATAGCTCCCTCTAGGAAGGGGATGTTCTTACTTGGTCTCCTAATCCTAAGGGTGTCTATACTATTGCTTCTAGATATCAAGTGTTGTTATCTCACCAGTTGGATGGGGTGGAGGTTCATTGGTAGAAGAAAGTGTGGAATAAGTTTTCTTGGCCAAAGTGTGATTGCTTTATTTGGACTTTGGCTTGGAATAGGTGCTTGACATGGGATAAGCATCAAAAGAGGGGTTTTCAGGGTCCTTATATGTGTGTTTTGTGTGGATGTGGAGAGGAGGACTCCTCTCACTTATTTTTATAGTGTCCCATGACTCAATAGCTTTGGAATTTTTGGTGGGAAGTTTGTAAAAGACTTTGTGTTCATGCATCCTCCCTGGAGGACTTTTGGAATAATTTGGGTAAACCTCCTTTTATGGCCTCTTTCTTGCAAGATGTGTGGTATGTTGGGCCTTCTTTCATACTCTGGTAGATTTGGTTGGAATGAAATTGAAGAATATTTTGAGGAGAGAAGTTGTTTATTCAACAAGTTTGGCACAAAATTATGGGTATGATTTGAGAGACTGTGGAAGCTAAGTGTGATGTGGTGTTCCCTTTGGGGAAAGGGGATGCTGAGTTAGTGGATAGGTTGGGTATTCAACAGTTGTCTCCAGCTTTTGCTTGTGTTAGGAGAGGAAGGCAAGTGAATAATAAAATTCAAAGGGTGGGGAGTTGGCTACCCCATCTAGCTGGCATTCTAAAGCTCAATACTGATGGTTCTTCAAGAGGCAATCCTGGCCCTGCTAGGATTGGTGCAATTGGTAGGGATTTTTATGGATCTATGGTTTTTTTATTTTCTATTCATAAAAATGTGTAGACTAATAACCTTATGGAATGTTTGGTGATACTCTACACTTTGGAGAGGGCTTATGCTTTGGGATGGTGCAAGGTTATTTTTGAGTCTGGCTCATAAGTTTTGATTAATGTGCTGAATAAATAGAAGGTATCTGATGTTAGTTGGCAGATGGATATGATAGTGCAACAAATTTTGTAGATGAGTTCTTTGATGGAGATGGTGTCCTTTGTTCATATCCCAAGGGAGTGGAATAGGGCAGCAGATTGTTTGGCTAAGTGGGCCTTTGAGCATTTAGATGGCTGGAAGATTAATGAGTGGGAGCAAGTCCCCCATGAGCTCCAACATGACTTGGAGAGGATTCTTGCTAAAAATGGGAATGGTATTGGTGAAGGATAATGTTGTTTCAAGATTGGTTTGACTATTTCTTATGGATTCTTGGGGCCCTAGCCCTTTGATGTTTTGTAATGCTCTTTTCTAATTTTCAATAAAGTTTTTACCCTTCTTATTTTAAAAAAATGATGGCATCATAAAGTTTTTTACAAATGCATGATTTAAAATAAGGGGAGAATATCCTCCACTTCCTTAAAAGATACCTGAGGACCCATTTAATTGATATGTGAATGAGCCACTGATGAATTACCTCTTAACTACTTGGACTGAACCTCCTTGGTAGCTAGTGTGACTACCACCAAGTTAAACTGCTGATATAGCTTGGTCAAATTCATTGGTGGATCTCAAAATATTAAATTTGATTGGGCCACTAATATTGATATACTTAAATTGGGGCCTCTATGGACACTTTAAACTTTAAGACCTAACTAATGCTCACACTGGACTATGTAGAGAGTTCAATCACTACATGGGATCCAATTTTATTAGCCTTCACCACTTTCTTCCTCATGAGCTGGTCAAAGTGACCTAGGTGAATTCCAAACTTACCTATGTCTATATTAATTCCATCTGGGTAGAATAGCACAATGATGTTGACCTATTTGAACTAGGCCAACATATTTTCCTCAGTTTTAAAAGCTCCACTACTATCTACACTAGGCTCAACCATTCTTTAATCATAGCCCTCATACTCTTGGCATATGTCTGGTAGAGGTTTAAGTTTGATGTGGGTATGAGCTTTAATTTTAGGACCATACCCCTATGTATGATCACTATTAGCTTCTTTCACTTACTCTCTATGAGATAAATTCTCTCCAAACATGCCTAGGCCATTAGAATATGTGTTTTTCTATTTTCTAGAGTCTCAACCACTTCTCCCAAAGCTAATTCAAGTTGCATGAGGGCATCCTCAACTTGTTTGATTAGCTTTATAGGGAAAGATATTTTTACTTGCGCTTATAGGGCTCAAACCTATGCATACACATTCTCCATTAGCTTCTCTGGCATATCATGTGTAGCTTAGAGCATAGAGACTAGATCCTCAATCACTCTCTTTTCCCCTATGGATGTCCTCACTTTGGTGAGGGAGAAGAGGTCTTTCTAAGTTTTCTAGACCATAGGGTTTCACTCCTAAATGAAATTTTGGGAGAGGATCCTCTTCATGTTTTCTATGGTATGGTTGAATTCCCACTAAACTTCAAGATAACCTTGCATAGTCATCTCATGCATCTATAATAGTATGGCTACTCCTAGGGTAAAAGGAGGTGTTAATGTGGTGACAAAGATGGATGTGATAGGTGGAGGTCTAGGTGGATGAGGACCAAAGGAAATAGAGGGAATGAAGGAAGATATCAATGGAGGAGGATGATACATGGGGGAAAAAGAGGTTAGGATGAAGGGGAAAACCCAAGGTAACATCTACACCTACCACTAGATCTAGGTCAAATTAGCCTATAGGGAAATGACACTAGGGAATGGGCCATTTATCTGAAGGTAAGAAATTGGTTGGTTGAAACCAAGTCCTTAGGTGTCTAAGATAATGGATAAGGGTGGATTTATAATGATGTAGGGAGAAACAAGAGGTGTCACAGGGGTCAGGGATGAGTTCCATTTTATTTTTTCTAGGCATCTTACCTGGATAGACTTCAATTGCTATAGTAGAGGTAGCTAGGGTGATAGACACCACAAGGACTGACTGAGGAATTTACTAGGTAATCAAAGGTATATTTTTTATGGTCAAGGCCAATTGAATTGTGCACATGGGTGAAATTATTTCTACAGGGGAAGTAGAACTTGATGGAGGTGGGGTACCTATAGGTATCTGCACTTGCATAAGAAGATGGAAAGAACACCATAGAGATACATGCTTGTGGAATGGATTATGTAGATGGGAACTAGGAGGTGAGAATGTTATGTACATCAAAAGATAATTATACTTAGGTTAATTGTGAAAAGGATGGAACAGGGAAAAGTGGGGGCATTAATAGAGCAAGTTGTTGTGTGGAAGGGAAATTAGGAGGGGTTCCACTAAGTTGTCAAAGAATGGTGGGAGCATGAGAGGGATCTACATAGATGTCAATTGGTGGTCCTCCCTTGGGCTTGTCTCTAGTCTATTACTAGAATTTAACCTAAGATCTTATATATCCTAAGGTCAAGCCACTTTGATTTGAGTCACTTGTGGTTGAGCCACTTGAGATTGAACTTCCTGAAGCTGAGTTGCTTGGACCACAGGAAATGGTGAAATTGGATCAAATGGTCATGGATGTGAAATTCATGGAGGAGAAGGTCTAAGAGGAGAAGGATCTAGGACCCCTTGTATAATTCTTATTAATATCCTAGGGAGTTTCCTAAGTATCCCCTTTAATATAAACCAACATGGAAGAGGCAAATCCAGCTTAGGTGGATGGCATAGGCTATGTAATATCCCCTACCAATAGGGATATAGAAACATATAAAGCTCTGAACGAGATACAATTTGCAGAATAGATTCAAATAAGCACACACAAATCACAGTATAATCTCTCAATAGCAAATAAGGATCTCATTACTTGTCCTTCTGGATGATTACACAATTGAGTCTCTGTTATACAAATAAAAGAATATTACAGATCTGGTCTTAAAAACCCTGAATTCATGCAAACTGGGAAATAACTTGCAATTCTGGAAGTCTTGGCCTTTCTGTGTCGACACACAGTCGCCGTCGTCGGTCGATATATCGCCGACGTCGGTATCTGTCGGTCGGCTTTCTGCCAACGTCGGTCTTCAGTCGACCGATGTCGGTCACTGAAACCCTCTGTCTGCCGAGGTCGGTTCCTGCACTGATCTGTACGAACCTATACGGACTTGGTACGGCCGCCAACCTGTCTCTTCTTAACCCCTGATAGCTGAATAGCCTGATCTCACGAATATAGATTCTAACACAAGATCTATCTCTGTATAACTTATTAGATCAAAACTAAATAAAGAAAATACCTGGAAAGCTCTGTGATAAACTTCTGTGTGAAGTTATCTCTCAACCCTGGAATTCTGTGATAACTTCTGGATGAAGCTATCTCTCAAATATGTATCTCTGTGATAACTTCTGGATGAAGCTATCTCTCAATTTGGCAATAAATCAGCTGATATCTCACAGCCTCTAAATCACACACAATGAAGAGGGAACGTTCTCCACTGCAATGGAATCCTGGAACCCTTGGCTCAGTCTTCACAGAAGAATTTCTTCAATTTTTCAATAATCAATAATCTATGCATCATAATCAATAATGGCCTCCATGTGAAACCCTTATACCCTCAAAAGATATGCTTGCCCTAATTAGGGTTTTCTTAAATTAGCATTAGGGTTTCTAATTTAAAATTAGAGCAAATAATTAATAATTAATAATTAATTATTAATGAGACCAAATAATTAATATTTGATTAAATCAATCAAATATTAATATCTCCCTCAATATACGTCAGATCCTCAAACCGATCGAAGCAGGTGAATCAGGGAGTGATTCTGCACATGACCATACCAAAATAAGGCCGCTCCGCTGCATGTCAAATATCCCTAAAAAGTAGGAGCTCAGGCCAAATGTGTCCGAAAGAGCCCGAATGAAAATCAAATGTAGAAATCCTGTGAATCAAAGTCAATCCAAGCTCCATTATGACCCTCTATCCATCCTATTAGCCTACGAAGGTCGTATAATAGGCCAATCATCACATCTGTCAATGTCCATGAAAAAGGGGACATGACAATCTGCCCCTCCGAAAATTGCTTGTCCCCAAGCAATCTCGGAACAATGAACTACTCGATCCACCTGGATCCCAAGGAAAAAATTGTATAGCATCCATCATGTCACCAATTAACCCATGTGAATAAATCATCAACATCAACAGCATCAACAGTATCAAAATTAGCAACTGAAAAACTGCACTCGACACCCAATCAACTATCTGAAGACCAACTGTAGATGCCGGTAGAAGGAACCACTCTGAGGGACTCAAGCCAACTAAAATATCAACTCTGTCAAAATTCAAGTCCCTATCTAACTGATACTCACATCCAACTGGATCGTGGATACGACAATTATTGGTATCTGAATCACTGACACCAAAACTAATCTCTAGATGCACAGAAAAATAAGGAGCATACCTCACCGTATGACGCTGGTAAGAACCCCCAAACTCTGCTACTGGCACACTAGTGCCAAGCTGGGACTCAATGGATGGCTCCAATCTCGGCTCAACAAACATCACCTCAACATCCCTGTAAGGTAACATAGTAGAAAGGGTTCGTAAAATCTCCTCACCCAATCTGCTAATAGCACTAGAACCTCGGACAAGAACACCTTCTGTCATCTTATGTGAGTCCAGACGAACACCTGCACTATCCAGCAAATACTCCATGAATGGTTCAGTGCAGTAGAAATTATATGTGGAAGCATCAACATACTCCCCCACACACTCCAACTGATCTCTCTGTAAAGGAGGCACAACCCACTGTACCACACTGTCATCCGTGTGAGAATAATCAATTTGGAGACATGACTCCACTGGTATCTCAAACTCATCAGAATCAGCAAGATCCAAATCCCGTATATGTGTATCAGCCTCAGCAATATGCTCCTCAGCAACAACTGCAGGAATGTACTCATCACCAACCACCTCAATATACAAATGATCAACATCAAAGCTCATATCAACAGATGGAGTATCAACAACTATAGCATCACTGTCTAACTCTTCCATACAGAAAGAAACAACCGGTGAAACTAAGTCCTCAAAACTGTCCACTGCATTCTCCTGAATATCATCTGCAATAATAGGATCCTGGGACTCTGCTACAATCTCTGCCATAGTTGAGAGATCATCAACCCTCAGTGCACTAACATCTGAGCACCCCTGTACACTCTGAGTGCAAGCATCAAACTCATCATCATCTTCACTATCTCCTATCTCATAATCATAATAATCATGGGACATGCTACTCTCTCGTCGAAGTGATCTGTAGTGCTCTCTCCTATGCTTAACAAAGCGATCAAAAGGCAACAACTTCTGAATTCGAGGTGGTACTAACTCCCACTCCTCATTCGCTGTCATATACCGTGCGGGTTTGTTTTTGGATGTAGGATATGAAAGAATTTCATTCATCCTCTTCTGGGTTTCATCCAACTGCTTCAAACTGTGTTCCAGCTTCTTCATATCATAGTCCCATCGACTCTGAGTGTATGAAGTCATCATGATACTTTACCCAAGCTACCCAACAGGATGGCAAGACATTAGCTCTGATGTGCCCAACAGGATGGCAGGAATTTAGCTCTGATGTGCCCAATAGGATGGCAGGAATTTGGCTCTGATACCACTGTAATATCCTCTTCAAACAGGGAATATATAAACTCATAAACCTCTGTACGAGATACAATTTGCAGAATAGATTCAAATAAGCACACACAAATCACAGTATAATCTCTCAATAGCAAATAAGGATCTCATTACTTGTCCTTCTGGATGATTACACAATTGAGTCTCTGTTATACAAATAAAAGAATATTACAGATCTGGTCTTAAAAACCCTGAATTCATGCAAACTGGGAAATAACTTGCAATTCTGGAAGTCTCGGCCTTTCTGTGTCGACACACAGTCGCCGTCGTCGGTCGATATATCGCCGACGTCGGTATCTGTCGGTCGGCTTTCTACCGACGTCGGTCTTCAGTCGACCGATGTCGGTCACTGAAACCCTCTGTCTGCCGAGGTCAGTTCCTGCACTGATCTGTACGAACCTGTACGGACTTGGTACGGCCGCCAACCTGTCTCTTCTTAACCCCTGATAGCTGAATAGCCTGATCTCACGAATATAGATTCTAACACAAGATCTATCTCTGTATAACTTATTAGATCAAAACTAAATAAAGAAAATACCTGGAAAGCTCTGTGATAAACTTCTGTGTGAAGTTATCTCTCAACCCTGGAATTCTGTGATAACTTCTGGATGAAGCTATCTCTCAAATATGTATCTCTGTGATAACTTCTGGATGAAGCTATCTCTCAATTTGGCAATAAATCAGCTGATATCTCACAGCCTCTAAATCACACACAATGAAGAGGGAACGTTCTCCACTGCAATGGAATCCTGGAACCCTTGGCTCAGTCTTCACAGAAGAATTTCTTCAATTTTTCAATAATCAATAATCTATGCATCATAATCAATAATGGCCTCCATGTGAAACCCTTATACCCTCAAAAGATATGCTTGCCCTAATTAGGGTTTTCTTAAATTAGCATTAGGGTTTCTAATTTAAAATTAGAGCAAATAATTAATAATTAATAATTAATTATTAATGAGACCAAATAATTAATATTTGATTAAATCAATCAAATATTAATATCTCCCTCAATATACGTCAGATCCTCAAACCGATCGAAGCAGGTGAATCAGGGAGTGATTCTGCACATGACCATACCAAAATAAGGCCGCTCCGCTGCATGTCAAATATCCCTAAAAAGTAGGAGCTCAGGCCAAATGTGTCCGAAAGAGCCCGAATGAAAATCAAATGTAGAAATCCTGTGAATCAAAGTCAATCCAAGCTCCATTATGACCCTCTATCCATCCTATTAGCCTACGAAGGTCGTATAATAGGCCAATCATCACATCTGTCAATGTCCATGAAAAAGGGGACATGACAGGCTAAGCATGTTTTCCTTTTTTATTATTCTTTGCCTTTATCTAGGATAACACCTCTTAATCATTAGTTGGGTTAATATATAGATCATCCTCTTCATGGTGATGGTGGCTATAATTGATGTTTAGGTGGGACTACTACCTTTCCACATGGGCCAAGATGATGTTATATGGATCTCAATCTTGATGTTCAAACCCGCCTAAGGCATAGGAGTCCCTTCTAGATGCCATCTTCTATAAAGGTTTAAAATCCTTGTATATTTGGTTCTTGATGGTGATCAAGAGAGGTGGGTACGCCTTTTATTTTTAGATGATGCATTGGCTGAAGATTCCCTACACTAGATAATATATAATCTCCTCCTCTGTAAGGTGGTCTGTGACTAAATAAGGCTAAAAAAGGGGAGCCTTGAGGGTGTTTTCCACATAAATGATGGTGTCATCCCTACATTACCATCAATCACCAATGGGAGTGAGATATTCCCTTATCTCCTTAGATATTTGAGGCATGGCTACCTCATTAATGACCATATAAACCACTAAAGGACTATTTTAGATAATCTAGACTTATGTCCCTAAATTAGATGGGAGATAATCTTTGAAAATGAATTATTTTTAGGTTATGCACAAGTTTCATGTGAAGAGTATGGTAATAATTTCGATCTATTCCCCATTTATTAGATTGTATAGAATTTAAAATTATAAAATTTTGAATAATGTGGGTGTATTATTGATATTTATTTTTTAGTTAGACTATAGATAAGTCCAAATTATCTAAAATAGTCCCTACTAGGTAGAAGGACTCATTTATCTCTCAAATGTGGTTCTATTAATGGTGGCCATATAGTTTACAAAAACCTACATGGACTACTATGCCTCTAGGAACCCATGCTAGAGAGGCATAAGGCTCAAACTTGGCCTCATCTTTATCAACACTAGTAGAGGTTTTGGGTACCAAATCAATTTCCTTGAACATCTCATTATAGTGCTTGAAACACGTCATGTTATCTATGAATATGGTGTCCCTATACTTAGCCTTGGATTTGGGGTTAGAAGAATAATAAGTGGTCATGGTAGAAAGGGTTGTTTTTTTGTGATAACAAGATCTAAGTGATGAAGGCACAGAGGGTATAAGAATGTGCAAAAAATAAGAAGGTTGACTAGGAAACTGGGAGAAATAATGGTAAATGAGCATGGTGGCTTACTCAACATGAATTCAAATTTGAGTTGGTGGTTATATTATCCCATTTATTTCCTAATCTATAATTAAACTAAGTAATTTCAAATATGCATTGCTTGCTATATTTGGTGCTTGTGACATGACATTCTAATTTGTCCAATCAAGGCCCAGTTCCCCATTTCATTAATGTTAGGAGTGTGGTAGGCACATAGTTACTTCATCTTAGTAGCATCCTGACTAGTGTATTTAATATGCCATGTATTAAATTCTCATTGGTCATAACTATAATGGCTACCACTTAGACACAGCTAGATACTTCACTTTTATGCTTTTGGGAGCAGAAGTAGCTAACTGGAGGTGTGAAGTGATGTGTGTCATATTTTTATTATCTCTTTAAGTCTAAATTAAAAAATTTCTAACCACTTGTGGGATTTTTAGGCTTCTTCTACCAATTATATGGAAGTTCCATGTGTCATAGTCTAGTTTATTATGATCCGCTAGGCTCTGACATCTCTATCAAGTCTAGAATATTGATAGCTCTAATAGTGTGCCACATGGAATCATTTCATTTGTTTGGGATCTCCCAAGATCTCACATCTTTGTTAGGCCTAGGAGACTGATGTGTCTAACATCAGGTCCATCTGATTGGTTGAATTATGGAACCTCTAGTCACCAAGGCCATGTTACATTTTCTTATTTGGTTGGGCTCTCCCAGGCTCTACCATCATTGTCATGTTTGGTATATTGACCATTCTAATAGTTTGAAGATATGACTGGTCAGGCTCTTTTAGGATCTAACATCTCTATAAGGTCTAAGAGACTGATGCATCCTAATAGTTAGAACAACATAATGCTTTCTAATTTGGTCACTCAACTGATGAAAATCCATGAAAAGAGACTAAGTGAAAAGAAAGATACATAATCAAATGAAACTTGCCTATTCATTTATGGATCTTTACAAGGCACCACATAATACTTAAAGAAATTAAGACTCCAATAACTTCAAAACAAGTCAAAATCTATAGATTAGAATGTTGGTGCAATAAAAATATTCTAAGTGTGAAACTACACTATTCTATTTAGGGTGTGATAAAGCCTCAACTGCATTTGAAATAAAAAGTCATAGGGGCATCAATAGGGATCAAATACCATCATGAATAAATTATACACATGGAAAAACTAGGGAGAAACATAAATTTGAGATCTCTAAAATAAATATGTAGATCATGGAGAGACTAAAACTCTAGGAACCTCAAATTTGAGCAACTTAAAAGAGGGGTTTCCTATTTCTCATAAGAAGGGTGTGCATTGGCTATAATAATACCCTTCTAGGAATTTTTTTACAACCTTTATTTGGAAATCATAATGATTATGATATGATGATATATGAGATAACTAAAACGTAAACATGCAAATAACTCAGTCCAAAATTTATTGGTGAAGATAGGATCATTATTACTTATAATGTTTTTGGAGTACCATGCAACTTTTGAATTATATTAATAAAATAATTAGCTATTGTATTAGATAAAAATGGTTGTGATAAGGAACAAAAATAAACATATTTTAGGATCCTATCCATAGATACCATGATGGCATTTTTGCCTTTAGACATCAGTATCCCTATAATGAAATCCATGGAAACATCCTTCCACCTTTGGATAGGATTTGATAAATCCTAAAAAATACCTGGTGCTTTAATTGTTTCTCCTTTGTTATGTTGACAAACCATGTATTTTTTGATAATTTTTTGTGTATCCTCATTTAGTCCTTCATAAAATAAATTTTTATTTAGTTGATGATATGTCTTCAAAAATCTTGAGTGCCCCATATTGGAGATGCATGAAGCTCCAGAATGATCTTATGTTTGAGGATAATATCATTACATAGGTATAATCTATCTTTGTATCATAATGTGTTCCCTTTCCACTCATTTTTTATGAAACAACTAAATCCTATTGAAGATTTTAAATCAAGACCTATTTAACCTTATCATTTTCCCATTTGTATCTTGTTTCTTCTAACCAATCTTGTTTCCAAATGGGCATTGCACATAACAATACTTTAACTAATTCATCCTTAATAGAAAGTGCATATGTGGCCACATTTTTTTCCTTATAAAATATTTCAAATTCATATTCCAACATTTTAGTCACCCATTTGTTTTGTTTTTGTATGACAATCATTGTTCCAAAAATTATTTTAGACTATCATGATCACTCTTTACCTAAAAGTATTTACCCATCACATAATGTCATCATTGCTTGAATATATGAATAATAGCCATCATCTCTTTCTCATAGATTGGCTTGAGCTTTTTTTTTCACTTAAGTTGATGACTCTAAAATGAAATGGTTCTTCCTTATTTCATGATTATTTCCCGCATGCCATATCCTAATGCATCACATTCAACAACAAATGTTTTGGACAAAATCAGGGATCATAAAAATTGAATTGGTGTACATAGCCTCTTTCAGATTCTCAAATGCCTTGGTAGTTGGTTCGATCCAATGCAAAGAATATTTTTACTTTCTGAGGTATGATAGTTTACATTTAAATCTACTCTTAACTTGGTTGAATACAAGATCAGAATTGATAAACACTCTCAATTTCCTTCACCTTATATTTTAATAAAAACTAAAAGCCTATGATTAATGCTTCATAACCTACTAAGTTATTGATGCATAGGAATTATAACCCATAAGAAGATAAGTATCTTTTTCCTTGTGGGTTTGTTAATATAACACCTACTCCACTACCTTGTTTGGAATGATCCCCATATACATATAGGGACCATAAACCTGGCAATTTTAGTTCACTACTAGATTTATCTTTAGTAGGTTTCAGGCTCAATGTATAAATCCTTAAGCCTAAGGACACAACACTAGATTCACTCTCTCATTGATATAATCTTAAGCCATTATCATTTTTTTCATGTGGGGTTCCCTATCCACTCTAATTTGATTAGCTACCCCTCTCCAAGGCAATCACATATGAGGTAAATTAGTGGCCATTTACCCATTTAACATTTTGGACCAATCCCTACTGAGGAACATTTTGTATGCTTCAATAATTTTTACCACCTAAATGTCTATGAATTGTTGAGTCCTAGGTTTTAACTCTAATTTCGTGTGGACATTCAGAATCTCACCAACTACCTTGACCTCTGATTAATTGAGTTTAATCACTACCTTATCTGACTTGATGGAGACCAACCCTAACTTTTCACAAATTCTTACAGACATTACATTTGTTAACATTATTGAATCCACTAAGACATTGTGTAAGTTATTCCTAAATAACCTAATGGTTATGAGAAAGGGAGGCACTTTAGTCTTATTTTTATGGATGAACACATTGGTGTGGGATGGTTTTTGCTTAGTTTGGGTAGGTTATGTTGGTGTTATAGTTAGGGACTTTAGTAAAATATCATGTTTCTCTATAATCTAAGAAATTTCATGAAGGTTGATATTTTCTTTAATCTTATTAATGTCTTCTACTATGTTATAGCCTACCTTATTTTTTACTAGTTGGGTATCTATAGGAGATTTTGGTTCATGAGGTTTTGGGGGTGAATTATCACTTTTAGTATTATGATCTGGTGGGGTTACACCATTGTTTGGGGGAGTTAATTTAGTGAGGGGTTACTATTGTTGTTTATTCCTAAGGGCATACTCACTCCTCTAGAGTTGTTAGAATGCATAAACCTCACTCATGCTTTCCTTCGACTCATTTTATTCTTGGCTACAAAGTTCCATGGTTTCCATCACTATGGTTATGCTAGGAGTTCTACCTACACTAGATAATTCTAAGTGATTGGTGACCACCTCATACTACTCCATCTCTCTTTAGAAGATCTCAAATATGCTAAAGAAATATATATAGTCAATTTCCTTGTGTGTGGATGTGTTATGCACTTGGCACAAGTTAGGAATAGCTATTTCACATATATTGACTTTGGGTAACCTATTTGGGGAGGGATTTGGTTGATTCTGAGGGTGGTTGTAATTTTGATTTTGTCTTTGTTAGGTAAATTTATTATTTTAACTTTTAGCATTAAAGCTACCCATTTGTCTTTACAATCCAAGGAAGTCATTACTTAGTTTTTGGACCATTCATTGGGTGACATCCAACTCCTTTTTTGTAGACTCTTGGGGTATAGCTTAGGTGTTGTTATCTATTGTTAATGTTACAACTAAGGAACCGTTTCATTATTTAATGGGTTTATAAAAACTAAATGTTGGTTTAGTGGCATGACTCAAAGGGATTTGGTTCATTATGGGCAATGGATTGAGTATTGTAATATTATGGTTTGTGCTAGGCAACAGGTTTGACACAAGAATATGTGATGATGCATTAGGGATAACAACCATCATTTGACTTTAAGGATTCAATTGCATGTCAAATTTTATGGCTTAAATATAATCCAACGGAAAATACATTATTTTGGGTTCTCATCTTAAGAACATGTCCATCCAAAGGTATAAAGCATTCTTGTACAACTCAAGTGCTAGTTAAGCATTATTTTGATAAATCACGGTGACCTGACTATACATTTTATGAAACCTAGCATTGAAGTTTTTGATAGGATCATGTGGTTCTCATTTAATGTAGGAAATTTATTGGTAGAGGAGGCTAAGGTCAATAAATTTCCCAATTTGGGCCAAGAAAGCACTACTAAATTAGTCCTAGCTTGTAATTTAGTTTTTGGGGAGGTTAAGGAACTAGTCATAGGTTGAATCTATCAAAGTGAATGGGAAAAGACTACATGCCACATCTTTATGTTATAAATTAATAAGTATTAGGGCCATCTTGTAAGAGGTCACATGTTCTTTAGTCATTCATCCTACACTAGGAGTGAAATAGGGAAGGTAAGTGATTGCCATAGGACAAATCATTGCAAGATAAGATTCAACAAGAAAAAATAGAACAAGAAAAGATGCAACAAGATAAGTTAGAGAAAGAAAGATCACAAAAGTAATAAGATAAACAAGAGAAATTAAAAAGGGAACAATTTGAAAAACAAAGGTTACAAAATCTACAAGCAAAAGTAATGTTACTAAAAGAGAAGTTGTAAAAACAAAGTCAAGATAAGCAAACAAATATTCTTAAAAGAGGGTTTCTAACAAAAGAATCTCCAAAGCATGAAAAACCTAAAAAATATATAGTTCCAAGTGTGGTTCCAAAGGATTTGACTGAAATGCATTCATATTTTCTAAGATTCTTTGATCTTTAATCCACTCATAGATTGCAACAATGTACCAATGTTGTGATCAATAACACTATTGAAATGAATGCTTGTGGCATGACACTCTTACAATTTATTGGATATGATAAGCAACATTTGGGTAAGAGTAATTTATCTAAATCATTTATTGGATCCATTGAGTTACCTTGCATAGTTGGGCCAAAAACATGTTCAGTTGTATTTCACATATGTCCTAGTTTGGCACAATACAACATTCAATTAGGAAGATCATGGATGATAGAAATGGGTCCATCAATGGATAAAGATGCCAACCATGTCACATTTACACATGAAATAGTAATGATCACATCTTCAAGAGAAGATAGATTTTATTCAAAGAAATAAAACCAACTGAATGCATACTTTCAGCTATCATACAAACAGATACAAATAATGGCATATCATTAAAGACACATGACATAATATGCATTGTAAAAGAGAAATCAAAAAGGTCAATACCACAGTACGAGGTAGTTCCTTATTCATATCAAGATATAAAAAAGACAAGAGTAGCATTTCATAAGTTTCAAATCCAAAATATGGTGATTAAAATAATCTAGATTAGTATGATCCTGATGATATTGATTATATAGAATATGAATATGGCAATCATACAGATTCTACATAGTTGCATGATAGTCTTCATCCACAAGAGATAACCATTCATTTGTTCAATATTTAATATATTGATGATAAGACTCTTAAGGGAGTCATCAATTAGTATATTTATTCTCTTGTATATATAATTTTAAATATACAAAAATAGTAAAATATTACAGGATATAATAAAAACTAGGACCTATGCATGTTTATATGCACTTTGTCACACATCAGTTCAGTTGTGCACAGTATTCTATAAATGTTTTAGCTAGTTTTATATCATACATGCTTCACCAATGTATGTGATTGAATGCATATTACATAGGATCTCATTCCCATAACCAATTATAGGTGATTTTATTGTTACACACTCAAAAATTGTATTTAGATAAGAGCATTGTGGAGGATATGAGTACAGTGATCTAGTTTCCCTCATCTCACTCTTGTCCTAATGAGCTTAGACTATCACTACTCATTTTTAGACTTCACACAGAATTCCTACAACATGTACATTCATCAGCTAGCTCACTAAGGGCATCGTAAACACAAATTTAGATGCCTTTATGGGCATCCTACACCTAACCCATTTCAATGCCATGATGGACATCATGCATGTCTCCCTAAGTAATGTTATTCAACATTATATACTCAATTGTTCAATTACATGCATTCTTCATTATCACATCTATCTAGACACAATTATTGTTAATGCTTGTTTTCACATGCATCTTACATTATCATAATGCTCAAGTTACATATAAAATGTTGCCATGTTTTTGCATGATGTCCTTTTTACTCAAATTAAAAAATTTACATCATAACAAACTAATTCATAAACTTTTATTTTGAGTTAAGATCTTACACATGCTCAACAACTCACCTCAAAAGAGGGGGCATTCACAAATGCTTATCTTAGAGACCAAGCTTCCTAGATCAACACACATACATGATCTAAGAGTGATTACATAATTGGCATAGTGTCAAGCTTAGAAAACACATAAAAAGTCAAGATGGATAGAAGAACTACATCATATAAGAGAGCACTGCCCTAGTGTCCTTCCTAGCATTGTTGTCCAAATGCCAAAAAAATAGATGTTTCCATAATTTCTCAAAACCTTAGTTTACTCAAATCAGTAATCAACATTTTCACAATGTTAATTTTTAAAACTATTAGAAATTACATAGTTTTATCTCAGATTTGTTCAGTTTTAGGGAAATCATGTGTGGCATGTTGTTCAAAGTTTTCACTTAGGTTCTGCTCAAAATCATAGTCATTTTATTTAGTCTCATAATCTATATGCACTATATATAAGTTGGGGGCATGTGCATGACACATTGTTTCCTCATTATACCATTTTTGTACTAGTTTCAAAGATGGAAGGACAATTCATGTCATTCTCCATGTTGTATACACCAAAATTATATTATAATTAGTATTTTCACCCATTTTCAAACCAATTTTGTGTCAATTTTTCATTAGAATTGAACCTCATTCCATATGCAGTGGATGGTTCAATATTTACACCAATATTTACAATAGTTTTTTACCAGACATGTATATCAAAATTCATATAGGTATTACATGTTAATCCACTGCTCTAGGATGATGATTATGTATTCAAACACACTTGAGTTCTTGAGAACACCCACTTGTAAATGAGGATTGGGCCATGCACAGTCCAATCCAAGCTATCCAATGTTAATACAATGCATAACATGCCACAACCACCAATTTTTGCATAGGTTTTTTTTCCTAGAAAAGGCACAACAACTTGTGTACTCTTATAGGTGTATTAGTTCCTCATCACTCTCTAAATTTTGTCTTTTACTTCTTGATATTCATCTTAAGTAAATATCAATATTACATATGTTTCACTACAAGTTTGTGTGGATCATAGTTCAATGTTATGGCCTATATATAGGACTCTTCCCCACAGGTAAGTTTAGGTACGCACTATATTTTCTTTTACTCTAGTGCTTTCACTTTGTTGCATCACTAGAATAAACAGGGGGCAAATGTATACACCCAAATTTGGTCAAGCAAACACAAGTACTATGTATTTTGTAGCTCTTTCACATGAGGTTCCTAATGATGATTAAGACTCTTATTCACACATGTCATTTTGGTCTTTTTGTATCTTTTTGACATCTTCATGATCTTATCTCTCTCTTATTGTACTCTAGTGTTCCCACGCCAGTCTTTGACACAATCATAAGGGCTCCTACCCATTTGTTTGAATCTACCCTAGTTTTATCCATTTTGGACAAAAGTGCCATGGTGGACACTAGAGCATTACTCTAGTGTCCTTCCTAGTGTTTTTATTCAAAACCCATTCCAAAGGGTTTTTTGGGTCCCTTCTTTTTTAGGTCTCTTCTTATGACTATTTTAAATTTGTTTAAGTTGGTCGATGCACGAATAGGTTTTTAAAATTTAGAATTAGGAGTCTTCTATTTAAAGGGGTCCACAAGGCATTTTATAGGAAAAATGGGGAAAGGCACTTATCTTTTGGCACAACTAATAAAAATAACATCAACACACAACAAGATCAATCTTTGCATATTATTGAAGTATTTACGTACCACACCTAGACTGCATACTTTGATAAAGAGAAGGGCCTAGACAAAGAGCATTTTAGATACATATTTGTGTTTGGTTGATTATGCATATTCCCTAAAGAAGAACTACATCAATCTGAGGTTCCTAATTTTGGGGCTATGTAGGCAACACTTAGGACAATAGGAGTTCTAAGGATAGCTCAATCATGTCCCACTTTCCCCATTTTTTATACCTTTAGCATTTGATCTTTGAGTTCTTCTTGTGTGTAGGACTCCATTAGGGTTTTGAAGATGAGAAGGAAAAATACAAGTCTAATATTACGAACACAGATTGGTGATAGAAGTTATCAAGTGGAAAACATGAGAGGGTAGGAGTGTTGGGAAGGATAAGAGCACCCTGCTCTAGTATCCAATCCCTCTCTAGTATCTCTATCCAAAATGATAGTCAAATAGTCAGATTCAATAGTGGGGCAAGTATCCTACAAGTCAAACATAGTCAAATACAACTCATAGGCTTTAGAAAAGATAAGTTCCTCATCATTTTGCATGTTTTATCTCAAAACCCTAGTTGTTTAATATCATTCTATATGCAAGTGAAATGTATGGTTGGATGTTGATATAATTAGCCATTTCACTTTATTCGTTTGTTTATTTGATTAAACTTAATTCTACTTAATCATAAAATCAATAAAATACTAACCATTACCTCCTCTATATACTCTAATTATCCATGGTTATTCCATATGCTGCTCATACTAAGAACATAGAGAAATATAATAAGATAATATGAATTGTATGGAAGCCACAAGTTGGCCACACATATCCCTAAATGCACAATAGGTTAAGGGCTTAACACACATGGGTTGAATTCTACAAATTTGATATTGAAATCAATCAAGATATGGAGCGGATTATTCTATCACCCTACAAATCTGACAACTTTTTTCTAATGGAAAAAAAAATGATAAAGCATTAATTTTTTATTAGACAAAAAAAGCCATTGATTTTATATCTCTATTCTTACAAATTTAGTATCTTGCCATTTGATTGTGTCCTCCAATGGATGACTATGTAAATTGATGACAAATAAGACTATAGCTTCACTTCTCAAAATTGATGAGCAAAATATTCCATTTTTCTTCTCCTTTAATGCTTGACCTAATTCTCAACAATATTACAATAAAAGAGTATGTATAACTCAAGTATATCAAAAAAACTCTTAAAGAGGTAGCTACATATATTAGATGTTTAGAATTAAAAGTAATATTGTTCTAGTTTACTCCATGATTTGGGATGACCTCTTTTTTCAATTGACATAATTGACCCTCAACTAGATAGATAGATATACCCATTTGATTGAAGAGTAAGTGAAGTATAATATAATGAACCACTCCTTGATAGAATAGATATATAGGTTGCCTATATCTATATATTATAAATATCATATATAGAGAAAGCACGAGAAATGAACGGAATGTAATGTAGTGAACTACTCGACCAAATAAATATATAAAGATATATCAACCTCTATAACTCATCGAAGAGCAAATGCTTGTATAAATATTTTATTTCTCAAAAAAATGAAATATCAAAAATTAAAAAATGAACGATACCATTTTCTATTACAACTTCATAATCCCTTACCCTCATAAATGTAGGGATTAATTTTATCGTGCAATTTGAATCCTTTTAATTTTGTTACTCTCACAAATATTTTTAAAAAGTTCTTATATCCATAATTATGAAATTATATACCTCGTTAGAGGGGATTTGAGATAAAGTTGATCCGTGAGCGGAATATACTGTCAAATGTTGTTTCCTTCTACGAGTTAAATAAGGGGAAAAAAACTTAGCGTGTTGCATTGGTTTAAAATGACAATCGTCATGTTACACATGGCTGGTTTTTCATCATTTCTAAAAGAAATCTCGGTTGGTACGGGACGAGTGATAAATACACCATCTTCACTTTTGTGGGAAAGCTTATGATGTGATTGAACTTTCCTTTTCTTCTATGAAAGAAGTGATTGGATATATATTATTTTTTTATAATCAACTTTATTATTATTATTATTTCTGAGTTATTTTACATTTACTTATTAAGTATAGTTTTGAAGAAGGGATTTAGATATCACAAGATTGGTTATATAGAATTAAAATAATATAAATTTATTTTTCTAAAAATATAATCCCACATTTTTAGATGTACCTATTTTATAAACTTTTTTTCATAAAGTATTTTTCATGACATTTATTTGAAATATTATATTTTAATAAAAAATTGATCACTTATTTGGATATAATTTTAATAATTTTTTATTAAAAATATTTTAAAATAAAAAAATAAAAAATTTATAAAACCACTAAAAATAAAAATGACCTCTAATTTTTGAATACCTTCTACGAAATTTAAATAAGCCTCCTTCCACGAGACCATAACTTTCTAATATTTTTTTTACCATGTTATACGTCTCTTGCACCACACAAATGTTATCACAATATAATGAATAAATCTAATAAATCAATGTAACATAGTTTTATTAAGGTATCTAAACAAGTTAACAAATTATTCTGCATCATAAGTCACATTTTTTTATTGGAAATATATGTTTATCTAATAATAAAAAAATAAGGATAAATTACAAACACTGTTTAAAATAAAAAGGGTCATTGGTTCATATTCATAGTATAAAATCAATGCTGATAAAAAAAAGTGACTAAATACTAAAGTAATTAAAACAATACCAACATCTTAAACACAACTATACATCTATAGTCTCAAAATAACATAATAATAAAATATAATAACAAGTGTGAAACTTCAAGCATAGGTAGCAACATCAGATGGAGGAAGTGGCATATCATCTTTGGGAGGCAAAGTATCTCAAGAAGAGGGCCATACTAATGATGGATCTAGAACCACCCACTCATCTTGATATATATATATATATATATATATATATATATATATATATATATATATATATATATATATATATATATATATATATATATATATATATAAGTTAAAGGCATAAACACTCCCTACCTAGGTGGTGAAGGCATTATTATCTCAACTATATCACCAAAACATGTCATGGAAGTCTAACAAGATGGTCTAGTAGAATCTTCACTAGACACAATTGAGGACTCCATCCCTTCTACTGAGGGGAAGAGGTTGAGAGATGGCTATGCGAGCAAATTTTCTAACATATAAGATCTAGTGTTGGAGAAATGTACGATGAGACATTTGTAGGGACACCACTCATAATGCATGGAACACTCCCCTAATGATTAATAGGTTCTTGTAAATGTCAAAAACCTAAAACCACTTTCTTAACATGCACTTGGATTTGATAAAAGGTCAATGTGAGGTCATATAATTTATCATTAGTAGAAAATTGCTAAGAAGTAACATGATTAGTGACTATAGCGACATTCTTAGATTTTTAAAATTGAAACAAAATGTAGGATCTAGAAAAAATCCTAATAAATGGAATGTATGGTGGCCAATTAGAAGGATATCCAAACAAATCCATCCTGTAATTGATGGACTATGAGAGGAAAGAAATAAATAGTCTATGAATTCATGTGTATGCTTCACAAGCATGGAGGCAAGTCCAAAATAAGTGTTTGAAGGTATTGGTTTTGTAACATGTAGGATAGTTGGTATGAGGAAACCCAAAGAGCATGATACTTGAGGATGATGAAGTCTAATGTGAGTAGGAAGAACTTAACCATCAAGTACAAATGTTGCTCGATCATGTCTGTGTATAACTGTCAAAAAAATCTAGGTAAACTTCGTTGATGTTTTATTTAATAAATAAAACATGGTTTAATATTATTATATATTCTGCATGTAGATAGAGCGATGAGGTTATTTCAGTAAAAATAAGAGATGCATGGGTCAAATCTCAGGCTTGGAGTGCTTAACCTTTTGGTTGAGACAATGAGCAGGTTGTAGATAGATTGTACTTACTAGTTACAATTAGTTATGTGAGAACCTTTCTGCTAGTGGAAGACCCTAATAGAATAAAAACCATAAAATTAGCAAGCTTTAGCTTGATTTTGGAATCCTATATCCTGTTAAGATGGTAAATCCATAACTAAGGAGAAGATTTGTGACTCCAGCAAGTGTTTTTAACTTTTTGAGAGTTAAAGAGAAGGGACTATTAATATAATATAATAAATTTTATGAGTAATGTTTAAATGGCATATCATAGTTCCAACACTAATATTTTCACCATGTAATTGGAGAATGAAGTCCCAATTTATGCATTGAATAGCATTTTTTATAATTTCCTGTATGTATAAGATAGGAGGCATATTATAAGTTAATAAATTATACATTCTCTACTAAATGGGCCATGGAGTCAAGTCTCAAGAGGAGAAACGATCTCTCACTATGTGAATACTTTTATCGAGCAGTCAAAGGGCTTTAATCCCATGAGTTTCAACAAGCGAAAGGTTGTTACTAAACATAATGGGAGACTACCAAATATTGTTGTCATTGAAAGAAAGCCTAGATCTAAATTTGCCTTTTTTTAAAAAACCTATTTGAGAGACTACTTAATTGTTTCAAATCCTTTTAACCATAAAAGACCTCTCAACTTTAATAGGCATAAAGATAATTAGAAAAGTATGTAATTCAATAGTTTTATAACTAACCTTGTTATAAGATGAGGCTGCAACAATGTAATATTGAAAAAGGATTTTCCAAACTTCAAGGTAATCAATAACATAAACAATTTATTTGACATATAAAATAATGCCATATCTATATATATCAATAATGTCCATACCTCATTTATCATGTGGAAGGTAAGAAACATCCTAAACTACTCTATGAAAACTCTATATTTCCTTTATATTAATCCAAAAAATATATTTAAAAAATTTAATAAATTTATCATAAAAACTTTAAAAAATACTCAATTAACAAATTAATAAACATTAGTGACAATGAAATTTTTAATAATAATTTAAAACTTTTTTTTAAAGACCGAATAATATAGTAAGTAATTTTCTTTTCCACTCTTTCTAACATACATTGCCACAACTTAAAAGAGAAAACTACCCAAAATAAACACAATGCCAATAAATTTGAACCTCCACCCTTTATTGATCCATTTCTATTGAAATACACATCATACTGTCTCGATAACATTGAATTTTTACCAAATGTAAACTTGAACTAAGGCTTATCGTTATTTCAGATTGCTAAGATCTAATAAGCTATGTTGGCTAATAACAATAGACAAACAGAGGAGATATTTATCTAGAGGACGAGGCGCATTGTTGCAAAAAGCTACATGTTGTCACAAGTTATGTTTTCAAATGCACCCTTCATATCACAGTGGACATATTGAATTGAATTTGAAACACACATATACACTAAATATCACAGTTATCAATACCCTTGCTTTTCACTCCAACTGGAGCTTCAGTACCCTTGCTGCCGTTAATACGCTTAACACTGCCCTTGCCAAGATGGTGGCCACACAAAAAAATACCCTACAAGAGTTTTTTCCGAGCACCGCCACCCCCTTCCGTTTCTCCTCCTGCACTGAGAACCTGCGTACAGATTGTTATTCTTATCATTGTCGTCACATGTGCCTTTCATTTTTGGTTTATTCCTCCGTACAGTCTTCTTCTTGTTCATCTTAAAGGCATCTTTCCTATTTGAATTAATATATCTTTTGATATGGCATTTGGTAGTGCAGTTCAGCTTGCTTCTTTTAGTCGTAGCGCTACACAGGTCTAAATCATGCTCTCTATCCCTCCACATCAAAACCTTTTCAGGCCGACCGGATTTTGGCAATATCCAGTCTCTATGCAGCCATGTCATATCTTGCTTGAGGATCCTTGACGTGCCTTCCTTCACAAAGTCTGCTTCAATTTTGTATACACAATTTGAAAGTAAATTTTCATAATATTGAAGTCCTAACACTCACAATACAGATCAATATCTTCGTCGGTGTCAAGTGCGATTGTATCCCCTGGATTCCTCCTACAAGGAATTACAAATCCACAAGTAAGGTATGTGTGAGATAACTTTGAATTTACTTAACCGACACAGTGCAGAAATAATACGCCGAATCGTAACTCTGGTTGTATTGAATAAATGAATATGTAAGTGGAAATGGTGTGGGGACAACCTTACATTCCCATTCCATCTGCATTTGGATCTATCGGCTTCCCCACCTACCTGTACAAAACAAGACAAAAACCCAAACCGTGTTTTGAGAGCAGCCGAACCGAGAACCAGCAGCTCACTTACTGTATTAAATTATGTTTCGCATTCTTCCATTTCCCAATATGTTGAAGAAGAAGAACGATTACAACTTTGCAGGAACCGGGCAGAATGACCCTAACAACTAACACTTGCTTATATAGATGCTTCTTGTCCTTACATCGAGGGTTCAATATTTCTCTAGATCCTTTATAGTTTGCGTAAAACAAACTGAGTAGAGGGAATTTTCATTGGATTGGAATAGAGAGGATCTTCATTGGATTGGGATAGAAAACAGAAAATAACGACCTAAAAATTACCACGAGGATATTTATAACAAATCTACCCCCACATCTATTCCATGTTGGCTCATAACCCCTACTCACTGCACTGTTAAATCACGTAATAATAAATCGGTTTATTTTGTGGTGCACCGGCTGTAAGGTGGAAATGGGGTTTCCGCACAAGAAAGAACCACACATTTCATGATTATGATGCCCCAGTTTCTTCATCTGATAAACGTACAGACCGCTTAGGACCTTGGCCTCTTCCTTGCCCTGCATGTCCATGACTGCTGCAACCAGAGGGAAAAGAAATTCCCTTTCCTTGGCCTCCGCGTCTTCTTTATCCGTTTCTGCTGTACAAGAAGAGGTGCCTACTATTTCCCACGAATAGGATGATAAGGCAGCAATGGGATGCTTCCGGATCCTCATCTGTGCGACCTTCTGAGAGCCAACTCTGTTTGCCCCACTGCACAGGAATACTGAACAGGAAAAACAGCCGTGAAAAACGATCAAACACATCCTTACCCCGTCGACGGAAAAAGACACCACACCAAAAATCCTTTATCTTTTACTCGCCCATGCGCGAGGGCATCGCACGTGTGGACCGGAGAACCGTTCGTCGCCGGTTTGTTCGGGGAAATCTACGAGCAGCAGAATCGAGCTGTATTTGTACCGGCTGCAAACCAGTTGTTGCCCGTCTGTATTTCTCTATCTAAACACTAGAGTGGCTTAAATTTTTGGATTCATCCCAACATCAAAACACACGATTGGGTTATTTCAAATGGTGATTTATTAGATGGTATCCTCATTAAAAGTTTTACTAATAATGAATGATGCTAGACGGTGACTTCTTATTAATATATATAAGAATATATATTTAAGGTTGTTAAAATAGGTTTTTTTAATCTTATGAGTATTATTAATTAGAGATTATTTTGAAGGTGCAAGTTATGTGAGTTTTTTATGTTTTTTTTTTTTTTTTTCCATTCTTAAAGTATATTTACTTTTTAAGTATATGATGTAGGCATACTTTAATGTGAGAGAATTAAAATTATTAACCCTACTTACTCTTAGGACCGATCGTCAATGGACCATCTTTTTTCTAAATCAGCAACTCTTCCACCATGACATTCATATTGTGTCACCAATGATGCCTTCTTATGCACCCACATGGCATGCACTTTGAAAAATTTAATTACTCAATACAACTACAATGAAAGCAACAATATAGACTCCATAACTTCAATTTATTTACCCTGCATCAACGACATTGCAATGTTGATTCAATCTGCACATCGAACATGGAGTCCTTCTATAATCAAATAGTAAATAATCAATAAAAGATGCCACCACCCTACAAGCTACAAACCCACTTGTAATGGGCATAGGGTGTGCAGATCCAACAACTGCCCTGAAGTCGGGGCATGTGTATGATATGAGCCCTTTGGTGTATAGTATCCCCTAAAATACCATGTCATTGCCCATCACTATCACCCCCCAAATCACTTAGAAAACTTTCACCACTTGCAAGTTTTGTATGACCTTGCCCTTTATTCTATGGGTATGAGTATGGTGTTTTTATATGTTCTTAGTCCCAATGTAGTTTCTCTAGGTGTCAATATATTGGTAGTGTAGATGAACATAAGATACATTATAGACTTTAGAACCTCAATGTCTTGTCTCCACATCAATGACATTGAAGTGCTAATTTGAGTCACACATCAAACATGGAACCTTCTTGCCATCAAATCAACTTCATGTCATCCTTGTCGACCCTTGACAGTATAAAATCCAATCAAAGAACCTACCACCCTACAAGCTACATACCTCTTTGCAATAGGTACAAGTTATGTAAATCTAATGACCACCCTAAATCCAAGTTTGGTATATGAAATCATATCCCCTCATCATCTCCATCTAACTCACGTCCTTGCATATCACATTAGCACACCATAACAAGGAATGCACAACCTTATTTTCACCCATCGACAATTCTCAACCTCGTGTACACATTAATATTTAAATTCAATTCAATTCAATTGAATAAAAAATGCCTTTACTTTAATGTTGAGGCATGCATTCTTTCAAAAAATATTTAAAAAATCCATCCTTATCATTTACACTTGTACTAACAAATGAAAGTGGGCTCTTGAGTAGGCATACTTATCGAGACAAATTTTCATGTCAAAAATATCTTTACGCTGCTATTTTTCAAATGTTACCTACTTCAGTTGTACCATTATACATATCACCATGTTTGCATCTACAAGTCTTTAGTGACAAGTGTAAGGTGGCATGGCTATATGTTGGCTTCTTAAAGGGTAAATTCACCATAAACATGAAGTGATTGCTATAAGGCAATATTTTTTTGATAGAATCTAACGATATTACTAAAATGGGTATGGCACATTAGACCAAACTAGGATCAAAATGCTACCGATGGCAATAATAACTGGGGTAGAGATAATTCAATCTTATTGATGCTCAAGTCAAGAAAAACAAGGAGAATAAAATGCCTTCAACAAGGCTCTAATGGTGTATGAGCTTATTAAAAATGGGTAATGATTGTTGGAATAAATGTAGATAAGTGAAAGGTAAAGGAGGTTGCTTGGGACAAAATCTATCAAGAATGCAACTATCTCTTTTTATCATGTGCAATGAGGGCACTCCACATCTTTGTGTAATTACTCCTCCCTACATCAAACAACCAAGGTTAAAATTATAGGCCTAGTTCCAACACATAGTTTACAAAGAGACTCGATCTTGGAGTAAAGAAAATTATAGTGATGGGGATATTTTAAGAGAAGGTGAGCATAATTATAGGCTATTATTCCTTTAGCTGCATTGTACATATTCGATATGCCTTTCAACAACTTGTGTGGTGGATGTTAGTCAATGATTGCAAAGGGTGTTCAATTCAATGATGAAAAGAAGTAAGATGGAAATTATTACTCCATAAAGGTATATGCAAAATTAGAAGAGACTTTTGATTTAAAATTTTAAATTCAACTTTTAGGATTCTTCAAATGGTTCCTCTTCAAATAGAATAGATCCTCAAAAATAAACTGATAACAAGGAAATAAACTACTAGAAGGAATTGTTGGAGGTTCTAGGTTGCACCCTAAGCTAAAAGTGGAAGTGTTTAAGTTCTACTCTCAAACCTAGTCCAATATGGGAATGACCCTAGGTTGTGGGTTTCCTAATTTTGGGTTAGACCTCTAGGACTTTTAATGAGGCTAGTTCCTTAGATATGACAATTTGAATCCTCTTCATGAAACTTGATCTATTGGGGTGAGATAATGCATGAATGAAACCTACCTTAAGTGTGGTGATGCACTAATGTTCAATGATCCACTATCCTCTTAGACACTTCTATGACTACTAATGAATACAATGGGGAGAAGGATTAATCATATTATATGATAGAGTTCCAAACATGAATATTTTGTATGAATGTTGAAAAGAGGTCTACAACTTGAAGGAAAGAAATAAATAGGGCTATGCAAGACACTATAGATTTATGACACTTCAAGAGAGACTTCATGAGCTAACACTTCATACAACCTGCTAGAAACTAATAGTCTTAAATCAAGGTACATGAAGGACCTACAGATGATGAGCAGACAACATACACTTTTATAAATCAAACTTTAATAAAGCATACTTAACATTAAATAGAATCTAAACTTGTCTTATGTTGCTTCAAAGAGTTTACAAAATGATTTTAGCAGAAGTTTGCTATACCCAGTTGAGGGATACAAATCAAGAGCTCAAAGCTAGCATTTATAGGAAGAAAGAAGACAAGAGGGAGAGAAATTGATGCTGAAGGGGTAATTGATGAGCCCAATTCCACTCAAGACAATCACCACCACAATCCTTCTTGAGCCTTTTTGTTGCATTAATGTCACTATATCTTTCTCTAGCATGATGGGGAATGGGAAGATCAAGATTAGCTAAAGGAAGCAATCCTCACCACCATATGAATCTCTCTCGAGCTCCTCCAATTTATTTCCCTTCACTATCTTCCTTGATCATGCTTGATGTTTTTCATGTTACTAGGTAGGTACTTGAGTTTGCTCATGATGTTGACATTCCTTGTGCAATCACCATTCTACCATTGCTTCTATATCATGAATATAGATCTTCTATAAATGAAAACCAATCACCACATTAGTTTTCATATAGTTATGATCGAGAATGAAGATTTTTAGGCTAGGGTCTCTTAGATCTAAATGAGGCGTAGAGCCTACATATAGAAGCTCTTAAAAATCTTTTAAAGGGGCTTTAATGGTGTTAGACGGCTCTATAGAGTCTGCTCCTGGTTATCTAGATCACATTTTATTTTGCATTTATGTCTTTTAACTACTCAGGGTGGAGAGATTCTACATCTAACATGTCTACTTTCATGGCATCCTCTGGTTTGACCCTGGTTGAATTTTCTCTCCACTTAGGTCCCTAGCTTTCAACTTTTAATGTTGACCATTGATCCTGATCTGGGCTCCCCATATTTTGCCGATTGTCATCTCTTCATTTATCCCACAGTATCCTATTGTTAGTTGTTGGACCTTTTGACCTCATGCACACTATAGAGCTGCCTCTATATGAATAAAAGCATACCATTGATCTTTTTAGCCTACTGTGGTTGTGACACTTGGTAACTTGTCATTAGCCTTTGAGATCCATTAACTTGTTGAATCATCACTCATTGTTAGATCTCTATGTATGATTGAATATGCACCATTGATCTTCTTAGGCCCACTCACCTTATCAGTCTCCATGTACCATTATATATCTATTAGGAAACCTGAGATTTTACCACTTTTCAGCTTCTTACTTACGTTGATCTTTTGACTTGTTGATCACCATTGATCTCTTTAGTATGATTCAATATGCATCATTATATCTTGGGACCCATTGACATCTATCAGATTGATGCTCACCATTGGATCTTGGCCTTAGATCCCAAAATTTGGACACTTATCACTCTCATGTTAAACCTTGGGATATTTTAATTCTAATGGCTACTTCACACAACTTAAACTTGATGTTCATGCACTTGTTTCATTATTTAAGTCTAACTTTGAAGCTTTATATCTTGAGATAACAAGCTCATCAAAACATGAATTTTATATAGCATGATCTTGGAATGAAAGACTTCATGTCCATGAATCATTTGTCCCTAAGAGTATTTATAAGAATACTTATTAAATGCACAAGCAAGTTGACTAGTCCATTTTTGCATGACATTTTTGTGACAGTTTGGTTCTTTTGGACTTGTGCAAGAAATTTCAAAGCCCAAAATGAGTTTCTAAAACCTCTAAAACCTAATTTATGTCCATGAATGTTTGAATTCCATGAGAACCTATTGGATCTTCTCCCCTTGAAAATCTAGACCTGTCTTAAGACTTGTTTCTCAAAGATCAACAAATTGCACTTTAAGCTTGCTTAAATTGTTTCAAAAGCTTTGTAAGCAATATGAGATCTTTAGACCACTCATTCCATCTATAAATTTGTTTAGCTCATAAATTTAGGTAAAATATTGGTATGTGGGTTAAAATGGCCAACATTTATGGTGACTCAGCTGGCTTGACCAGCCTATTGGTCATGGAAACTAGAATTTGATCAAGCTTGCTCATGATGACTAGACAAAAGAAGCATCATTTACAAAAAGACCTTGCCTAAATTTTGGAAACACTTTAAAGTAAAGGGGACACACACAAACAACAATAAATAAAACAAAACACATTTAATAATAGAAAAAACCACAAATAGAACAATGTACAAGAGCACTTAGAGGCAAAGACAAACCTAACTACCTATGTACAAAGATCATGAAACAACATTAGTAGAAAAATTTAAAACACCTCCCATTGATAGGGATGGGAAGTCTCTCTCCATTAAAATTATAAAGCTCAAAGGAATTACTCTCCTTGAAAATTTTGATAACATAAGGCCAACTCTAAAGACTATCAAACTTGGAGTGCTTTCCTAGTTTTGCATGGTCCTCATCTCATTTGAGGACTACATCACCTTGTTGGAATGTCCTTGAGGAAGATATTTTATCAAATGACTTCTTCACTTGGTTTTGATTGGATGACATAATATGCATAGTAGTGTCCCTTATTTCCTCTATATATCTTAACTCATTCAGCCTTACCTGCATGGCATCATCCTCTAGGTGCTCAAGTTGATGTGGAATCTCTAATGCAGTATGTTCAAGAGATAAAGGAAGTTTGGCTTCTTTCCCATAGACAAGAAGGTATGGGGAGTGTCTAGTATCCTTCTTAGGTGTCACTCTATCTGCCCATAGGTCAGTCCTCAATCTAGTATGCCACTCCCTCTGACTATCTTCCATAGTTCTTTTGATAATCCTCAACAAATTTTTATTGGTGGACTTTGCTAGTCCATTTCCCTATGGGTAATAGTTAGAGGATGCCTTGAGATAAATTCCATGTGAAATATCCCACTCAAATACCTTATTTCTACTAAAGGCCAATGCATTGTCAAAAATGATTGTATAAGGCACACTAAATCTAGTCACAAGGTTATCATAAAAGTTCAAGACAACATCTTCATTAGCTTCCTTGAGGGTAGTTGCTTCAACCAGCTTGTAAATTAGTTTGTAGTTGTAATGATCCATTTAAGTCCTTTAATTGAAGGGAGTGTATCATCCTTATAAAATCTAAGCCCCATACCATGAAAGGTTGTTCTACTTGTATGGGTTACAAGGGAAGGTCAACTAGCTTCTGCTTACCAAAAAACATTACACATCTTTAGCATTTCCTTACCCAAGAGTTTGCATCTCTAAACATTGTGGGCCAAAATTACTCAAATCTAATGATTTTAGAGGCTATGGTCTTGGCAGCAAAGTACCCACTAGTTGGACCATCATGGAACTGCTCAAATAACTTGTCTATTTGGCATGATTCCACGCACCTCATAAGCATACCTCCTATGTATTTCTTGAAAAGTATTCCATATATCATAACATAAGGTATGATTTACAAACTTAAGTGCCTTCTCTTGTCCTTATCTAGTCCCATAGGACATTGGCCTCACTCAATAAATCTAAGTATATCATGTGTTCAACTAAAGGGTATGTTGTTTGCATCTACCTATTGGCTGTCATGGACTACCAACACTTGATCCTTATCTTGTTTTACCTCTTCTTAAATATGTTCACATAACCCTCTACCCTTACAAGTTTTTTCACTCTGACTTTAAGTTTGTTACCCATACAAATGTTTTCTCATTGAGGTCCCTATTGAGTATGAACTCTTTAACACTTAGGTGTACCACAATGAGTATGATCTTACTATTAGAGACCATGTTCTTGAATTTATTCAAACCTCTCACTACTACAAGTACATGTTTCTCTACAAATATATACCTCTCCTCATAACCTTCTAAGGCTTGACTAAATAAATCAATAGGTTATTCCAAACCTTGCTCATTATGTTTCATCAACATAGCAAAGATTGCATCTGATGTAGAGAAGGCATACAAGTAGATTTTTTTTATAAAAGTCAAGATTAAGAAGTGTAGGGGCATGAGAGATGGCCTCCTTGATGGCCTCAAAACCCCTCTTACCTTCTTTGGTCCATGCAAATTCTTTTCCTTTTATAAACATGTGAGTAAGAGGATTGACCAACTTTGCGAAGCCTGGGATAAACCTTCTTATAAAATTAATATTCCCTAAGACGCTCTACAAAATCTTCTTGTGCTTAAGCAAGGGTAAGGATAAGAGAAACTCAAATCTTGTAGTGTCTATGGAAAGACCATCCTTGGACACTACATAGCCTAATAACCTACCCTCATGAACACCAAATATAGATTTTTTAGGATTGAATGACACACCAAATTCAAATACTAACCTCAAATGAGCAATGTGATCAACTAGCTCCTTTGAGAAAATAGTGATGTCATCTATGTAGATGAGCACCATGTCATTGATCAAACCTTAAAAAGAAACATCCATTTCCCTCTGTAAGGTTTTTCTAGCATTAGATAGTCTAAAGGGAATTTTCATGTATGCATAAGTGCCCCATTTTATGGTGAAGGCAGTCTTATGCCTATCTTCTTCTTTGACCATAATTTGATTATAACTAGGGTAGCCATCAAGTAATGAGAATCTTTGAGAACTTCCCACATTTTAAAGAATCTGATCCATTAAGGGTAGTGGGTAATGGTCTTTTAAGGACACTTTATTGAGGTCCCTAAAGTCAACACATATACGTATTTCCCCATTCTTCTTCTTCACTGGCACAAGGTTTTCCACCCATGAGTAATGTTTAATGGGGAATATTATCTTTGATTCAATCAACTTAAATAGCTCCCTCCTCATCAATTCCTCCACTTTTGGGTTAATAGGCATTTGTTTCTACCTGACTGGTTTTGCACTACTCTCTAGTTCAATGGTATGTTGTGTAAGTTTAGGATCAAAACCCTTTAAATCCATTTATTCCCATACAAATACATTAGATAACTCTTGGCACAAGGAAGAAATGCAACTCTCTTTTGTTGTGTTGATCTTTCCCAAGTTCAATAATTTATCCTTGAAGATCTCTATCCTTTCATAATGTTCTTCCTTGGTTGAGATACATGCCTTGCCTCTTCTCACTTGGTCATATTCATTGAAGATGATTTATAATATCAAAAACCCCTTAAATAGCTTGTTATATCTCAACTACACTATCTAATCATCATATTGATGTTGGAATTAATTTTGGTTCTTATGGCAGAATTTTACCTCCTACATCAAAAAACATATAATATGGTCATCATTATCAAACACCTACCAACTCACCTCATTGTTAGGTATAGATGGCTTGCATATGAACTTGATCTTGTCTTGGCTCTGATTGCCTTTGACTCCTTATAGAACCTCATACTAAGCTCCAATGGCTACAAGCCTATATGCATGTTGATTTACCTCTCTTGATATGGATTGTATATTGAATGCTAAGAAGTCCTATATGAGGTCCCATAAACAGTGATTATAAGATTTTAATTGATGTTTTTTTACTACACTTATACCTCTCACCTATTGTATAACAAGCTCACTATCACCCTTGACTTGAATAAGTTTGACACCTCTTCTTCTTGCCTCTTGCAAACCATGCAAAAGATATTCATAGTCAATTATGTTTAAAGTGCAACTAAATTGAAATATTTTAGCTAAATAATACTTCTGACCTAAGGGTGAAACCAACATGGATCTAGCTCCACTACCATTCTTTGACCTTGAGCCATCCAAGAATAGAGTCCATGGACCATCTTCCTCTTGAGTAGTGTTAGTTAGGCAAGGTATAACAACACCTTCCTCATGCATAAAATACACCCTTAAGTCTTCTTCTTCAATATTTATATAGGTATCAAATCCATGATTTTCATCTTCTCATTCATCCAAGTATAGGTCTGCAATGCCTTCAAGATGGTCATGAGACTTTTGTTCACTAACATTTTCATCCTCTTCAATAACTGACATTTGGAATGTTAGGAATTTAGGGCTCTAGGTGGAACTTAGAGATAGGTTTCAACCTAATAGTGACCTTAGTTCCATACCTATTCCTAAAAACCATGTATGACTAGTTCGAGGATAAATAGCTGCCAATATTTGTAGTAAAGTCCCTAAATAGGCATAAGGCAAAATATGGGGGTATGTCTACAACCATAACATCCTGAGTGATGACATAATTAGGGTAGGCTACCAATTTGATCTTAAGATATTTAAATATACCTACTATTTTGGTGGGGGAACCATCTAACTAGAGAACACCTTTTCCATTGGACACATGCTTAAGCTCAAGCTTATCTACTATGGATTTAGGCATAACTGAGGTTGAAGCACCCAAATTTATCATACAATTATGTACCAAATAGTCCCCTATGATGACTGACAAGTAAAATGGAGAAGTTTTGACAACCTTAGTGTGATGAACAACATTATTGGATTGGTCTTGACTAAGAACTTGAATTTGACTAGGCTAACTACTATTTGTAAAAATAGTGTTCACCTCATCAGTTGTCTCATTCACATGAGAAGACTTGGAGAGCTCTTACTGAAGGATCTCTTTCTATCCTAGAATAAATAGAGTATCATACATAAATATATTGACATTAACCTTTTTCATATGATCCATAATATTTAAAGGAGGACTAGTACCTTTGAACTTCACCTTGGAAGTAGAAGTATGACTTGGCACTTGAGTGACATGAGAAACAAAAGGAAAAATCTATTGATGTCCATGATGTTTGGGTATTTGTTGAGTTTTAGGGTCTTTATAAACTAAATTTGAAGTGGTATGCTATTGATTGACTTGTGGAGATGTTGAAGGAACATTAGGCTACCCCAAATTGCCATCCAACATCCTCCTCTTATCCCTTATATTGGCTGCAACTAGTTCAACTATCCTTTGTGTTTTCTGCCCCATGTTTGCTGCTACATACTCGAACATATGTTCCCATTATTGAAAGTTTATGCACATGGTATCATCTAGTGCCTTACCCATGTTTTTTTTCTATTGAATATGAGCTTCCAATGTTGTCAAGGTAGGCATATTACCTTGATTTATTAGGGGTCCTTGTGGTGGAAGAGGCATTATGTCATGGCCTTGAAAAGAAAGAACATGATGCAAACTATGATTATGTTAAATTTTTACACTTATAGACATTACCATCTCATTATAATACCTCCTAATTGCCATTGACCCTCTTGTGCAAGGTTCTTTTGTGTGGGGACCAAGGCTCTTGAGCTACTTACAGTTGTGGGGTTGTAAATATTATAAGACCTACCTTAATTAATTTGGCCTTGGGATTGTTGAATTGATGGATAAGGGGGTCTATTATAGGATTTATTAGGGTATTAGTCTTGTAATGGACCTTGGTATAGCCTATATGAAGTCTATTGTTGTTTCTTTAGAGCCACTAGCTTGTTGTTTTGTGCCTTCAACAAGCTCTCAATCTTTGTAAATTTATCCACTTCCCCATCATCAGGATAGGCTTGATTATTTAGAGTTAGAAATAGAGAAATGGTAGGTGGGGTTGGTTAAATATTAGGAAAAAGTGGAATAAGAGGTATTGGCATGAGTTACCCCACCTATATCAAATAATTTTTTACCCTCATAGCTATCTCATAAGCCCTAGGCAAAGTTATCCCATCCATAGATTGGATCATGACTACAATGTTTGAATTTAATGATCTTAAATAGTAAATAAAAACATAATTAGGTTAGGATTAATGATAAAAGGGATCCTATCCTAAGTATTTTGGAATATATAGTTAAAATCAACCGTAGATTCTTGGGGTGCCGTCTTGATTGAGGTAAGTTGTTCAACAAGTGATACATGATCACTTCTATCCTTTTTTTTTTACATAGGCACTCACCAAACTCATTCCAAGTGTTAATTAAGGTACGAGATACAAATTTATACCATTGTAGGGCTTTGCCTTTCAAGGATGGGTCTAGTAATCTCATTTCTACATTCTCTTATGTAATGTTATGTATTGAGCAAATGTTTGTAATGTCATTTATATGCTCTATAGGGGTGGTGGAGTTTTATCTTATGAAATATGGTAGACTCTTCAAAGAGGCAGTAGGTATATCATCATGTTACTAAAGGTTAAGATAGATGCCACCATTGAAGGGTATGAAAACTTGCATTTTGGGCCTTGCCATTTGCATGGTGGGGGTTGCACTATTTAAAATAATAGGATGACTAGGATATGAATATTTATTTTGGGGATAAGGACCTATCTTACTAAATCTTGCTCTTTTATATGAAGTATAAGGTAGATAAATGAATTTAAAGGGGATACCCTTACTAACTAACCTTATAATAACCTTTGGCATGAGAGGGCTATTTGAATGATGCTATGAAATCTTTAACTTAGAGAATATTGAGCTCTTGATGATGGTTGATGTCTCCCTCTACTATAAACACTTTTTCACAACTCTTGAATTTTGATAAGCTAAAAAGAATGTGTCCCACTGGGCATGCTAGAAACTGTTGGAGGTTCTAGGTTGCACCCTAATCTAAAAGTGGAAGTGTTTAAATTATATTATCAAACCTAGTCTAACATGGGAATGACCCTAGGTTTTGGGTTACCTAATTTTGGGTTAGACCTCTAAGATTTTTAATGAGGCTAGCTCATCAGATATGACAATTTGAATCCTATTATTGAAACTTGATCTATTGGGGTGATAAGGGGAGAGAATTCATGAATGAAACCTACCTTAAGTGTAGTGATGAACCAATGTTTAATGATCCATTGTCATATTAGACACTTCTATGACTACTAATGAATACAATGGGGACAAGGATTGATCATATTTTGTGACAGAGTTCCAAACATGAATATTTTGTATGAAGGTTGCAAAGAGGTCTATAAATTGAAGGATAGAAATAAAAATGTCTATGCAAGACACTATAGACTTATGATACTTTAAGAGAGACTTCACTAGCTAACACTTCATACAACTTGTAAGAAACTAACAATCTTAAAGCAAGGCACATGAAGGATCTATAGATGATGAGAAAACAACATACACTTCTACAAATTAAACTTCAATAAAACACACTTACTATTAAATAGAATATGAAATTGTCTTATATTGTTTCAAAGAGTTTACAAAGTGATTTTAGCAAAGGTTTGTTATACCCAACTGAGGGATACAAATAAAGAGCTCAAATTTAGCATTTATAGGAATAAAGAAGACAAGAGGGAGAGAAATTAGTACTTAAGGGGTCATTAATGAGGCCAATTCCACTTAGGACAATCACCACCGCACTCCTTAAGCCTTTCTACTGCATTAATGTCACTGTATATTTCTTTTGCATGATGGGGAATGGGAAGATCAAAATTAGTTGTAGGAAGTAATCTTCACTGCCATATGAATCTCTCTCAAGCTCCTCAACATTAATGGCCTTTATTATCTTCCTCAATCATGCTCAATGTTCTTCACATTACCAGGTACGTACTTGATGTTGCTCATGAAGTTCTTTCTGACATTCTTTGTGTAGTCACCATTCTACCATTGCTTTCATATCCTGAA